>JAOTQR010000097.1:24531014-24564142 GCA_025774065.1 Solanum ossicruentum | reverse complement strand
GGTTCAGGGTTCAGGGTTCAGGGTTCAGGGTTCAGGGTTCGGGGTTCAGGGTCAGGGGTTAGGGGTGAGGGAGTGGGGGGGAGGGTGGGGGGGTGGGGGGGTGGGGGTGGGGGGGGGAGACAAACAACATGACATATGCAAAATTTATTTTTCGTATTTTTTCAAGAATGTTATGTTTTTTAGAATTTAATCGCTCAAATATTGAAAATTAAAAATTAAAAATCGAACAAACCCCCCCCTCCCCCCGCCCATTGGTATTGTAACTTTGTGTAGATTGAAGATTTTGGATAACATTTTCTTAATCGTCTCCAAAAATGATAGTATTGTATTATATTATATCATATATATTATTTGGATTATATTGATTTAATTATTCAGTATATATCTATGACATATATATGCACTTACAGCCTAAATTGATCACATTTCCCACTGAACAAATCTTTTTTATTTATAATAATTACACTAACTTATAATAAGTAGAAACAATTAACAGTGTCTAAAGTATTAAGGTCAAACCCTATTACGTGGATACGAAAAAAAAAACACTATGAATAACTATGATTAATTTTTTTCCTTCAAGTTTCGATAGAATTTTTTGATATTTATCCTAGTAAACTAATAATAATCAGGTATCTTATAAAATTAATCAAATATGCACAAGCTAATATAAATACGAACATGTGTTTTGTTTATAGAAAATAATATATGCACGGTGATATCCGATCTCACTTGTGTTCTTAGTTCTCTTGATCTAATGTCTCTAAGTTCATGACAAAATCTAATTAGGTTTTCTATCAACAACTCAATATGGATTTCTGTCGAAGAGTCGCCTTATTTCGTTAACTTATAGGTCACGAATTCGAATCGTAACAAATAGCTATTAATATTTGCCATATTGTACAAAATATTCCTTGAAATATAACCCAAATTCTACTAATATGAGATACTTTATGTATCATATTATTTTTTCTTGATTGAAAGAAAAAAGGAGAAAAATGTGTCTCAAATTTAAACATTTATATCTAGCCACACAATTGGGTGATTAAGAAGAATATTTGTATGTAGAGATTCTAGTCTTGTGTCATGATACCACTTGAATGCACAAATATATACATATTCTGTGAGCATTATAATATGCTATACCTAATTTCATAATTAACTAATATTAAATTATTACCATATAATTTAGTGTGTCATCTACCTTTGACTTAATCTAAAAAATTTAGATTATCAAAGACAATTGTGCTTTAATTTATTTGATTATATTCACAATAATATATTTGTGTGCAGAAAAAAAAAGACGAAGGTTGATGGTGTTTCTTTTTATCTATCCCATTTTCCACTCTAGTTCTTTATTTTCTCTTTTCTCTTCCCAATTTGTATATATTTTTAAAAAATTGAAGTATTTTAACTTTTCATCTGACGTGTTTAAAATCATAAGATCAAAAGACATATCCGTACATTTAATATCTTTGATTTACGATCATATAAATTAAAAGTTTTTTTATATCTTATGTCAAATTAAAATAGGACAAACAAAATTGAAACAGTCACGAGAGAAGTCACTCTCTTGCCTAACCATTCATTAATAAATAAATTTTATTGTAGTTCTAATTAAAGCCACACAACTAGTGGGTAAGTTTGGCAAATATGGGACTACCTAATTCCTCAATCTCTAACATAGAAGTTGCATAAATGTTCCTATTAAGGCTATTATTTAAATTTTGTTCATGTTATATTAATAGCCCTTGTGAAGTCTAAATATTTTAAGCAACTAATTATTATAATCATGATACTTTTTATGTAATTTCTTAGTATATAATAAATTAAAAATAATACAAATAATTTAAAACGAAGAACGTAATTCAAAATGACAAAAATAGCTTCGGAAAACAAGCTAGCAGCAAAATGACCAGCTGCTTCAACATATATGTGACAATTTAAACAATGACCATGGTGTGGTATATTTGTGCAAACTTTCGATGATTTAAGAGGTAGCCCAAAATATTTGGGTTTAGATTATCCAGGTCCATCTTACATAAATGAAGTTAGACTTTTGGGGCTAAAGCCCATAGAATTGACAAACAGTGCATGGATTTTGAGAATGGACTCGATTGCGAAATTATATTAAAAATGGATGCAGTTCTGTCTATTTCAACTTAATGAACCCACTTTCTCCTTTTTTTATTTTGCGTATGTTAGTATTGTGAATTAATTTTCTGTGATACTTAATCTATATATTGATGTAAAATCGATATCGTATAAGATTGAGTTTAATTCTCTGTGATACTCCGTTAGTATAGTAATACATTAATGATATCATATAGTGTTGAATTTTTTTTTAAAGAAATAATTAAGAGAAAATTATTAAAATCACAATCTTATTTATTAAAGTCAAAATTTTACATATTAAACTCTAAAATATGATGGTATCTACATAGTTTGATAGTTTGGAGTAATTGAGCACTCTTTTTTTTTTTTAAGTACTTTCATTACTCGTTGATGTTATCAGCATATATATACTCCAATAGTATCAAAGAGTAAATAAATATTGTTTTTACAACTTCGTCATTCTTAATACCATCGGATTATTATCAATTTATAATTGCACAGTCTTTCATTGAAGTACTATATGTTCCTCCCTAACACCCATCAGACTTCATAGGAATTCCAATATTTATAAAAAAGAAAGTCACATTTACATAAATAATATAAACATTAATAACACCATTTCAATTTATTTATTAGTTATTGATTTAATATCATATTTAATTAACTTTTTAATTTTATGATCTCAAATTAAGATATATAGAATATTTTTAGTTTTTGTAATCTTATCATCTCAAAGTAAAAATATATAAAATATATTGCAGTCAATACTATAACATACCAATATAATCCCACAAAAATGGCATTTGAAGAGGGCGTAAAGCATACACAATATTATCACTATCTCAGAGATAGAGACATCATTTTTAATAAACTCTCAATTCAAGAAAAATATAGACCAAACTCTATAGAGAAAGTCGTGACGAAAACAATAGATAATCTATCTAAGACTATCTTAAATAATAGTCATAACAAGATAAAATAATAATGACAATATGAAAATTATAGATAATATTAGATGACTAAATAGTATGGCTAATAAATGAAAAAATAAAAGAAATATTTCTTTTATAAAACATACTAAAAAAATAAATTAAATTAAAATGAAAAGAATATTTATTTAGCGTATATTAAGTATTATTAGCGAAAAGCGAAATTGCCGTCGTTTAAATGAACACATCACGAGGTGCAAGCGTGAGTACTTACTGTGTATTGGTCAAAAACTCTGGTCAAACTTTTCACTCAATTCACAAATATGCCATCAGCACAGACCTCCATCACCACGGCCACCTACACCACCATTCCGATTTCCGGCGGTGATGTCATTAACCGGTCCGTTCAAAATCTCTACACTTTCCTTTCCCGAAGTCGACCGTGGCCGGAATTCCTCGCCGTAGCAAGTGCCGTTGACATTCCGGCGTCCTTCTCCGATGCTGCAATTCGCGTCCGCCGGAACTTCAAGTACTTCTCCGTCAACTATGCCATTGTCATCTCTGCTTGCGCAGCTTGCTCGCTCATCGGATCGCCTGTTTTATTGATTTTCGCCTTTTTGATTTTTGCGTCGTGGTTGATTCTTCTGTTCTTCCGGGAGGATCCTGTGGTTGTTCTAGGGCATCAAGTTAGCGATCTAGTTGTGATTTCCGGTCTGGTGACTGTTTCTGCAATTGTTGTTTGGTTCACCGGAATTTTAAACAATTTGATGATTGGTATAATGATTGGAGTTTTGTTATCAGTGATTCATGGTAGTTTAAGGAATCCAGAAGGGTTGTTTGTGGATGAAGACGACGCCGTTTCTACTGGATTGATTTCAAATGCTGAAAGAGGATCTTCATGATTTTTCGTGCGAATTCATTCAACTGACTCATCAACATTATTTGATTCTTCTTTAGTATTTTTGTGTTTTTGTTGATTGTGCAAGGTGGAATTTTGACTTGAAAGCTGTGTTCATAAGATTCATTTGGTGTGAATTACTGAATTAAAGGAAGAGATGCTAAAAGATTTTGATTCTTTTGGGGTGGTTGTTGATTTTTTATCGAAAACAATCTCTGAGGTTAAGGTCTATGTAAACTCTACCTTCCCCGAGCCCATAAATGGGACGATACTGGATATGTTGTTGATTTGTGAGTGAATTTACTGTGTGTTTTGGTTTTGCATGTAATGAAGAGATGCTACTGGTGTTAAAGCCTTATTTGACAATTGTTTCAATGAATTTGTTCAGTTTGGTGTTGTTTCTACTAAGTTGAGCTTTCTTTTGATTGAGAAAATAGACTTAAAAGATAACTTATTGATGACTGGTTTATCTTTTTTCTTCCAAGTTAGAAAGACAAGTCTTTTTGATGGCTTAATGAGGGAGAATTGGTGTGTAGTAGATGAATGAACCAAATGACATGGGAAATCAGTTCATCCAAGTAGAGAAACAGAACCAGACACACATGTAGTGCACAACATGTCTATTCTGTCTATCTGGCAGAAAAGATACTGCAAAGTGTTGTCGGTTGATCCATGTGGTAATTGGTTAAATACTTAAATTTTCTTAACACAATCATATAAGTTGAACTAATGTGGTGAAAAGTACCTTGAATAATGGATGATTTTCTATATTACATGAATTAAAGAGAAAACTGTTTGGTCACAGTAAACAAAACTGAGCCACCCAAAAAAAGGTGGCTTTTGGGGGTCATATTTTGCTCCTCATCCTTACCAACTTGGCTAAGGTTTGTTGAGCAGCCAAAGTTTGAGCATGGTTATGACCCAACATTACGGTTCGGATACTAATGCAGGTTCTGCAAAGATCCTCTCCGCTATCAAAATGACCTCCTCTTAGTAGGAGCTTTGCCCTAGTCTCCAGCAGGGTAGCTTTCAATAATGTCACCTCTTGCCAAACATACTCGTCCACTCTTTGGTTGGATTGCAGCTTCTTTTTCCAGCAGAGAGATCCATGGCACCAATCCTGTATTTGAGAAACAAATGACTTTTCTGCTTCTTCGAGCACATTTGTGCAGACCTTCAAGAGTTCTAAGGCTGAGTTGCATCTCGAGAATGTTGTGAAGGCGCTAATTCCCAAAGGAAGAGCTGTTTTTCTGATGAAGAGAACCATGTCCATCGCCTTGAGCTGAACAACTGGTGGTTCGGATTTGAAACCAAAAACAAGGAAAGCACATGCCCAAAGATGGTCAGAATCTGTTACCGGGTTTCCAAGTTTCCTTGCACCTTGAACATTGGCTTTAGCAGCAACTAGTCCATCTTTTCTTCTCGCAAAAATCTGTGTGATGGGATGGAATTGGATCCAGCATCCTGTTTGCCTGTTTGCTTTTCGTGCCAAACCAAGTTTAACTAGAAGTAGTGCTGATTCCTCTTCGCTCTTCCACGCTTGGCTTCTCAGGCAATTGCCTGAGTAGAAGCATAGAGCAACTTTCATACATTTAGTCCACTTTTTGAACCTGTTTCTGTTTACAGGAATTTTCATTGCAGCTGCTGCCAGTAAATTCACCGAGATGGGTGCTGGAGCAAACCATGCTCCTACCTGAAGCATTCTTGAAGCAATGCAGTCCCTGCTATCGCTGCTTTGTTGCAAGAGAGCTGTACAAAAAGCCAATGTTTTCATTAAAAATGGATTGGTTCTACAGAATTGTTGATGTGGGATGGATAAATTAGAGCAACTTGTGGTTTCTTCAACTGGAACCTGATTCACCGCTTCAAATAGAGCAGATGGCAAAATTGCAAGCTCTGATAGCAAGGAGCCTACCACCCACAGACCAAAACTAGACCGTCCCAATTTCTCATCAAATTTATGGAGGAATTCTACCTCGCCAGCTGGATACTCCTTTTTACGTCTTCCCCTTATCAATATCATGGCATCAGGTGTGGTCAATGGCTGCAGCTGCAAGGGCTCAGTGTTCATTACCCGGTTGAGTTGTGTTGTGATAATGACATGAGTACCACCTGTGTTAGTTGGTATCAAATCATGAAGATCCTTCCCTTCCCACCACTCTTTCTCAGTCTCTAAGTTGTCTATAATCAGTAAATATGGCATGTCGCGGAACATCTCCCTTTTAATTCTCTTGAATGCTTCTGATTCTTGCTCATCGAAACTCCTTATCCTCCCTCTTTCCCTCTCTGCATCTGCACTCACATCCAGTCCCAAGTTTAGAGACAGGTTCAATATGTTCTGTCGAAAGTAGCGAGCTTCACCCCCTACCCACAAGACCATCTTGTATCTTTGAGAATACCTATAAGCGAATTCCAGAGCGAGGTCTGTCTTTCCAACACCAGGCAAGCCATTTATGCATACAACACTCATCCTCAAATTCTTATCCTTCCCGCTTCTTGATTTTCTGTACTTGGGTCTCTTCAGCGAATTTCGTTCAACCCAAGCTTCTTTATTTGTTTCCTTGTTCTTTCCTATCTCTAGATTTATGTATTTGCCTCTGCTAGCATCAGCTTCACTTTCATCATCAGCCAGACCTTCAGATTGTCCTGGTGTTCCTCCTTTGACACTTGGGACTCCACTTTCTTGCTCGAAAAGTTCGCCACAGCCAAAAAGAGTAGCCTCTATATCCATAATTTCCTTCTCTCTTCCCACAAAACTTCTATTCCTTGGAAAGGGCAACTCTTCAAAGCCTTCTGGACAGTTTTCTACAACACTTTTCCTGCCAAGCTTGGCCCTTAATATCCTAGCTGTTTTCGACACACAGGATCTCCAATTACTCTCATTTGTCTCCAATCTAAACTCATGGCACTTTAGTATTACGTCCAGTGCTTCTTTACATTTCTTGGTATCCCCACTACTGTTAAAAAGACTTCCAATTTCATTAGCATCCGTGTTAAAGAACAACGGAATCAAGTTCTTCTTTTGCGCGAAGAATCTTATCTCCTCCAAGCTAAGATGATTGAAAAAGCTACAACCTGTGACAACTATGACACCAAAGGTTACTGAGCATATAACCCTGTCAGCAATCTCATGGCTCTGATTATCTGCATACTTTGCTCTGTCAGCAATAAAACAAGCAATACCCTGAAGCTCAAGTTCAGATTTGAGCCACTTGCAGAACCTCACTAAATTCGGGTTCTGACCATGGAATCCTATATACACATCACAGCTCCTAAGTTTGGCATTGGAAGCAGGTGAAATGGAGCCCTTGGCAAACGAAATTCGAGGGACAGGGAAAGAAAATGATATCCTGGGATCAGTCTCCGGTCCTGAAACGGGGACACAGGTGACAATCTTGAGCTTTGTGTCTGTGGGGTCATCAGAAAAATCATATCTTTCTGGTGGTGGAGTGTAGGAAGTGCTGGGAACATCATCAGATTGCGAACCGCAGTATGAGACTGGTGGGGATGGGTGTGCAACTGAGGTAGGAGGGGCAATGAGAGTTTCTTGATTTGGTTTTGAAACTATAATGGGACTTTCTTGTTTTTCTTGAGCTGAGTTTGTAACTGAAGTGGCCCTTGGAGAAATATAAGGTGATTGTAATGCAGAAACAAATGCAGAAGATGGAGGTGAAATGAGAGAAGGGGAGTTAAATGGCGATGATGTTGCTGTGTTTGCTGTCAACTTCTGCTGACCTGAATTAGCAATCTTGATGATGAGGGATTGTGTATCAACAATAGGAGTTCCCTCTTCATCCATTCTCAAAGTGATGAATGAGGAGTCTCAAAAGCTTATGAGGAAGCAAAGAGGTAACAAATAAAAGAGCTGATCTTTTTCCTAAATTACTTTGTGGGGTTGGGATCAAAACACTCTTTTTCAAGAATCAGATGAATGCAACAGTAAAGACTTTTGAAAACATAAAGAAATCTACATGTGAATATCATCTTATCATCTTCAAACTGTGGGCCTCCTTAAGTCAGAACTCAGAAAAACTTTCAAGAATAGCTAAGAAGGTCTTTACCTAACTTGATCCATGTAGCACATATTGGCTCCTTTCAAGTGGCAAAACAAGAAAAAAAACTGTTTTTTTTTTGTTTACTTTACCTTGATTTGGTTCATTTGAAGCCAAGAAGGAAAGAGAAGGAAAACATCATTTGATTTGAGTTTCCATGACCCCTCTAGCTTTACAGATGGGGAATCTAGTATATGAGTTGGATCTGTGAGGTTTTTGAACATAAAATATTACAAGAAATTGCTCTCAAAAGAAGCTGCAGATTGTAAGTGGTTAAGTGGTGTAATATTTTATGTGCTTAGTATAATCCCTTTATCTTGGGCTTAGCTATTCTTTTTGTTTTATGTGTTGTAAGATTGCATATTTGAACTTAGTAAAATCAATATTTATGCATTACTATATAATTTTCACTCTGTCACAGAGTCCAAAGGTTGGTCAGAATGAATGCAGAAAAGGAAAAAAAAGACATTGGGAGATCAACCAAGGCACCTTGGTGGAAATGAAGCACTAAAGCTTTTGAAGTTGAAATTTTTAACTTTAGTTTTTACAACTTGGTAAAATCTATGACCAAACAGATACTCGATGATAATTTTTAAAAATTATTTTAAAATCTATGATCTAACATTAGCTAAGCTGGAGGGAGAAGAGGGAGATTCAAAACAAGAAGTACCTCTCTGAATGCATAAAACCAAATATTGCTGTTTGCAGTGCAGGTTTACTGTTTCCTCTATTATCTGACACAGTTTTCATTATTTGCTCTGGGAATTGGACCAAAGACCAGTCCAACATTGAGCACTAAAATCATCAATAATTTGAAACCCCCTTGTCTCAATATATGTGTATAAATGTTTCTCATTTCATTCAATTTTCACTTAATCCCTTAAAACGACTGTATTTAAGTTGAAGGTTTATCAAAAAATAGTTTTATTATCTTTATGAGATAATAATAAAATTTGATCGCACCTATAAAATATAACATGAAAAGAGTAAACAATAAAGAATAGATTCATCATGGGCCCTTGCTACTAGTTGGCCTTCGAAAAGGAACATTTATAGTTAGACTAAGGATTCCACCTTTTGTGCAATAAAAGTTTTCCCCCTTTTACAATAAGTTATCGAATTACTGTGTACAAAAGGTTGAGATTCAAGTAAAGATAGATGATAGAGAGATGATACACAACACTTTATTTTTATTTCAATGTGTACGAGTAAAATAATTGAACTTATTATCCATCGAACATAAACTTGGAAATTTTTTAGTTAGGGAAAAGGATCAAAAATGCCCCGACTCCGTTAGTTCCATTAAACCGGGGTATTTTTGATAGTATAAGAGCATAAATGATCCAAAGTATAAACAAAGAACATTTGTTATCCTTTCTGAAAGTACAATGACCATTTTCGCATATTATATATTCTTTTTAAACATAGATTTGTTAAAGAATTTTTTCTTGTTGTTTTTAAGTCACATTAACTAATAAAAATGTAAGAAAATAATATTTTTTTAAATCTCATTTTATCCATTAAAATAGAACATTGTATCCCTAAAACAATAATATATATTTATCTTACTTCATTTCGAGAAAAAAATTAATTTTTTTTGCTTTATTCTAATTAGTATTTTTATTGTTATCTAAATAAAAATTAATGCTGGGTTTACTATAATCTTATATTGATTATATATATTAGTTGTTACAGGGATATGATGTTCTATTTTAATTTATAAAATGACATTAAGAAAAGAAAGTATTTTCTTATATTTTTATTAGTAAATGTGTTTTAAAAAATATTAAAAATATCTTTAAAAATAATATTTTTATTAGGAACACAATGTATTTAAAAAGAATATATAATATGCGAAAGGGTAAAAAATATTCTTGTACTATCAGAAATGAGTCAAAAATGCCTTGGTGTAACGGAACTAACGGACTTAGGGGATTTTTGATCCATTTTTGATAGTACAAAGACATTTTTAACCATTTCTAATAGTACGAAAACATAAATAATATTAAGTATAAACGAAGAATAATTTTGATCCTTTCTGATAGTATAAGGGTATTTTTGATTCGTTTCCTTTTTAGTTATGATTGAGAAAACTACTTCTGTCGGCAAGTTAATTGGCAGCTTTATTTTGAGATCTTTTGTGTCTTTAAATTAATTTTTCTTGTCTTAATTTTATTTTGACTTTTGATTAAGCAAATTATTTGTAATAATTATGATGTTATTATGATTTATGGAAAGTTTAATAAAGATCTGTCATTTTAGCATTTCATATTCTTTCAACCTGCCTACCCCATGTGCATTCGACACTTATTAATTGGTGTTGGAATTTAATATACTTCTGACCTGATTTTTCTTTTCTCTAGTAATTATGGAAGTATTAAAAAAATCATATTTAATGTGTTACATTTGAAATTGCAGCCTAAGAATAAGTCAATTTCATAAATGATAAATATACAAAGTTTAATTATATTTTATATTTATATTTTGAGTAATTATATTTTATAATTATAGTTATAGTAATATTTATAAAATTTACATTATATTTGTATATATTTATATAGTTCGCTATGTAATTCACATTTTTGTATATATTTTGTTATACAATTCGTGCTTAACGTTTGTATAATTTGCTATACAACTCATAATGTTTATATACTTCGATATACAATTTGATTCATGTACAACTTTTCTATAATTGCGCATAACGTTTCTATAAATTGCACGAATTATAAAAAATTCAAACAGTAATTACAGTTAGATATTTACCGCAAGCCATAAGTAATTTAAACTATAATTATGTTAGCTAATATACTAGTATATATTTGCTTATTCACATAATTTTTCGTTTTAGTTTTATATTATATATCTATCTTTTAAAAATAAATTCAAAAGAAAGCCATGATGTGACACATTTAATCAAGAATAACCTCTTCAAAGACAAATTAAACAAGAAAAGAACTAATATTAAGGAATTGGAGTATGTAAACATGCATTAACCATTTTCTTTTATTCAACTTGACAGTAAATGGAATCACCATTTTATTGGAATTTAATTGGATGACATTGTATAAATTGTCTCTCCACTACAAGACATATAATTATAGATTTATTGGAACAAAATGATTTTGATTGAAATTAATTGAATAGTTCCATGATGATGTGTTTCTTTTTTCTTTTTATTTTTTCAACTAAATTCATTGAACCAACTAAAACATATTTAAATGTCTTGTAAAGTTGTCATTATCCTTTTCTCTTTTTTGGATTGTCTACTTTAAATGCAACAAGTTTATCCACAAAGCAAATTAAAATGTGATAGGAGGAGGAGAAATATACACATATTGTCATATATTAAATTAAGTAACTAGACGAATATATATGATATGTATTCATATTATATTATTATATTAAAAAATTATAATTTATAGCTATTATTAGGATTTTGTTGTTATTTTCTTTCTCATCTCCTCTTCTCTCTTGCCTCTCTCCTTTCTTCTTATATATATATATGGTAAATACATATATATACCAGTTACACACATACACACACACACATATATAAATATTTAACAGATATACATATTTAATTCGACAAATATACATATACAATTCACTTTTCTCTATCCTCTCCCGCTCGCCTCTCTTGATTTTACTTGCCTCGCTCCTTCCTCTTTCAATCTCGTTTGCCAGATATACATATAAGTTATACATATACAATTATTTCATAGATATACATATATAATTCGCCTCTCTCCATTCTCGTTCGATCTCGCTCGCCTCTCTCTTATGTACTATGTAGTTATGAATCATAATTTTAGCAAATTATAACTATTTTTTTACCTTATTATATTTTAACTATTTACTCTTTTTGAAAATCCTTGTCTAGGTTTCTTTTGAAATATTTTTACTCCATTTTTTGGCAATAAAAAACAAATATATTTAAACAAACAAGGCCATTACAAAGCTTGTAATTATAACTTTCTTGGTCATTTTCATTTGGAACAAAATAATTTCATACAATAGTGAAACTTATATGGTAATGTGTAGTAATATCACATAGCATTAATATACGGACACTTTACCTTCCTCAGACCTCACTTATGGGATTTCACTGAATATGTTATTGTTGTTTATACTAAAAATATACGAAAGGCTAATTAAGTGCACATTGATTATGACAAAAAACAAGTCCATTGAGACTTTTCATAAATCAAATGTATCCACATATTTTACATTCATATTATATACTGGATTAAAGGAGATAAAATTTAAATAGTGGCCTAAAAAGGAAACTATATATTATTTATAGTTTAAAAAAACATCTTTTAAAAGGTGGTCATTAGTATATATTAATCTTCACCTTTTAATTATCAATTTTGCTAGATAGAAATAAATGTTATACTCATCTTCTTAATAAAATTCTAAGTTAATGATCGGATTAATGATCACTCATGAGTCATGACTTTTGTGGTATACTAGAGCTGTGGTTGCACATACCACGCCGGGGGTGATAGTTCTAGTCTCGCTTCTATAATCATCACTTTTTTGGGTTGAAAACAACATGAAATTTAATATCGGGGAAGAGCTAAATCATATGTTTCATCTATTCCATTTTATGTGATGCTCTTTGTTTTTTAGTCTATCCTAAAATAACATTACCGCATTATAATTAGAAATAATTCACAATCACATAAATATACAACGATTATTTTGGACTACAAGTTTCAAAATTTTTTCTTTTTTCTTAAATATCATGTCAAATTAAATGATGCACATAAAATGAGATGGAGGTAGTAATAGTTTTTGTTATTAATAAAAGTTAAACTATTATTAATAAAAGTATCCTTTTCATTTTAAATTAAAAAAATAAAAAATAAATAAAGACGACTATCATAATTATGCATACGGGCTAGATATGGCCCAAAACAATTGATATATTGGGCTTGGGAAGAAGAATGGCTAAATAGCCCATTTCCATGGGAAAGTTTTCACTGGTTATCCTGAACAACTATTTAACAAATGACCTTTTCTTTCTCTTGTAATTTATAAACGCTTTAGGCTACAATTAAAAGGTTCTTATGAAAAAACGTTAGACTATGGTTTTTTTTTTCCGAGCTATTGCAAATGTTAGACATACGACAACATAGTGTTGTTTGTAAGGTCGAACAATATATTAATAAATATTAAATTAGAGTTGATCATTTTTTCTTTTGAAAAAAATAATTTTATAAGGCTATATTTATATGACTTTTAAGAATATGAATGAAATTTAAATAGCAATATTTGTCATAGTCTTTTGAATTAGTCCAAAATTGTTGGTAATTAACACTTAAATTTACAAGTTTCTCAATGCTGTCCCTTAATCATCGTGATTGACACTTTATGTAGTTTCCTCTCGAATGAAAAAATTAATAAATTATTGAGACCTTTGGACTTTGAAATATTTTATCATTGTATTAAAATTATAAATATTTTTATGTTTAGATGTATACGAATAGATTTTAATTTATGTTAAGTTGAATCAGTTATTAAGTAGAATGACATTACAACAACAACAACAACATACCCAGTAATATCCCACAAGTGGGGTCTGGGGAGGGTAGATCGTACGCAGACCTTACCACTACCTCGTAGAGGTAGAGAGGCTGTTTCCTAAGACCCTCAGCACAAAACCCAGGAGCAGAAAAGACTAGATATGAGGAGGGAACAGATGTGACGAACCATACATATCACGTTACAGTAATAAACTAAAACTATCACACATGCACCAAAGACCTGAAAGGAAACGGACTAATATTAGTAGAGAAGATGCAAATGCTAATAAAGAAGAAAAAAGGGAGAAAAGAGAATTAAGTAGAATGACATTCATGATGCAAATTTCCATATACGATGCAAATTTCCATATTTGCATGTTTCTATTTGTTTAATTTTATATAAATTTAATGTGATCTTTAAGTTAGATAATATAGCTGTTAATTGAAATTAAATTAAAGAACGTGATTTTATATTATGTTTTTATTCAGAATAATCATTAAAGATAATCATAACATATTAAATAGACATTAATTTAAGCAAGTTTTGAACAGTGTTTTTATTTATTTCTAAAATAAGACTTTTCCCAGCGAATTCGAATTATTAGCTAAAAACAATAAATTTAGTTCTACCAGTTCCGGCGGCTATAGATTTCCCAAATGCATGCCGAATTCTAGGGTTTCTATATTTCCATTCTCTTCGAATTCATCAAAATCTTCTGGAAATCCAACACAATAATGAACGAAAAGGTACGTTCAGTTACTTCTCCATTTCCTATTTACAATGAACCAATTCAATTTTGTTCCCTGTCATGATTTTTCAAGCTGCAAATTGTCCAATCAATCATGGTTGATGTTATCTGAATTGTTCATCGTGAGCTGGAATGATGGTTCTTTGTTCTCGATCTTGGTCTTCGCTCGTAAAAAAGGTTTAATTTAATATATATATATTTGTGTTTAATGATGGACTTGGAAGATCAAAATTCAGCTAGTAAATCGGTTCTGGATAATGAAGAAATGACCACACCGTCAAGATTTGATAGTGGTAATCAAAGCAAGGTAGAAAGTAGTAATGGGTCTAGTCCTCCAGGGGATAATTGTAGTAATAATAATTTGGAGGATGTAAAAGGAAAGGGAATTGAAATTAAGGTGGTTGAGGATAATTCGACTCTCGTGGTGAAATCCTCTCCAACAACTAAAGGGTTCGGGTTGAAGAAATGGAAAAGGATGAAGAGGGATGCACGGCGCCAGGATGGGGATAGTAGTGTAAACATTGATAAGCTGTTGAAACGGGGTTTGGCGGGTGAAGTTGCTAATTTGGAAAAACCTGTAAATTTTTCTGCTGGAAGGATCCAAAAAAGTGATGGATCTGTTTCATCCACGAATGCTGTATTCCAAAACAATAGAGGTCTAGTTGATGGCTTTGGTGTAATTGGTGACTCTGGTTCTATTGGGCCAATTTTCAATGCTGTATCGGAATCAGAGAACAGCGAGGATCGAAGTAGTAGGTCTTCAACTGCAGCTAGTGCTCCAAAGGCAAGGTATGAAGCACCTGTGCCCCTTGGTTATCCATCTGACAAACATTGGTTGAAGAGTTTGAGTGGGAAGAGCTTGAGCACATCAGCTCAGAAACCTCATCAGGGAAAAGGTCGGGCTGAAACTAATAAAAAGCCTAGAGGAGAAAGGGTCAAAATCGAGAAGGAAACCTCTCATTCCAGCATGGAATCTGACTCGCGAAGTTCTAATTTTATCTTTATGCAGGGTAACTATGCTACGAGTAATGGTACAAAAGGTGAAAGATCAATGACTTACGATGGAGAATTCAGTGATGAAGCTCAGGATAGAGAAAGACCAATTGGTGAGGAACTTCGGGCTGGTCTTGAGAGAGGAAATGATAGGGAGTCTGAAAATGTGTCACAAGAAGATCTAGCTGCTGAATCTCCGTGGGAGGTTAAAGAAGAGAGGAGTGAGAATCATGATTCATCCACTGATCACGATCCTCTGATGAAATCTATCTCCAGCTTGCAGGCTGCTCAAGGAGCCCTTGCTCAAGGTACCTTCTTAGTTCTTCTAGAACATTTCAATTCTAGTATTGCTTAAATGATAAATATCAATGTAAATCATGATTTGCCTCATAAATTTGTTCTACTTTGCATATATGTTGTACAATGCGGTGTCTCTCTAGTTGGATCAATATGCTAAGACGATGGTACTTATGTTTGACACTTCCTATTTGGGTGTCACTCAAGAAATATATGCTAGCTTCATTGTAGGAACAATAACCAAGTCTATTAGTCAGTGAATCATTTTTAGGAGGCAGCATTCATAATCCTTATAATGTACATATGCCTAAAGAATCATTTGGAGATTGGCTATGCTTTCTCCTCTTCAAGATCATTTATATTTGGTTATCATGCTGTAATGTGTATGCATCTCAGACCATCTTGTTCCATTCTTTTCTAAAAACAGCTTTTATGTGCCTAATGTCATGTATTTTGCAATTTACTTGTTCTTTAAAGTTATTGTTTGGTATAATAACTTCAGGATTATATTGTGAAGGTGTTAGTATTTCATATATTTCTGTTAGCAATAGTGGATCTTGTTGAGTATGTATTTACTGATACAGAGGCCATTTTTAACTTAAAGCATGTCTAACAAACCATTGATAAAGTTCAATCTCATGTTAATTGGAAACGTAAGCTTATATCTTTCTGTATCTGTTTGGACTTGATACCACTTCCTTCTCTGACTTTCCCTCTTACACATGTATGCTCAACTTGCTTTTATATCTGACCTTTCATTTATATCTGTTTTACCTGCTATAGTATGTTCTTGGGGCATTAGAGATTGTAATTTGAAGAATTTAATTTCTGACTATGAGAAAATAAAATTAGGATAATAATCCGACCTCCCTTTATTTTGGAAGAATTAAGCTTATTGCTGAATTTGTTATTCAGAGCTGACCTGCCAGTGTAGTAAGCTAGCCTTGCAGGAAAGAGAGTCATCGTCATCACATTTGGGGCACATTACAGAGTGGTATTTTGTTGTACGAACCACCCAAAATTTTTCCTTTACAGAAGACTGTAGATGGAACAAATTACAGGGAAGCAAAAGTCATTTTATGTGAGGTTGAGAGTCTTGGTAAAATATAAAACATTGTTTCTTGGTTTTGAAGCATTAGATGGACATGCTTAGGTTCTTTGCATTCCCAGTTTGGTAATCTCTATATTTTACGTACAAGGATACTTGGTTATCGGTGTTGGTCCTGTTTGACCTCAGAAGCACATTAAAAGGGAAGTACATATTATATCATTTGAAGTAGTTGACCAGTTCCTTTTCTGGAAATTTTTTTTTTTTGGATGAGCTTTAGTGCTTTACTATGCCATTTGCTTTTACTATGCTGAAAGAGTTCTTACCGACCCGTTTACTGCATCAGTATATCATTGATTTTTGGTGGTTCACAAGCATATTACTTGAGCTTTCCTCGCCTGTTTGCCTAGTTTAATCAGATAAATCATAAAACATTCTAAAAAAACACGTTGAATTTGTTATAATCCATGCAATTGGGACTAATTTTGTTGTTGTTCTTTCTCCACAGAAATTCAGAAATTCAAAGAAATCGGGAAAGACAGTAACTTTGGTCATTCGCTTGAGGATGTTGGTATACCTTCAGATGACTCAGATTTCCATAGACCAAGCACATCTGTGCTGTCACAGCCCAGGGATGGTGCTCAACATTCTCTCAACTCTTTGGAGTCTGAAGTGTTTAGCCTAAAGCAGAATATATTTCTGTTGCAAAACAAGGTTCAGAAGGCAGCTGACCTGGTTAAATCCAAGGAAGCAAGAATTACTGAACTTGAAGTCATTTTAGGTTGTAGCTCAAAGAGTGAAGCAGAGACTATTGAAAGTGAGTTGGAGGGTGCCTTCAGACAGAAAATTGAAGCTGAAGTTCAGTATTTGACAATATCAATGACAGGCGAAAAGTTGAAAAGGGCAGCAGTGGATCAACTTACCCTCTTGGAAGAACAGAAGGCCTTAGCTTTAGAACAAGCACAGATGGTGCATGTGCTAGGAGATGCTGAAGCAAAGGCTGCATTGCTCAAGACACAAGCTGAGAAGTTGGAAAGTTACTGCGAAGAGTTAGCAAGCACTGATGAAAAGATAAAGCTACAGAAGAAAGTCTGCAAGTACAGTTTGTGTTTTTTCGTACAGCTGCTGTTGTTTGCCGTTGTCATTGCTCTGTTTCTGATGCAGATATCTCCTGAGCATGATGAACTCGTACCCACCTAACGTTAGACAAGTTTCTCTCTCGTTTCTTTCATCTTTTTCTATTAGCAACATCGTCATTGCTCAATGTTGAAATGTTAGATTAGTTTGTTTTAGATGTTTATAGATAGCTGAAATACCTACTTCTCATTTTGTCAAGTTTTGAATATAGGTGTTATTTTTGCTTCTATAAGAGAGTGAGCCCTTTTATTAGTAGATTGCTAAAGTCTTTAGTATGAAAAATATGTAAATATTAAAGTAGAAAGGAGTATTAAATTTCAGATAGTTGATCAGTTATGTATAATTTTCCTTCTAAGGAATTTCGTGGCATTTTTTATTTACTTTAGAAGGAGAACGAAAATCTGGCTACTGACATGTGACCCCATAAATACAATGGTTGTTTTGCTATCTAATTATAGTACTATGTTTTATTCCCAACTACGTTACTTGACTTGACTATACAGCCAATCAAATATAATTCGAAAAAGGTTATATTTGCCCTTGTTATCCAACGCTGTTAAATTTTGTATTAGCATTTTTGTTATCCTACATAGCGCCTATGTTGTATACTTTTATTAAAATTAAAAATTCATTCTTTAATAAAATATTCTATGAACCCCATTTTTTTAAATCTAACTCCACCCAATTATTAAGACCCAACAAACCAACTCGTAAATTAATTAGATAAATTGTGGTTTAGTCCATTTAAAATGTTCTTATACCAAGAGCATATTGTTTCTATCTAAAATCACATTTCACCTAAGATTTTGAGATATAAAGATATTTCTAAAATTTTCAATTTAATGTGATCAAAGTTCAAATCATGAATTTAAAGCCATTGAGATAGAATTTTTGGTGAAAACACTAAAAAACTGTTTCCTACATTTCACTTGCTAACAGTTAAACTATATAAATTTTGTTCAATATTTAAAATTTATTCTTTTACTATGTTAATATAAGGAAAAAAAATGCAATTTGTAGTCACATTTCATATAACTTTTGAATAACTAAATTTTAATTGAATTAATCTAATTCAATTTATTTTAAAAAGTAAATCAAAATAGTTGTAAAGAAGCTAAATATGACAATTATTTAGGAAAAAAAAGAGAGTATTGAAAATTGAAATATTGATATTAATATGTGGATTTGGCCGGTGTGAATAAGATATTATGATTATTAAGAAACACACAACTAGTAAATGACTACTTAATTAAGGTAATGAATGACTATTTTCCACATTCAAAGTAAAAATTAAATGCACACGGTTAAATTTTTTTAAAAAAGAGTCTTGGTAACTTTCATACTCTTTGACAAAACTTTACATTTAATTGGCTGGAAATGTACGAAGATAAACACAAAGTTAATTTGAATTCACAAGAGTTTTCATTTGATTAAGCTACTCATTTTTTTTTTCAATTAGTTGTCAAAATCTTAAAAGATTCTCCTTCTGAACATATCCCGTAAAATGAATCATCATTAATAATTAACATAAATCGAAAATCTTCAAAATAAAGAGATAATTAGGTCCCTCTCGTAAATTCTTATTTTTCATTCAAATGTGTGATCTTAATCCTTTACTATTATCCTAAAAATGTGGAGTAACAATAATAACAAATTTAATGTAATTTCACACGTGGAGTCTTGTGTAGAGTGATGTATCCCGATCCTTATCCTATCTTATCAAGGTAAAAATTTATTTAAACCTTTCCGACTCAAGTTTAGCATAATATATACATGAGCAAAATAGTAATTAACAAAGTGAATATATAGTCAAGAAATTACAATAACATACCCAATGAAATTTCACAAGTAAGGTTTGGAGGGTTCTAGCCCTTCAAAATAGGAGGATTAAATTAAAATTGTAATATTAAAATATAATTACCTCAAAAAACAAATTAATTTATTTGAATAAAAAGTGATTAGACATTATCTCATTTTCCTAGCCACGCCACAGTCAATGCTTCAGTTGAGAACGTGACAGTCAATTTTCCACACATTAGCAGTTTTACAATGACTCTTCCTCATCCCTTCCCCCTCTTCCTCTTCTCCTTCTCATTTTCTTCTCTTTTCTTGTATTAATTATCTTTCCTTTGATGGAGCTCATGAATTTTCCCTTTTCGTTTTCGCCACGAGTTTGCTTTTCAGCTAAGTTATCTCCATTTCCAGCTCGTAGCTAGCATTTTTTTTAATATATGTATAGATTATCAACAAATTTTTCTGTTTAGCTACAAAATTTGTCCGTCTCTCATTTTTCCGTAATTATGGTTGATTATCAAGTTGGTAAGGGGATGGTATGGATGAATCTGAAGATTTCTGAGAACGATGTGTTAGAAGATCATCAGGAGGAGAAGGATGTTATGAAAGTTGGAGATAAAGACGAAGACGAAGATGTTGATGATGAGATTCGAAAAAATGATGATGATAATAAGGGGAGGATTTGTCATGTGTGTAAGAAAGGATTTGGCTCTGGTAAAGCATTAGGAGGTCACATGAGAATTCACGTTCAGGGTTCTAAAAAGCAGCTCCTCTCTGACGAAAAGGCGGAAAAATTGAAGGCTTTAGAAAATTACAATAATGATGATCAGTTGTTACCAACTTGTTCAATGTGTGGTAAGAATTTTCCGTCGATGAAATCGTTGTTTGGGCATATGAGGTGTCATCCTGAACGGGCATGGCGAGGAATTCAACCTCCTAATTTGAAATCTAACGATGAGATCCATGTAAAAAAAGCGAAAAAACCAGCTTCTGCCACTGTTACTGCTACTACGGATGTTAGTAGTGTACCTGGATGGTCAGTGAGAGCTAAGCGAGGGCGGAAGCCTGGTGATGAAGAAGCCACTGACTCAGTCTCTAAGGATGAGGAGAAATTGCAGGATGCTGTTCATCATCTTATGTTGCTCGCGAACGGGGATTCAGTCGAATCTGGTGTTACTGGAGATCAATTGGAGAAAACGAACAGCAATTCTCTTACCTCCAAAGCTGAAAATGAGGAGTTTCATGCTTCTGATGAATCGAAGATCATCGATACCACAAAGAGGAAGAAGAAGAAACTGAAGTTGAGGCATCTGAATTCTGTTATTCCAGCTTCAGCCACGGCGGTAACGCCTGAAAAATATAAGTGTAACACTTGCGGAAAAAGCTTCGCAACTCATCAAGCACTTGGTGGGCATAAATCAAGCCACAATAAGTTCAGAATGGTAATTCAAAACTCCGATCGTACTAATACAGCTGCGATCAGTGAAGAAGCAGCTGCTAGTAGCTCAAAATTGTTGGCTGATAGCAAATTATCAAGTCAATTGAATTCTCCCGGTGAATTCAGCCATACAACTACTGGACATAGAATTCTGGATTTTGATCTCAATGAATTGCCCCCTGATCATCATGAAGATGAACTTCCTGGTAATCATGAGTACTTCCCATTTTTTCCAATTTAACAATGCTATGTTTTTCCCCCGGGGAATCTTTAGAAGTATGCCTTGAAGCAACGATAAAATTATTTTTGTATGATTATAGGTCATGCGTTTTTTCAGATCCTATGTAAATATAGGATGCTTATGCTGTCAGTAGTATTAGTTCTACAACTGTTGGTTTTAATTATCGTAGCTTTAGTAATTAACCATCTTGGTTACTTATTATTAGTCTTATTTTCTTTGTTTAACATCCTTAATTTAGTGTTTTGAAGTTGAGCTTTGGTTGTTATTATCTTGATGGTAAGCACGATTGTTCAACAAGCCTCCTGGAAAACACCAAATGTATATATATTATGTACAGTATCTCTTGGTTTAATTTCCAGTTTGACCAGTACAAAAATATTTGTATACTCAAACACTGTAAGTTGCATTTTGAATATTTGATCAAAATTTACGTAGTTTGAAAGTTTGAATCTTGACAAATGAAAAATCATGAATATTGTGACGGAAGGATCGGAATAGTGATTTTCTTTCTATATCTTCACTTCTTTTCTTTTTTCTATACATGAGTGAATATCTGAATATATTTTGTCCTTTTCAAATTTTATGTGTGAAATTATATCATATTTGCTATTGAATGAGGCTAGGGAAATACTAGTTTGCTACCGGAGCGACTCAACCTTAAAACTACTAAAATTTAAATTTTACTAGTTTGATAAATTGAAATAATTAAATTTAATATTTAAAATATATAAACTATACGAAAAATGCTATTTCGTTCGTTTCATTTTACATGACACATTTTTTAATGACACTTGTGTGAAAGGAGAATGATAAGTTTACCCTTTTGCCCCTATTTAATCTTTTTTTATAGTCATGTTTTCGATTAATGATCCTAAATGAATATCAATTGTTAGTTCTTTTACTTAGTCAAAGCCATTAATTATCAAAGACAAAATAGGTAGAATAGTTATTTTATGCATGGATATTGTGAAATGACATATATTAAGGAATATATATTTGTAATAAGGACGATATGTAAAATGTAACGGAGGGAGTACAATTTGCAATCTTTCTTATATTAATATGATGAAAAAATATATTAAAATGTTGGTCAAAGTTTATGTAGTTTGACCTCGATAAGTGAAATAATGACCAGTAAAAATGAACGAAAAGAATATTATTTTCTGAGATGTGCCAAATTTGACAACTAAAATGGGACAGGGAGAATACTATATTTAGAAAATTGAGGTGTTTTGGCCAAAATCTTAGGAACCTATTTTTAAGAGGTTGAAAAAAGAGTTTCTTTCCCAGAAATATTTTTTGAAACCTTGGCTATATAAATTCTTTTCTTAAAATTACATTAATAAACCAAACACAACAAATTACCAAAGATTTAAGAGACTAAAACAAAAAACTAAAATAAAATTTGAGGGCTTTTGAGAAAGTGAAGAACAGGAATTGTAGGTTTTTTGTCTACCACTTTAATTTTTTGATACATTTATATTCTTGTAGTCGTGATGAAAAGAGAGCAAATAAAGTAATTTCCTTTTTGATATAATTCTGAAAAATTTAGGAGGGAATGGCACAAATACAATAAATGGTAAAGCAGGAAATAAGTATTTAAGTCGCAACTGCTTCCTGCCTACATTCTCGTGACCATAATATAGATGCAGGCATCATATATCCCAATTTCCCCACTATCATTTTGACTTTTCGGTATCCTGGTCGATACAAAATTGTATAGCATAGTGTATGTGTATATATATATATATATGATGAAGATAATAACAATATACTCGGTGAAATTTCACGAGTGGAGTCTAGATAGAGTAAAATATACGCAAACCTTACCACAATCTTATACAGATAGAAAGACTTTTTTCGTAAGACTCTCATCTAAAAAATATCAGAAGCAGGAAATATTAGATAATATAAATACAATAATAACAAATATAAGACAAAGACACGACTAATCCTACTAACCCATTATAACACAAGACCAGACATCATTATGATCAGACATGATTCTATCCGTACTAGCTTATTAATCTTCTACTATAATACATGAACTCTACTCCTTTTTATCTAAAGTCATGTCCTCAATGATATGAAGTTGCGTGCATTTTACTTCTGATACATGAATTTTTGGTGTTTCCTCATCCATACAATCGCAAATTTAATCAATTACTTTTTATTGTTATATCAACAAGCATTAATATACTCCTACTAAACCACATACTTTCCTTTTCTCTTCTTTAGCATATGTTCCCTTCCTACAAACTCGTAACCCTCAATTCTTTTTTTCTAATGCGTGAAGTTTAGAGTCATGCAAGTGTTTCCTCATCGGAACAGTCGCAAATTTGATCAATTAATTTTTATGTTATGTTATATCAGCAAACATAAATTTCCTTAGGTAGTATTTCATGTGATCCGTGTGAATCCAATACGAGTACAAACAATGGAAGCAAAGAAAAAGAAGTAATTCTTTGGCACTATACAAATAAAAGCTATTGCATTACAAACAAGGCCACATCAATTTCACATGAAGAAAAAGAAAGACAATATATTTGTTTTCCAACTCAACCAAAGAAGCTGGGATCATATCCATTGCTGGAAGTAGCAAGGATATAATAAGCAACAATATGACCAATTGATCCCCAAGCAAGTACATCAACAATATTGAATCCAACAGGGTCATTCGATTTTAGCAAACTTATATATTCCTTAGCCCTAACATCTCCAGCTTCAAAGTGAGAAACTCCGTTCTGGGACGGCACCTGTTTTGCCATGTTTTCCCTCTGGAAATTGAAGAAAACGAATCTTCCAAGGAAAAGCGAAAGCCCGGTGCTCAAACTGATGACGACTGATGGGTTCAGCTCAGCTTTCACTGACAGATTTCGGGTTTTTTGGGTCATGGGTTTGAAGGAGATTGGTTTGTTGAGGAAGAGGGAAGAGTCTGTGGCTTTGTTGAGAGGTCTAAGACCTTGGAAAGTTGGTGCAGAGAGCAGAGTGGAAGCCATTTTGGACAATGTGTGGAGGGACGGGAGAAAGGAGGAGATGGGATTTGTTTGTAGATGAAAATTTGTGGATTGGAATATATCTAGAAAGATGAAGTGGGATTTGTTTTGGAAATGAGTGAGGGGAAATGAAGGCAAGGAGATTTTTAAGGTGAGTTGGCTTTGATTTATTGGTTCATTGTGGATTACAGATTTTCAAGCAAACTTCTCCTACTACTAAACATGATGTAGTAATTTAACCACCACACATTCCAAAAAAATTGAATTCAAAGTGTTTAATTTAAATATTTTATTAGGAATATCATGATAAGTTTAACAGATTAATTATCTATTAAAGTAGTCTAAAAAAAAGTAGTTAAAACTCAATGTTAATGATTAAGGATGGAGGAGTTTTGTCCATTTGAGACAAATGTTGGAGTCAAATTCGAGATTTGAAGTTTATTATTTCTATCACCTACTGCTCGGTGGTACCATTTCATAGTTGATTGTACCGAGTTTATTAGGAATTAAGATGTTCAATTGAAACAGAGTTTAGTTTAAGTATCTAAATGAAATATCATGACAAGTTTAACGATCTGATTGTCTATTATGCTTAAAAAAAGTTGTTAAAACTCGATGCTGATGGTTAAGGATGGAGGAGTTTTGTCACGAATGGATTCAAGATTTGGAGTTCATTAGGCTTTATCACCTACCACATCTCTTGGTGGTACCATTTCATAGTTGATTGTGTTTACTGTTCATGAAATTAGTTAGGCTTGAAAGAAAGACTTTTGAAGTTTATAGTCTAAAATTAGTTATCAATATTTGAATGACAATAAATTATTTCACTAAAGGTTTAAATAAAAAATTAAAGTTAATTTATTATTAATATATATATATATATATAATTGCTTTTCACACTGATAAAAAGAGAAGAGTGTTGCATGAATTTGCGGTCAAAGGAGTAATATTTTGGATGGTCAAATCCACGTTCATCACAAGTCTTATAGGAGTAGCAATTTAACCTTGATATTCTAGAAATTCTTTACATTGTGTATCAAGGACATTAGAGTAATGAGTTTCAATGGTTAAAACTTTACCTATATCGGATGTTCACGTCAAATCAATATATACATGATATGTGTTTGAATATATATAATTATCACTTAAATAGTAGTAGATTAACTTGATGCTCTAGATTAATTCTTTATATTATGTATCGAGGACATAAGAGTAACGAGTCTCAATTGGGTAAAAACTTACATGGGATGTTTATGTCAAATCAATAGATGCATGACATGTGTTTTAATATATACGATTATCACTTAACCATAATTAATCAATGTATATAACTACTTCAATAAATCACTTAATGATGATAAATTGCGTTAATTTGATGTAAACACCGAATATGAGTAACTTTACTACGCACACCAATGAAAAGGTACTCTGTATATGGACTAAAAGATATTCCTGAGATCTCACCAAAGAAATCAATTTCTTGCTCCACTTCATATCCACTTTTTACATGAAATATGTGCACATAATCTGCACACTTTGCCATAGCCATAAATCTTCCATCAGACGTGTAGCGAATGGAATGAATTGCTCCAAGGTTAACCCTCAATGCAGTGACTGACTTGGACAAATTCCAAACATCCCATATCCTGTATGTTTTATCCTGGTTCCCCGTTGCAAATGTTAGGCCATCAGGATGACACACTGATGCAAATGAGTAGTCCGCATGTCCACGCAAACTAGAAATTTCCTGTGAACAATGGATATTTGTTAATGGACTGCCCATCGACTTTTTACTTACACTAGTAACTAGTTAATATGTTCGCGCTTCGAGCAGTAATTGGGATCAACATAATAAATAATAATAAAAAGGCATTAGGTAAATATAGTCAACATAATATGTAATATATTTTTTATTTATATTTTATTACAGAGAGTTGATTGATAAATAGGAGAAAAGGAAATGAGAAGGAAATCTTACCTGTCACCACACTCCGACATGAATATCACCTTAGGTTAAACCTAATGTTTTAAGACTTTTGACAGGATCACAATGTACTTTTGGCATTCAAAAATTTAACTTGATAAGTCGTAATGCTGATGTTAAAAAAGTGCCACGTTACCGAGTTAAGAATCCTCTTATATATATAGATATTGGTATAGATATATGTTTCAATATGTTAATTTCGAGAATCAATGTCAACTATCGTCGAAAAATATGATTTCTGACTCTAGAAGCGTTTATTCACTACAACCGTCTCAAGTAGCAAGAATAGGGAAGAAGAAAGAATTACTGGAAAGAACTCGTTTCTCTTGGTGGAATTTGAATAGTTTTGGGAAGGGGTCTGGCAGGCGTTAATAAGAATTCCGAAAGAATAATTAAAATTTCTCCATATCCAAATTTAGAATTCCAGAATCTTTATTTGATGTAATTAAATTAAGTGCACCATTGCATTCGTTAAATGCGTTTTATTATGTGTAATCGCATTAGGCTTATTCATATACATGTAAATTGCAAATATGTTTTATTTATAATCGCATTGCGCTTATTTATATCCATTACATTGCATTCACTAATTCGTTTTACTCTATATTTCTTCCCAAATTTAACAGGCTTTGATAAATGAAACACAGAAAGAATATAACAGAAGGTAATATGTTTCCATCTTCCCCAAGATAAGGTGCAACTCTGTTTCTGAGCATTCTTTCATTTTGTCTTTTTCTATATCTAAAAGAGAAGAGTTAACAGTCAAAAAACACATATAGTATCGCAATATATTGAATTTCATACCTAAACTATAAGATGTGAGATTTTTTTATTTTGAACTATCACCAACTTATCAAGAATGATAATATCTCACTCACAAAAAGTGAACAACTGATAATTTAGATAGAAAACTCAAACTCCTATTTATTCATAATGGTAAATCACACTTCATAATTAAATTCAGACCATTTTAAAGTTTATAAGAAATGTTTCATAATGATAAATCACATTTTGCGTCGTCTAATAACCTGAACCTGAAGTTGCAAAATAAAAGTTGGCGAAAGCCATCACAAGTTCTATTTTAAAAATTTCTCTGAAATTTGGATCAAATATCTTAGAGCTTTTCTCCTAACTATGTTACTGGTGCAGCCTTCAGAGTGCTCATATTAGTGCATCAAGGTATGAGTACTTGTGTCGTCTTCCAAACTCAAGGAGACCATTAAATCTGCGATTCCACACGCCAATGAAAAGCGACTCTGTATCTGGACTAAAAGACATCCCTGATATCTCACCGAAGAAATCAATCTCTTGCTTAACCTCATATCCACTTTTCACATCAAATATGTGCACAAAATCTGCAGATTCTGCCATAGCCATAAATCTGCCATCAGACGTGTAGCGGATTGACCGAATAGCTCCAAGGTCACCTCTCAATGCAGTGACTGACTTGGACAAGTTCCGACAATCCCATATTCTGCACGATTTGTCCTGGTTCCCTGTTGCAAATGTTCGGCCATCAGGATGCCACGCTGATGCAAATGAGTAGTCCGTATGTCCAGTCAAAGAAGAAAGAGCCTGTGAACAATGAACTTTGTCAGTAAACTGCCCGTCTACCTCTTATTATACTAATAATTCGATGTGCAAACATACGTTTCCATTCCTGGAGTCGATTAATATTCCTTTGGGATGATCCCCAACTACTATGAGAACCCTGCCATCAGGGCTGAGTGATACATGCTGTGAGCATAAAAAGTTGAATGAAATGTATCAAGATAGGAATTGTGTCATAAAAGATACTATAAACGAAACATGTTCAGGAGTAGACTAGTCGAATGCAGACTTACATTCACACACCAGGGAAAATGGAAATGGTTTGACAGTTGAAATCTCTCCATGTCAAAATCTCTAACTCCACGATCATTATTCGAAGTTATAAAATGAAGTGCCCCACTGCGCAGAAATAGACGTCTCATTTAGCTTCATTCTCACTAAGAAAGAAAGTATATCCTTATCGATCAAGAGAGGTTCAGTCAATAAGCAAGATAATGCAATACCTGGGAGTGTTGCTGATTTCAATACAACTGATAATGGCATCGTCTTCATTTGACATCCGAGAACAAAAACAGACTCCAGGCTTATCTAAATACTGCACACAATTTTAAACATTCATAAGCAAAATCTAAATATGAAACGAGGGCGAGGGCACTCAATCATTTAAGCAAGAAAACACAAAAATGAAGTCCTAAAACCAACGGAATTTTACAAAAGAAAACAATGACAAGGACATGGACGAACCTTGATGAAAAGCTCTCCTTCCAATCCACCAGCAACAAGCAACTTATCTTTTATGGCCAGAGTGCTTACCTCAGTGTCCATAAATCCCTCTAAATGCCTTCCAGGATGTTTCTAATTGAGAACAGAAAAAGAAAGGAGTGAAAAAGGAGGTCCTAAGTTAAACTACAGATACCTTAAGTGAATTTGATGTACAAAAATACATACCTCGACTGGTGCTACATGCCCTGAGAAATCGAGAATTTCAGTTTTTGCGCAGGTCAAGGATGACCAATGAATGACAGAGAAATTTGACATAAGGTACACATCGTGCTTAGATGGTGCCCAAACCATATTCCTCAGCTATGTTGCAAAATTTGAAAAAAAAAAAATAACAGACGGATTATTCTCATTATATAGCAAAAGAAAAGGCACTTGCATTGAGAATATTCAATGAAAATTCTCTTACAACAGCTTTGCTATCGGCAATTAGGCGTTATAAAGGCAATTAGGTTTCCCAAACCACATTTACTAAACGAACTAGTTAGACATTTAGTTTTATTCCATTATGAAAACTGTTATCTTCAAAATGTCGTTTAACTTCCTTCACATAAATAAAACATAGAAGGTCTAACAAAACTCTGAAATTTACCTGGGAATGACAGAATGTTGATGTAACGGATCTTGCATTCCATCTGAAATCATAGTACAAACCGTCTTTCTTTGTGGTTTTGCACTCCTGTTGACATGCAAAAGGGAAAAATGACACCAAATCAACATTGAAAGCAACATAGTTACCAATTAGAAACTAATTAAAATACAAGCTTATGTTACCTTTTCTGATGTCTCACCAGATTGAGGAATATTTTTATAGCTCCGATACTGTTCTAGTCTTCTTTTTCTAGCTGTTTCCCTGGTTATGGTAACCGTTTTCCAGGGGATCCCTTGAATATCTTTGCCTCTCCTCACCTCAGCAGCTGAAATATCTTGCATTGTATTATTCTATTCCAGCAGAATAAGAAACAACTCAGCAAAGTTCAAACATTTGAAGCAATTCGTATTAAAACATGGATATGATGCATCTAAGGAGTGTACAACTGCAACATTAACAAACCATGTCTATCGCTTGCAACTCATCTTCACCGGACCTATAGCCAACCAAGTCTACCCCTAGGAACTCATCTAAATCCGAGTCAAAGCCATCCGAGTCTATGTACTGCAACTCGTCTACATCTGAACCAACGCCATCCAGGTCTATGCCTTGGAACTCATCGATAAAAGCATCTAGTTCTTCCATTTCATGTTCATCTACTATGTAATCAGCATTATCTCCTTGTTGAGAGGACATGTTACACTCCAATTAGATGATCTAAAACACAAAATGATAAATGTTAAAACTTTAACAACAATAATAACAACATACTCAGTGTATTTTCATATGTGGGGTTTGAAGAGGATGGAATGTATGCAAATATTACCCTTTTGTAGAGATAGGGAGATAAAGGAGAAAACACATATTTGAGATAGGAATCGATATCTAAAGAATGCAATAGTTCCAGTATAATGAAAAAAAAAAGAATGACATCACAACGAGATCCTAATCTCAAAACCAAAAGAAAGGGGGATATGGCGAAATTGATAGACGCTACGGACTTAATTGGATTGAGCTTTGGCATGGAAAGTTACTAAGTGTGATCACTTTCAAATTCTGAGAAATTCTTGAATAAACAAAATGGGCAACAGGCATAAGAAATAATAAAGAAAGCATGACATGCCATATAAAGCAGAATGTGCAATAAACGAAGCATAAGAAACTACAAGAATAATGCTAATATTGTCCACCCACCAACCCTGCCCCGCAAGAGATGAGACAATACTCAACTATTTTCTAACTTCCTTCCTAATTCGTCTCTTCAATATCCTCTTATCTAAGATCACAGTTCTCGAAAGCTGTGACGTATCCTATCTAATCATCTCTTTTCAGTACTTCTTCGACCTACCTTCACACCTCCTGACCAGGACATAGGTGCATTTTCTCTTCAAATGTTCAAACCACCTCAGTCTCCTCTCTCATCTAGTCCACCATAGAGGTCACTCTAGAATATGAAAGTCACAAATTAACTATATTCCAAAGCATCTTAACATTTAAATATCACAAAACATCCATTTAAGGAAAGATACATTTAATTTTGCCCTCCTTTTACGACCTGGCCGGTTGCAAGAAGACCATGAAAAACACATAAGATTGTTCTAACAAACAACTAGATGAATGATAACACCAAATTACTTGTATACATAGGTGACAAGGGTGAATTAACCATATAATAAGTCTAGCATTCCACAGAAAAGAAACAGGTTTAACAGCTAAAAAAAACATAGAATATTCTAGTCTATTAGATGTTTGATTTTTCTATCTGAATTATAATCAACTTATCATCAATAATGATATCTGAGATATAAAAACTAAACAACGGATAGTTCAGATAGTAAACTTAAACTCTATAAGTTCGAATGTGAATTTACCTGAAACTTGAAAAATTCAACTATTGTAGATATGCTTTCGATCTTTTCGCTGTGAATAAACAATCTAAGATAGAGGTAAAAGGATTGATAAACTTCAGGCCTGGGGGCGGAAATTTTGGGTGCTTGTTTTTTGTACGTTGATCATTATAGGTTTGAAGAGGCGCAAAAAAAATATCAACTTATATTTGTTTATATACTAAAATTGTCTTATTTTATTACATTCTCAAATCATAATGTAAGTTTGTCTCAATATTAATTTTTTCTTCCTTTTTTAGCTCCCCACATTGTTTGGTATTAGTATTCATGCCATATAAAAACTATTCATAAGTGTTTTTCCTAATAAGAAATTAAATAATTACTATTATTTAAATTAAACTCTTTAGAGATATATTTTCTTATTTATGATTTACAAAGTATAACGGATATGGAATATGCATTGCACTATCTTTTGTTAAAACAAATTTAGTGATATTATTTTGGGCTTAATTCTCACCCGTTATACATTTAATTCTGTCATTTCAAAATTGTTATATTTTTCTTTCTCATGTAAATTAATCGAAATCTCTCTTTCTAGTCGATCACACCAATTTTATACACTTTTTAATAAAAATTGTGAACAAAATTTTAAATCATGAGCAAGTTATACGTATTTCATACCAAATTTATGTTGTTTTCATATACCAAAAATTGTCAACGAAATTCTAAATGATGTGTATGAATTCTATATATACTAGTGGCAAAAGTTCGTGCTTGCACAGGTCTAATATAAATTATTTTTTAGTCTTAATTTATGTGACGTTGATGAATTTTTTCTACATATTTTAGAAGATATTGTAAAATTATAATTGAAGTAGCTAAAACAATATTATGAAATCGTTGAAGTTGATACGTCAATACACAATTGCCTTGAAAAGATTAAATTAAAAAGCCCACAAATTATTTTTTCTTGACTTAGCGGAAGCTGCTCAAGCAAAATTTTTTTCTAATTTTGATTTATGTGTTGGTATAATTATATTGTAATTATCATGATCAGCGACATTTTTTACCACTAAAAGTATGATAAATTTTTTGATATAATATGTGTATGAAATTCTCTATATATATATATATTAGTCTTAAAATATTGAAAAGTGATTTACATGTGAAATGTATATGGAATCTGATTTGTATCAATTGATATATAAGTATGTAATTGGCGTGCGCATGAAATGTCAAGTATCCATTAGTGAAGTAATAAACTATTAGCGACATGTATATTAAAGATGATTTTTCAAACATTTAAAATATAATAAGGTAAAAAATAGTTATAGTTTATTATAATTATTATTTATAGCTATATATTATAGGAGAGAGGCGAACGAGATCAAGAGAGGGCGGAGATAGATGAGCGAAATTGAAAGAGCCAAATTATATATGTATATTTGTCAAATCACCCGTTTACTTTATTCTTACTTAAGCACTCACACTATATGATACCAATAGGGTATAGAGTATCATAGAAGATTAAACTAAGTTATAATCAATATATCGATAGAGTATCACAAAAAATATATTTTTTATAAATTTAGAATTTAATAAATAAGTTCGTTACTTCAGTAATTTTCTCTTAACTATTTTATTTCTTAAAAAATGAGCCCAAAACACTATAGGTTAACAACATACCAATGGAGTATCACAAAAATTAAGTTCAGCCCTATATAATATCGACACGATATCTTAGAAATTAATCATTTTTCTTTTAGTTATTTCTTAAAAAAGAGCATAATCATATATGATATCAAAAAAATATTAACATGCCACCGAAATATCATATACAATTAAACTCATTCAATATGATACTAATATAATATCAATCTACGAGTATCGCAAAAGATTAATTCATAACATTCATAGTTACTTGGCCCGTAGATAAATAATTTGAATAAATAATTTCTTGTGTAGTTTTAAATGCGTGAGGTGCATAGGCCGTCGTTTCAAAAGATAAAATAATTATCTGGCAAACATATTATCCACGTGTTGTCCCAATTGATTATCTTTGCTCCACCTTTCCAAATATGACTATGAATGTCAGTTCCATCAACAGTGACTATTCACCTAAAATCTCTCATTTCATGACTGAAGCCGTGCTACAA
>JAOTQR010000097.1:24487252-24530914 GCA_025774065.1 Solanum ossicruentum | reverse complement strand
AACCGCCATGGCTATATTGTTACGCAAGTTATGGGAATCGGTGTTAACTCGATCGACTTCGAATTCAAGCTCAAGTACCAACTCGGTCGATCGGCTTGACCAGATGATGATGTATATACAGACGGCATCGACCGGAGAATTTGATCTGATACCGTTGGATATTTTCGTTCAAATTTTGAAGGTTTTAGGGCCTAAGGAGTCGGCGAAGCTCAGTTCTGTATGTAAATCGTGGAAATTCATTGTTTCCGATAATCGCCTCTGGATTTATTTTCTTCAGAATCACCATGAGCCTTGGGATTCTACTTTTTTCGCTGAAACTCACTTGAGATCTGGTCCTCTTAGGTATAGTCGTTTTTTTTTTTTTGACAATTGGTACTTAATCGAAAATTGTACTCCGTTCTTACCATATTAGTTGTGCTCGAAAGTCAAGCTAGGTGACTTTGAAATGTATGATTTAATCTAATTTAGCTTCGAGAATTAGTTAAATTGACTATCGAGAACTGAAATACGGCAACTAATTTGGGAGGGAGGGAATATGAGATAATTGAGTCAATTATAGATAAAGGATATCAGGAAGTTAGTGATAGTTCTATGTAGTTGGTTTGATGAGGTGTATGACTGTGTAGGACATTTCCAAATTCAGTACCCGACTTGTCATTCATGAGTATTTATGGTCAACGTGCTCAAGTACCTGGTGCTATTATCGTTGACGGTGCGTGCCTTTCTATGTGTTTCACTCAAATCTTTTAGTTGGCACAATGCTTTAGTTGTTTTTAGATAAATTCTAATGTAACAGTGTATTATGTGAACATTGCATTAGAAAGAGAAATGATTTATTTGAGCTTACTCATCTGTCTTATTTTTCTCACGAAAAGGTGGGTCGGGCTACTGCAAATTTGGTTGGAGCAAGTATAGTGCTCCATCAGGGAGATCAGCGACATTCTTGGTGAGCTTTCTTACGTATTAACAGTTGGTTGTTTATTTGTGAAAACATTCTCGCATTTGATTTGAGTCTTTGTTTTTCAAACTATTTGTTGTGTTCCATGTGCTCGACAAATTCTCACCTTAATTCTTCTGGAAAACTTGTCTCATTGGCAGGAGTTTGGTAACATAGAATCTCCAATGTATTCTAGATTGAGACACTTCTTTTCAACAATATACACCAGGTTTGTGTTCCATTCATTTTTGCTGTCATTTTGCATTGGTCCCATCTGACAACATCTATAAGGCTTAAATATACCTTTTTCCTTAATGGTGCTTGACGTCTAAACGAACATCCATGGTTAAACAATCTAAACAGATTTTTGGTAACAGAAGGAAGAGATGGTGAGTGAACAATATCTGACAAAAGCGATTTGTTACCAGAAATATGATCAGAAGCGTCGAAATCAATAACCCATGATCCAAGAGTAGTAGGCTTTGAAACACAAGCAAAAGAATTTCCCGCAATAGGAACACTAGGTTGAGGAATCGATGATGCTTGTTGAGACAGTTACTTGCTTGCTCGATACTGAAGGAACTCGTTATATTCCTTTATAACAACAGGATCATAACTGGGTGGTAGACCATGCAAAGTATAACAAGTATCCCGAGTGTGCCCAAACTTGTGACAATAACTACACTTAGAGCGAGATCTTCCAGAATGACTTTTGAAGTCAAACATACCACACCCAAAAGGCATCTTTTGAAAAGAAGAAAGTTTCAAAAATATGGCCGGAAACACGAAAAAAAATGCCGAAAAGTGCTGGAAATCACCAGAGCCCTAATTCCGGCGATCGGAACTGGGGAAAAATGACTGGGGTTGGGTCGGAATTACTAGGAGATCCCACCAGGAGAAAAAATCAAAATGATGGTCAGAAAACTGCCTGGAACAGTAAAAAGACGCCGGAACCCTAATTCCGATAACTGAATCTAACAAAAAAGGGTTGGGGTTTGGTTGGAATGACTCGCCGACCCCAGCAAAAGAAGAAATGTTGGAAAAAATAAGTCACCGGCGAACTCTCATGCACCGGCGCGTGATGCAAATCTCGCCTGAACAGTGAACAGTGCCACCGGAATTTTTTTTTCTCACCAATGCTCTGATACCATGTGAGAATTATTGGAGAAGAATACCATTGAATTGCTTATTTACATGTGTATTATCATTGCTAAACAAAGACCCTATTTATAGACACTACAACCTAATCCAAATCTAACTAGGAAACAATACTATTCCTATTCCAATTCTAAATAGGACTATGTAATCCTATTCCTATTTTAACATAACCTATTAAGAGAGCAAAAGGTAGTAAAGGCAGGGTTCATGATGACTTCTAGAATTTGACTAAAACACCTTGCACCTTTTCTAGAGTATTACACATGGCTCCCTACAAGCTGGAATTAGTAGATAAGATATGAGCTTGTTACTGAGACCCAAGGTTGCTGGAATCATTTTCTAATTTTTCTTTTGCTGTTATGGATTCTATGCAGGATGCAGGTGAAAACTTCAACACAACCAATCATTGTGTCCATTCCAATTTGCCATTATGATGGTCAGTTTCTATATGTGCGTTCCTGAAAAATACGGTCAAATTTCACAATTTGTTGTTTAGAGGTGAACGCCAATTCATGTTATATGCATATATGTCCATTTATACATGATGAATCAGCTCATGCAGTTCTATTTCTGAACATTCTTTCATTTGACTTTTGAGTGAGAGGGTAAGGTGCTTTATAGATTGAATTGTATATCTCTCTCAATTGAATCTTTAACTACTAAAAAGTGATGCTTACTGCTTAGAGCATAGTAAGATATTTTCAGCTGCGTTGGTGCATGTACCAGGGTGTAGTTGAGTTCTCAAAGTTCATCACTATGTTTGATCTCTTATTTTTCATTCTAACTTTTCTTTACCTATACAGATACTGAATCTGATAAAGCAGCTAGAACACAGTTAAAAGACGCAATCCATTCTGCATTATTTGACATGAATGTTCCTGCTGTTTGTGCTGTCAACCAGGTAGAACTAATTCATTTCCTTCAACTTCTGTTGGATTTCCGGATGCGATTAGAGTCGTTATTTTTTGATAATCTTGATTGTACTTTTAAAAGTTTTAAACTCCTAGGAAAACTTTTTTAGATCAAGGAAGTAAGAAGAAAACATTGATGTTGTTGTTGAGTGACATTTATCAACAAGATATATATAAAGCAGAATCTGTTCCTTTAATAAGCAAGGGTATGATGCTGTAATATCTGCAGATATGGGGTTTTTTCGCACTCACTGTTTGCCCCTTTCATTAGTCAGGCATTCGCCTGCTTGCTGTTGTGACATGTCCTGGTCCTTGAAAAAAAGATGCATCCCTTATTTTTCAAAAGAGAATCCCTTCCAAAAAATCTTTTTGAGTTTCACTAATGGTTTTGTCTATACACAGAAGACAGTTATTGTTTTTATCTTTTCACTTGGAAGAGGGAATAAAAGAACTAGACAAGTTTATTAGATTTAACTTCGTGCTAAGGGATTGGACTACTGGGCACTACTACCACCAATTTAGTACATACCCATGTAGGCTCATCCTAATATCATGTGACTACTTTTGCTAATTACAGTAGTTGTCTATCCCTGAAAATTGTAATTAACATAAAATAGCAGTACATATTTCTCTTGTTTTCCCGCTATGGACTTTGTTCAGTCAAATAGTCCCACTTCTCGCTTTTCACTTGTCATATCTGATAAATATTTGACTAACTAATGAAGTACTTGATACTTTCTATTGTTAACGGCAACAACTAAGTATAATTAACATGGGCGAGAAAATGATCAAAATGTCATGAGCAACTTGGCAAACTACCTCTGCTCTCTTTCTTAGATTGTATTACAAACATTACCAAAATTCTTCTGAACTTTTGGTGATAACCTGATGTTGGATTTTTAATAGTATCATAATCTCTTTCTTTCATAGGCCATTTTAGCTTTATTTGCCGCAAGGAAAGTTTCCGGAATAGTAGTCAACATTGGGTTTAACCAGACATCTATTGTTCCAAGTAAGGTTTTCATTTATGCACCTAACTTATTTGGTTGTTCTTTGACTTTATTATAAGCTTTTCTTTGTATAATTCATATTCATTTATAATTCTTTGAACTGTAATATATATATGTTTTGTCTTCAAATTCATTACTAGGGTATTTTAGAAAGTAAGTTTGTATTCTTCAGCTTTCTGAGTTAAATCAGTGGTGACCAGACAACCCCTGAGATGAACCACAGATGGGTTCCAAATGTTTCTTGTCTACTAATTTCATCTCACATTTGCTTTACTCCTTTTGAATTAACTTATCAAAAAGGAAGTCTGTGTTCTTTAATTGCTTATTCTTATCGATGACTTAATTTAAGCTTAATTTCTTCATGAACTCACATGGATTGCATGTTTTTATTTTTCTCTGTGTCTGCAATTTGATTGTATTGTTTCAATAATTTGTGTAGCCACTTTGTTGGTCTTTTACAGTTCTTCATGGTAAAGTCATGCACCAAGTGGGTGTGGAAGTTGTGGGAATTGGAGCATTGAAGCTTACAGGATTCCTTAAGGAGCAGATGCAACAAAAGAATATTTATTTTGGGTCGCTTTACACTGTGCGGACACTGAAAGAGGTATCCACTTTCTGGCCGCAGAACATTTAGGGTGGGAAGGGAGGTTGTTTCCCCTAGTCATGATTCATTGCACTCTTTCTACCTTGCAAGTTAACAGTTACTGCATCAATTTTTAAAAAAAAATGTCTTGGTAACATTTTTGTTACTGAAAACCATTTCATGGTGCATAAACTTTTGAACTGTCATGTTCCCCTAAATGCCACATCCTTGTGAAGTGCTTGGTCGGGTAGTCGTAGTTTTTCACCTCTGTATGTTAGCTGCAGCACTACTTCATATAGATTAGCTGCTGATAACCTCAATAAACCATGTTAAATGCATATCTTAGTTGTGTGAGTTCTTTGTGAATTTCTTCACTACATATGGTCCAATTACATAATCAATATAACCTTTGCGAAGTAATCCAAGTTTAGGACTTCTAATTTTTCCAAAATTAATGGTATCTGGAGAGGAATGTGATTACAGATTTAAGACTTATTGCAGAGCTTCTGCTTCACTCTTTCACAATTTCTTCACTGCATTTTGTTTATTCAAAAACAAAGAAGTTACTACTGTACTAGCTACTCTGTTCTTTTTTATCTGAATTACACAAATTTAATAGCACAAATCATGTTAGATTCAGTTGTTGTTGACCCTGTGATCAAACATAGACTTGGCAAACCTAGCTGCATGAGATGTCATTTTTATTTCTTACAGATATTTTCAAGAATATTTTCTGAGGTCCATTTGGTTGGTATTGCAGAACCTTTGTTATGTTGCACTCGATTATGAAGCTGAGCTATCCAAAGATACCAAAGCATCTTTTCAGATCGCGTCTGAAGGCTGCTTTACACTTTCAGAAGAGCGCTTTAAAACAGGAGAGATTCTGTTCCAGCCTCGCATTGCAGGAGTGTACGTCCATATTACCTTATTCTGGGAACTTTAATAATTATTGAACTACTGCCATCTTCAATTACTTATCCTAGGGTATAAGGGCCTTGAAAACACTGGAGTCGACCTGCACATGACAAAGTGGATTTAGTCTATGTAGTCAGGTGGAACCCTGTTGCATCAGGTCTTTCCTGAAACTTATTTTCTTAAATGGGAATGGAGAGAGAGATTTATACTCTAGGTGGGTGGGGCAGTTCTGGACATCGTATTATCATTTCGAGTACACACTCTAATGTGGTTGACTGATGACGCCAATTTTTTAGCTCATATTGTTTAGACAAAGTGGTGCTTTTTTGGAGGTAAATGGTGAAACAAAATTGATCTATACCCCCATCACCATCCAATTGCCCCCCCCCCCCCCAAAACAAAAAAACAAGGATCTGTAGTATGGAAAATTAGTAGATCTGTTTTCTTGTTTCAGGCGTGCTATGGGTTTGCAGAATGCTGTGGCACTGTGCATGGAGCACTGCCAGGATGCTGAATTAATGGTTGATGATAGCTGGTACAAGACAGTAGTTTTGGCTGGGGGAACTGCATGTTTGCCTGGATTAGCAGGTGAATTGCAACTTATGCTCCTTTTCCCCTAGACAATGTATCTGATGGAATCATGCATTTGTCCGTCTTCTTCGAATTTAGGGAAGTGTTAACAGACGAAATAAAGATGAAATTCAATCTTCAAGGAAACTACTGATTTTTCTACGATGAACTTTATTGCAGAAAGATTAGAGAAGGAAGTGTGCGAACTTCTTTCCCCATGCATGAGTAATGGAGTCAGAGTACTTCCTCCCCCATATGGCGTAGATTCTGCTTGGTATGGGGCTAAGCTGATTGGCAATGTAAGCTACCCTTTTTGAACATAATTTGATGAAATAGTTTTACTCATGCTTATTAACAAACTTGGCTTTGACATGATGCTTTGAATTGAGAAATTAATTAATGTTTCTTACTTCCGGTAGAAACCATATTCAATTTGCATCTTAAAATGTAGAAGTCGCTCTACCTGCTTAGGTGAAGAATGTATATTCTTTCGCTTGCCTCTTGATTAGTTGGTTTTTTGTTTTTAAAAAAAATCCCTACATCTGATTTGCCTATTATCTCTTCTTTTGAGGGAGTTGATGTAGGAAAGTGCAATTATCATCAAACTGACAATTGGCCTGTACTTGATTTTGAATACTTCATTCTTACCGTCATTGAACTAGTTTTTATCATATACCTGATTATGATACAATTCTCTGTCTGTGTACTACAGTTGAGCACCTTCCCCACTTCCTGGTGTGTGATGAAAAAGCAATTTCATCAGAGGTCAAGACGCCAGTTTATGTGGTGATTAATATGTCAGAGGTACTACAGATGGTATTGCCAAAGATCAAGGGTTTTGTTGTGCCTCATGGCTGAAGATCAACCATTGTATCAATTATTCGATCATTGCTAAAGCTGCAAGGACTAGGCTATCAGTACATCATGTGTAAAAGACTAATGTAATATCATTCAGTCGTGCATATATGCAAGCATATGATGTACGAAATCTTAGATTGTTGAGGTAGTTCCAAATAGATCGAATATTTGTATATTAGACATACAGACAATAATAAAGGAGCACCTTGTTCAGGTTATGTGCTGATACAATTGCTCGTCATTGGCTAGACACTTAGTTCGTTGGATCTGAAGTTGAATGATGTCGTGTAAATATCAATGAGGAAATCTTATTGGTATCACTAAACGCTTCGGCTATATGACTTATGAGATTACTCTCACATCAGGTCGTGTTTCTTTTGAAGTACTATCCAGCCCATTTAGGGTGTTGATCCATGCAACCACGATTATGTTCTTAATCGCATGTTATAATCATGTGATCCTTTTAATATTTCCTGCAGGTGCTGTGATTACATTCTGCTGCAACATGTGCACTCTCTGCTCTATTCTGCTTTAAAGGATGTCTTTTCATCTCTGTGGGGTTTAGCAGCAGTGGAAGAGTGTACTTGACTCTGTTGGCATCACTTGTCAGGGTCAATCAGCAGCAGCTATCTTTTCGTTCAGCTACGTCTTTTCACAGTCAATGCATCAAGCGAGCTGGCAATATTTGCATTTGCTCTAGATTTTGCTCTTTTTTTTGTGCTTAAACTCAACAGTCTGGTAGACTCTTGTCTCTGCAAAGGATGTATAGTTTTCGCCAGCAACAGAATTTTATTCTTTATTGAATTTTACAATCTTAACAGAAGCCTCAGACATCAAATGAGTGTCCCAGCTTTGTTGATCTGCTATCCTCCTAATGTTTCATAGACATCTTGAGCTCTGTCATTCGCGATATCACTGACCATGAATTCATGATCAACCCCATCCACCTGAATATTGCTCAAGCCACATCTAGTTTCCGAAATTTTATCCTTGAGCAACTTTCTGATCTCATAATCTTCTCCATTATTAGCAAACAGAGACGCTGCTAGTTTGTATCGATCAGGTGATGGTTCCAAATTGATTAGCTTCTTGAATAAGGGCCTACCCCTTTCAACATCGTTATGGATTCTACAAGCATTAAACAATGCACCCAATATGACCGAGTTAGGTTCTTCTGGCATCAATAGAATGAGCTGTTCTGCTTCTGCAAGCCTCCCAGCACGGCCAAGAAGATCCACCATGCATCCAAAATGCTCAATGGATGGTCTAATTCCGAACTGATGTACCATTTGATTGAAATACTGACACCCCTTCTCGACGAGCCCAGCATGAGAACAAGCAGATAGGATAGCCACAAATATGACTCCATTAGGCTCAACTCCTGACTCAATCATCTCGTCGAATAATTGAAAACATTTCTTGGCTTGTCCATGTGTCGCAAAACTCGAAATGATCACTCCCCAAGTTACAGCATCTCTCTGAGGCATTTTCTCGAGCAACTGGTAACTAAACTCAATGCACCCACACTTAGCATACATGTCAACTAAAGCAGTCCCAAGATTGACACTCATTACAATTTCCCTCTTGTTTATGATATACTTGTGTATCCATCTTCCTTGATCCAAAGCCCCCAACTCTCCACAGGCTGATAGAGTGCACACGAGTGAAGATTCATTCAATGGAACATTATAGCTCATCATTTCCTGAAATGTGCCTAGCGCGTTTTCATGCATGCCATTTTTAACATACCCTGATAACATCGCGCTCCAACTTGCTGTATCCTTGTTTCCCATTGTATCGAAGATATCAATGGCCTCTTCTACCAGACCCTCATTCATACAACCAGTAATCATGGAATTAAAGGGGCAAATATCATTGTTGTGTTCTGAGAATTCATCAAGAACTTGTTTTGCTGATACCATATTACCAGCAGAGGAGTACATTGAGATTAAAGAGCTACAAATATGGGTATTTGGTTCTATTCCATTCTTGATTATTTGTGCATGTACTGTTTTACCTTCAAAAACAGCTTTCAAATGACAACATGCTTTGAGAACAAAAGTATATGTATGGCTATCCGGTGAAAGGCCATTTGTTAGTAGTCGTTCATACAGAAACATCGACTCCATATGCCGTCGGCTGAGAATCAAACCTCTGATCATAACATTATAAGCAAATGTATCAGGTGACTGAATTGATGACTTGAAGACTAACAATGCATCATCAGTTTCAGAAACTCCAACATAGGACTCAACTAGCTTTGCTGCATTTGGAAAACGACCAATTAATCCATTGAGAATCAGTTGGCCATGTAATTGCTTGACTTCCTTCTTTTCGCAACACATCTGGAGTAACAGGACACTGCTGGGGATTTTATTCCTCTTTCCGCGTTGCGATTCTGAGAAGTGTTGCACTGGTACAGGAGCTCTTGTTGAAGCAGTAGCCATTTGTTGTTTATAATTTTCCACTTGTGTTTATCTTTTCCATTTCCAGAGGAATAGAATACTTGGCTGAGGAAAGTTTTCTTTGTCCAATCGCCAATGCTAGCTTTTGTATCCTCAACCACAGAAGCATTATCCAAACCAACAAAATGATAGCAAATATGAAATATAATTTGTATACAAGGGATGCTAGTTTAACTAAATATAATATAATCCAAGGTAGGAGTAAGGTATGCGTAAACAATGGTTTATAAAGTAGGTATCTATCACCTATTCTATTCATACACACCTATTATCGTATTATAAAATAACATATCCAGTGAAATTTCACAAGTGAGATTTGGGAAGGATAAAATATATGTAGACCTTACCACTACCTCACAGAGTTAGAAAGAGGTTTCCAAACAACTCAGCTCAAAAGTATCACGCCCCAAAAGCAGGCACCCATTATCACATTATCAAAAGATATTAATGGGGATGCAGATACTCTGAATGTCATCATGCTGGGCAAGCTGCTATCTGGCAGCAGAAAATATCAATAATCAAAACTAGAACACATGCTAATCGACCCGGTTTACGGGGATTTCAACAAGAAATGAGAGAACGAAGAAGAAAAGAAAAGCATTTATGAACACCCATACCGAAAATACAACAAAATGAAAGAATATTTAACAGATCCCTGGTTTTGCCAAGGAGTCATTTTCAATACACAAGTATTACCAGTAACTGCTGTTGTAATATATAAGGAATTACAAAGAGGAGGCTCAAATGAGTTTCTTGTTGATCGTTGATCAGTGGTAACGTGGTAGAATCAAATCCGGAGTTCAAACAATATTTGGCAATTAAGAATACAGAAACCACGCCAAAACCTTCACGAGATCTTCAGAGGAGCACCAAAAAAAAGCCCGTAAGAGCTGTTGCAATCATCAGGATTGGTGATAGTCTACAGCTCATCTGACTATTATTAGCATTGGCAGAGTCGGATGGTCCTTCCGCAGGACATGGTAGCCCATTTTTGTCACCTACGCACTCACTGGCGAAAAGACCGGGTGGGTACTTCCCATGAAGATTAATGTAGCTAAACATGGTAGAGGCACAATCAGTTGTCAAATCATTCACATAGTCTGCATAGGGACAGGCAAACTGTGTAAGGGCAGGACAACATTGTTTGGCTGGGTATTGCGGTCCTTTGCATTGGCTAGTGACGACAGTGTAGTTTTGAAACTCGAAGCTGATCGGACAAGCTGCATAAATATTGAAGCAAAACATTCTTCAGCAAGCATTTCAAGCTCTTGAGGTAAAAGTATTAAGCAAACAGGAATCTTCCTATCACTGTGTAAAGTGATCATCAGTGAGTTACAAACATACAAACACTGTGCATCTCACAATAGCCAATAAACAAGTTATCAAGCAAACCAGGGTATCAAATTCCCCTGGTGAACGAAATTGTAGAATTTTCTTGCTTGATGGAGGAAAACAAGATTAAATTGCTTTTAAGTCAGCAAAAAGTTAGTGATCTCTAAAAGTCCTAGCTGGAAGGATGACTTAGTTGAACCACACATGCGACAACCGACAATACATGAATCGTGAGAGATCAGCAAAACTGCACAAACTACCATCTTCAATGTTTGCCTTATTTGACTCATCGAGTTAATTTTTGGCTTCCTTCTCTCCCTCTAGCCATCAAAATTTGTATCTTGACTGACAGATGCTTCGAATTTAGTTCCCTCCACCACCACCACGATATTATCTACCATGACATGTTTGTAGTCATTCTTAAAACTTATTATACCTTCTAACAGTTTGCCATTTTTGGCCTAAGAAAAATCCAGTACCATCATAAACATTATCCTTATTAATTAGCTGTCTTTACTTACTTTCAACTCAAATATAGGCAGTCCTAGATGCCATCTCCATATGGCAGTTGGATACACACCTAAGCCTCAACACTAGATAATGTACTTCACATTTATACCATCTGGCATGTTATTCCCTTTCCATTTTCCATCACTGTGGATGAATGAAGCATACAAGAAGATCCACAGCTCGCAAAACAGAGTATCATTGAACACAAGCACTATCCTATAGGTTCGTATGTAGCTGAGTATCATCAAACCAACACTCTTGGCACAATATCAAGAAAACAAATTGGAAAAAACATCTCTATCAAATCCATGCAATACTATGCAGAACATCAGAGAGCGAGAATGCGCAGGAGATTGCAGCACATCCTGCAGCTTATTGAACTTTGCACAGAGCACTAAAAACGACCGAGCAGAACTATAACATGATATCAACTACAAAATTATATGGAAATGTCACACATTGCTCAAATTGAACTTTCACAATCCTAAAGTACAGTGTGCACAGACGTACCCCTATCCCTATCATGAGTAGGAATAGAGCTGTTTCCGGAGAGACCCTCAGCTCAAAGAACGATCAAAAAGAGGCAGTAGCAACAACGACAAGACAATAAGATACCCGAGGCTAAAAGAACAACACGAACTCGAAAATTAATGAAAAACAAGAATAATACAAATGCATAGAGATGGACCAAAAAGAGCATAGCCATCTTCAACTACAAAAGGGTTCCTCTCACCTCAGCTCAAACATAAGGGAAAATGGCACATCCAGGTCCCAGAAAACATAAAAAGAAGAAAATAAGCTGAAACACCAGAACACCCAAGAGCTATTTCACAAATTCAGTTTCAATTTCAACAATAATTACAGCTGAAGAACAAGTCAAGCCTCACTTCATGGATCTCAAGTCAAACTAATTAGATAGTACAAAATATCCACAAATCTAGCTCCTAAGACCACCAAAGGAAAGCAATAATAATGATCAAGAGCTTACGTTTCTTGGCCTGAAGTAGATTCCTCCCAGTTAAAGCTTGATTAACAAAAATCCCATCTGTATAATAAAATAGGTAAGAACATTCACAGCAGACACCAATTTTTTAAAAAATTAAGTACAAATAAAACCAAACCTGATAAAGAAGCTGAAGCTGAAACACCAGCTAAAATGGAGCAAGAAAACAATAGAAAAGTACCAAAAAAACAATGCCTCCACTCCATAGTTGCAAAATGAGCTAAACCCTCAAAATATAAAAGTGAAAAGTTGAGTTCTTTGCAGAAAGTTTCAAGAAAGACCCAGAAAAAACTGATCTTTAAGAGAAACTTAGAAACAGAAGCAGAAATAGAAAGAGATCTATCTGTTCTCTTCCCCTTTTAACAAAAGTTAGCTTGTTCTTGCCAGCTAATTGTTTACAGCAAGTTTTTGTTTTGGAAATATTTATATTCATTTATATTTTGGTTTATAATAATGACAGAAAATCAAAAAAAACATTGGAGTGGGTACAGCACTACAGCTATCGCAGTTCCACGCGGAAATTGGCTTTTTTATGGCCGTGTTATCGTTATAAGTGACGTCTTATTATTATTTAAGTTATTATTGGATATACAAGAGGTGAAGGTCAAAAATTTTAATTTTATTTTTGATAAGATTTTTGAGTAAATATATTTTTAAGAGAGTAGTTGGATTAGTTATTTATTAAGAAGTTATTTATTAAGAAGTGTGTGTTACGTGTTATCTTAATCAATGCTTACAAATTTTGGTTATCCTTGTGTTTAATGCCAATCCCATAATAAGCTTGAAATTATTAAAGTTGACACTGAAAAATAGCATCACATTTTGACATTGTCCTTCTCTTTCTTTTTACTTTGTCTTTCGCTAGGTTTCCAATTCTCGTAATAACAATAATAATATTTTGAAGAAATTATATAGATAAGCAAATATATACTAGTTAATTAGTTAATATAGTTCTAATTTGAGTTAATTACGACTTACGACAAACATGTAGCTATAATAACAGTTTAAATTTTGTAAAATCCGCGTGATTATACAAAAGTTGTGCGCAAATTAAATTATATGATGAAATATACAAACACTATAAATTGTATAGCTAATTATATAAATATATACAAAGTTGTTATAACTGTAGTTACGAAATGTAATTATCTAAACTATTGCTATAAAATATAATTAAAGTATTTTTACGTGGTGCAAAAATTTCTCTCATAATTACTCTTAACGCTACATAATGAAAAATGAAATGGTGATTTGACTTTTTTATTGCCTCCATATCACACAGAATTTGATTAACAACGTGTTGGCCTCTTCCCTTAAATAATTAATTAGCAGGAAATTAATTTTTTATGAGCTGTGCAAGTTGAATTAGAGAACAAAAAAACAAGAAACATCCACTGGAAGTTTAAACTTCCATTAACTGCGAGTGATGTGTTCCCATGTTTTCTGGGAACGTTCATCAGCGATGACATTTTTCTTTTGAACCGTTAGACCACTAACCCAACGTCGATAAATCAATACACAACATAACAAATGAAATCCCATAAATAGAGTATGAGAAGGGAAAAATGCATACTTTGCCACTACCTCAGAGAGATAGAGAGACTATTTCTGAAAAATCCTCGCCAAAAAAATATCAAGCCCCAAAAGCGATAAATCAACAAAGGCTAAGATGGTACACATATGCCTCTAAACCTTCAAAAGGCTTTCTTTTAAGCTTTTCCTTTAAGATGTTTTAACAGTAGAGTATAATCAACATCATCTTGCAGTACACCATAACTGCAAGTTCTGTAAAAGACATTGTACAAAGAAAAAAGGAAAACTTTGTCACCACTGCTGGAGGTGCATAAGCTAACATCTCCATTTGCAGCATAGTTAGCAGTTAAAAACTTCTCATCGCGTTGTCAGGTACTTGAATCTCCAGTCCTTCAGTATTCAACATAACAGCCTTCTCCTCTGCAACAAACATCAGCAGATCTCAGACTTTTGTCCGTGAAGGATTAATTGAAACCATATACTTTCAGAAAGAAAGATCATATAAGTTGCAAGAGCAAAGGAAATGTGGCATGTCATGTATCGATACGAGTCATATTAGAAATAACACCAACCATTTAGCTTTCACATTTTGTTATGACTCGAAAATGTGTCCTACCAGTGTCCCTTAAATGTGATTGTAATAAAAGATTCAGGATTTATAATGAATGTCTTGCAAGTAGCTCAAGCGTATCTCCCACACATTGAACTAATATACTGGTAAATGAGGCCATGTTTCTGGCCTTGTACAAACTCATCTTTCAATCACCATCTGAGTAGTAGATCAATAGTGATTATCAGATGAGCTCCATGCAATACCATTTCATCAGAACTTCACCGCCTCATCTCACCTGCTTCTTTCCTCTTTTCCCATTTCCACCATGATGGCAATGTTACCAGCAGCAAACACTCTCAGACTCCCATCTACTTCCCAGGCCTTTGCAGCAGGAAGGATGCTCAAGCATGATAATAGACAACCATAACAATAAGAAGCCAACATAATGAATTGCCTTCATTTTTTAGTAATCCAAATGGATCACATGACAACCACACCCCTAGCCTTTTTGCCAAACATGGAAGAACAATAAAATAAAACAAAATAGCAGACAGATAAACACAAACTATATCAAGATATATGCAAATACTATCACATCACAGGGACAACAAATCAGCTAAGCTCGCATATAGTGATTGACTGTAGCGCAGACAAGATAATGATGACCAACAATATGTTCATATTGTTATGTGATGCTTACATGAAAGCTCGACTCTTTTAGGTTTTCCAATAACTGTGCAATTTCAAGTTGCTTCAACACTGTCGCATGCAATACCTATAAAACATGTAAAACATAATCAGAGAACACTGCCAAGCTCAAACTTTTACTAACCTTTTTTTGTAATGAGATTTTTGGTGAAAAAGGTTTTACAAGCCACACTGATGAGCCTTACCCTTTTTGTTTTTTCTAGGTCAACCTCTACGGACTTAATCCTGTTAAGTGATTGATGAAGCATTCGGTCCTTCTCTGCTGGGATCTCAGCAGGCTTTTTTTTTATTTCTTCCAATATATTTTCCAATTTATGAAGACGCTGCATGCATGGATGGATCTCCCCTGCTCTTTGAACTGCTTCATCATTTATGGATGAACTGCTCTCTTGCAGTTCTTCCAATGCATTAGTCGGGAAAACATTTGTCTGTTTCCTCCAGTACTCAAAGGACAGACTACGAACAAATGCAAAGAGTTTCAGTATGAAAGGAATCAGTTTCCTTTCCAAACAACTGAAACAGCTGCTCAGAATCTTCTCTTGGATTCTTTCACACCAATTAATTGCCCAGGTACCTAAAAAGAACATGGATGATGAACATAAATCCCACGATATATGAATGTACCATTCTAGCATGAATCTTAGCTTGGAAGAACTCAGAACTCAATTGACTTGAGTACAAAGATATACATGGTTAAGCACGTCATTACATAGCGTGTACACAAATGATGAAAATGAGTAGCAAAAGGTGGACAGAGTATGGTTTTGCAGAGTCCTCAATAAGATAAAACACTAGGTGGACATGCAATAGCTGAAAACAAACCACTTGAGTACATCCACTAGCCAAAGGAGACTTTTAGCAATGTAAATAAGACTTAAAACAAGAAGTGTCTCATTTCCCACACTACTTTTCACACGCAAAAAGGAAAAGGGGGTTTGAGGCAAGAGAAATCCCGCTTCTGAAATTCATACACATAAGAGTCATTCTTTCCTTTAGGTTTTCTTTTCCTTGGAGTATGGAAGTGTGGCGAGGGAGTATAACTTCCTCTCAAGTTTATTATAACTTCAGACATGATTCATTAGCACTATGGAATTCCACTATCTTTCTTGCTAGTATTATCAAGAATTCTTGTTTTCTTTTGGAACAGAACTGAGGCTAATAGTGTTCTCTAATTAGCCATGAATTCCATAGTCGTTTTAACATTTTGTACTGGAGTAGAGTTACACTCCAGAGAAAAAATTGTATGTGCCTACAACCATAAATTATTTTATCAGTCGATTTGGAAACTGTAGAACTATGAATGTAGACTGTCAAAATTTAGAAGGAATCCCACATGAATTAAATTAGAAAAGTTAATATCCCCGAAATATGTTCAGTGACATGGGTTAATAAATTTTAGATAAAGCAAGTCAAGTTCACTCATTGGAAGTCTGGCCCAAATGTTTACTACTAGCTAGAACGAAATTTCACGCTTAATGTTTGAAAGGGAAAGACGATGTAATTGTAAAGGCATACAAAGTACTTCCATTTATCTTCTTATTTTAACAAGTAGAAAGCCAAGGACCATGGTAATCTCAAACTCTTCAGTAAGTTATGTTCTACATTTATAAGAATCAGTAAAGGGGTAGGTGAAATTATCTCAAAGGATTAGAATTTGGAAATTTGGAAATACAAATCAAGTACGCTGATTCAGTTCTTAGAGCCATAGCTGATAAACTGACTTAAATTAATGATCCCTCCAAAGGAAAAGGGAAGGTGAGAAAAAAAATGTCACAGCATGATAGAAACATAAATTTCACAGCAAGGCCGAAAATCGCTTATAAAAGGTAAAAGGGATACATAAGATAGCAACTTTTAGCATTAAAACAAGAGGAGAGTAAGATCTGAGAAAAATCTGGATAATATAGTCAGAGGAGATATGCTGATTTTGAGTGACGAAGTACAATCAGCCCTAGGTGATCATAAAAGTAGAAGATCATATCATGGAAGTGAGAATTGATTCACCTAATAGCATCTTATGATTCTCGCGGTGTCTTTATAAACCAAGCCATATCATACAACACACTAATGAGTACTGAAGGTAGCTATCGTTTAAAGGTTCTTTTAATGGAATTCATTTTAACGAGACAAATACCTCCAGAATTAGGCAATGTATCAGTGGACCAATTCATTGGATTGCTCATAGGAGACTGGTCTTGCCAATGCAGCAATCCATGCTCATTCGTGACACCTCGATCACTTGCACTGAATTCATCATCACAGCTACAATAGGATGTTGAATCTGATGTTCTAGCCTATGAAACCAATATTATAAGTCAAAAAAAGGAGTGATATATAAAGAAATGCAAGTGCACATGTGTGCACTGCAACAGGAGCATTATGGGAGTTGGATGAAACAAACAAAAGTACATTATGCTTTGCAAAACTCACTTCTTCATCAACCGGAGTCAGCCTCAAAAATGAGCTACTACTCCCTCTAATTGGTGAAAACGAGTCATCAACATCCGATACTGAATCACTTGTGGATGTATCACTACTCCTTCCCTAACACAAAATAAATTGTGTCATACAGAGGAAGACACAAACGAAAAAGAAAAAAAGGAGCATACCAAAGTGAAAATTTACCTTTGAAGGGCATATCTGTATATAGGATTCAATTTTCCTTTGGTCACCAATTTTTCTAGAGATTTCCTTCACAGTTGTTGCCTCTACGTTATACACAAGCTAAAGAGGAGAAAATAACAGGTTATTACAAACTAATTCTCACCTAAAGGACTAGTAAAAGCCTACCAAGATGAAGAATATATCAAAGAAGAAGAATTTAATTGAACTGGCATAGCACACCTTCATTACTTCAGGATCATTCCATGGACCCTTGTTAGACCTGAGGCAGCCACCCTCATCAGAACAGGTACAAGAGCCACCTAAAAAGTCAGGCAAGTGACTTTTGAGAGAGAGAGAGATAGACACAATCAGATAAACTGTTGAATGATTTTATTCTTAAAAGGGAAAACACAGAACAAAAGAAATAGTGAACCTTGGGTCAACGGCTTCAAGTAGTCTACCCAAAGATTTGGGATCGAGCACCTACAAAAGTAGAAAACACAGAGATTCAGTCAATTGCAGTCCGAGAGACTACAAAAAAAACAACATAATTTCCTCTACTACCTGAATCTTGACAATAGTCTTTGCATCCAGGAATTTTTGAGCTGCTGGCCAGAGCATCTTTTTGAAGCCAGGGCCAGCATTGACAATGAACATCCGGTGCAGTGTCTACAAAGAAATGTTGGATATTATTGAAGGTATACCATGACAATAAAGTCTGGATTAATTACTTGGACAGTCTCATTTATAGATGTTCACAGTTAACAGCTATACCTCAGGATAATAGTTATTATCAATTTTTGCCATGGCTGCCAAAAGACTAGCAGCTGTCCTTGTGAAATTTTTTATCCCCTGCATTGGTAGCATACCATATAAAAATTTGAATTTGAATTATAACCGATAGTAGTAATAAAAACATGAGATACAAAACTTTAAAAAATTGACAGAAATTCCTTGATTGGCAATGATGGTAATGGAAACGGCGAACACAAAATTTTATTAATGCAAAAAAATACTCATAATATCTTCACTGCTGCATAAGGGCACTACTAAAACAAGTTGGAGGGTAAAAAATTCTCATACTCTTTTGTGTATGATCAAGTCAGAAAAATGATGAAATAATTGATCCAGACCGAACTAAAACCACCGATGGGCATGTTAGCTATTTGTAATAGCACTCGGATGTTTCATGTATGTCAATACAACCTTGTAATAGAAAATATAGGTCTCCAGTCCATGCAGTGAAGTCTTTAAGTGTTTAAAATGGTTCAGACCAGCCGTACAAGTTAGAAATAACATCAATTTAGTAAATTAGCCACTGATAGAATTAACATACTAGGCCTTGCACATCCAAAATTGTAGTTGTTGAGCAGATTCTTTTCTTTGCAGCAATAGAACATGCAGGGAACTTCTCCTGTAGTGCCCTTTCAAATTCCTGGACATGATATTTCAAGTAGCGATCAATTGTGGTTATCCGCATTAGTTTGTTTGGATTAGCTTGTCCAAGCCTTTCAATATAAACAGGTCTTCCCTCCCTATCAACTCCATGATATCCTTGTGGGTAAAACTGCAATACTTCTTCCAACTCTTCAAAGTCAAAATCCTGAGTGGTCGCAGGTTTCGATTAGAATCTACAATTACACAGAACCATAGTGAAATTAGCAGTGTGGTAATGGTATTTACTGTTAAATACCTGCAATATTGTGTCCGCTCCAAACTCTTTCCTCCAGTTAAGCATTTCTTCCCACATCGGAATAGTTTTCTCAACATTGAGATCTCTTGCCTTTAAGAATCTACACAATTAATGTCAATAAAATTAGGTTAAAAATCTGAACGCAAGATATAAGGACATAGTATGCAGGAGCAAACAGCAATGCAACTGTAAGTAAAGTCTCAAGAAAATAAGCAAGGAAAATCAAAAGATGTTTAAGGATGCATCTTCATTAAATAATACTGCTTCTTCATCCATATTTCTCATGAAAAAACTGCCATTGCTGGCTAGGTGCTCACACGCATGGAAAATTAGCTGAATAATTTTTCAGAAACGAAAAAATGCACCTCAACAACGTATGGTAGTCATCATGTCTGGGTGGCAACAAATTCCGCTCAAGGAGCCTTTGACGCAATTCACAGACAGCATTCTCCTCTTTTGCATCACGTACATCCTCTATCGAAACTGAAGGGAACCTGTAGTCCACTTTCCTTTTTCCTCTTTTCTTGAGAGAGTGGGTGAATTTGTTTGAAGCATTCAATGCCTTTTTCTTGAAAGCACCGATTCTTGAACGCCGTCTTTCGTCCTCTGAAACCTCAAAGTCTGCTCTTCTCTCTCTTACGTCATCATAAGCATCTAACCATTCTAGAAACAAGATATTACGGAATATGCGTACATGAGAATAACGATAAAGTGTACAAACTAGATCATCCATGTCAATTATTTAATGAGAAGCACAAACCTGACATCCTGGCGACAAACAGGATGTAAGAATGATGAAGGAAATGCGGCTCTTAATGCTTAAGGTAATCTAAGTTGTTCCGCAGGAAAACCATCTGAGCTCAAGTTGTACCACTACCAATGGAACAAGGAGAACAATTCCAATCAAAACCTCAACTTAACACAGTAAAAACAAATGAAAGATGACACATCAACTAATGTCTGGAAGATAAGAACATTAATTGACGAAAGCGGCATGTATCTTCCTATAAATTTGAAACACATCCTTCATATACAAAGGGTCCTCTATTTCATTAACTAGAAGTCCTTTGATCTCAACGGAAGTGTTTGCACAACATTGCGCAATGACTAGAACAGCATACACATTATAGTGAAGCAGTGCTGTCAAGAACCGCTAAAAATTTGGAAACATGAAAATCCATTTCCTGTCATTTCTCTCCCTATAAATTAAATTGGCTTCACAGATCTGAAATCCAAAGTGCACAACCGCACAGTTGATTTCTGAGATGGTAACTAGAACAGCATACACATTTTCTTTGTTGCGGAAAATTGGAATCAAAAAGATAACTTTCTGACATAAATAACTGAGAAATCAACCCCACAATGCACATATCCAGTTAATGAATCAGCTATGCCTCAGTCACAAACTAGCTGTGATTTGCTATTCCACCAAACCCAAATTGTATTAAGCAACATTAACATTTCTTAAACTGATTACCACATTCACTGAAATGCTAAGTTTTCATCCATCAAAAATAATTTAGGTCAAATAAAAGAGGCAAAAAATCACTAATCTTGAAAATACAAATTCAGCAAATTGCTGATCACATTAAACAAAAAAAAAAAGAGGCAAAATCAACCAAGTGTTTCAAACCAGTAAATTTAGCTCAGATCTCACAACCCCACATCAAGATTAATCCCAATTAATAATAAAAACCATCTAAAACATCAAAACACACAATAAAAAACAGAGCTTTAAAGTTTTTAACTCATATCACATAAACAGCCCCCCCCCAAAAAAAAAAAACTAAAACTCACCTGAACCCTAACATATTCCAAGCTAAATCAGCAACCAAACGAAGCTTTCCCATTGATCTTTCCTTCCCAATTGACGGAAACCTCAATAAAGAACCCAAAGGTTTAACTGCCGAACATCATGAATTTCTAGAAAATTCTGTTATGCTGAGCTGAGAGAATGAATGAATAATGGCGGAATGAAAAAAAAAAAAAAGGATTTTTGCACTGTAATCTAAAGTAGCATATATAGAGAATTACACATGGCTTTTTCTCTCTCTATATGTATAGGTTTCTCTCTCTGTATGTATAGATGCGGAGAGAGTATCTTTTTCTGTGTCTCACTCAACCAATTTGCTGAAGTTTCCAGCGCCACTTTTTCTTTTTCTTTTATATCTTTTACGTGGCACTTTTTAAGCATAAAAATCAAAATAAGAGAGAAAGTAAACACCATGCTTAAAAACTTTTATTTAAATATTACTACTATTCATCTTATAGTACTTTTGTGTTTTAGTTTCCCATAGCACGTCATTGAAATTCGATTAATTTATTTATATTTTATAGAGTTTATTTGAAATAAAATAACAAAATTTGAACTCGCTACATGAAGAAGTAAAATCGTTAAATTATAGATATTTGAAGGGAAGGCATGAAATGCAGAAGTGATTATCAAACTTAGTATTCTAAATGTTCATGGACAAAGTTTTATGTATCCTAGGTTGGCCTATTATTTAGAATACTTGAATATGTATTCCTGAAGAATTAATTTACAAAGAGATTTAGTAGTATTTGCTTAAACAAGTTTTGAGATGAGGGTCACAGGAAATAGCATCTCTATTTCTATGAGGTAGCGGTAAGGTCTGCGTATATTATACTCTCCCTAGACCCCACTTGTGGAATTCGACTGGGTATATTGTTGTTGTTTGCTTAAACAAAGCTTGGATTTGTTGTTTTTGGTGATTTGTAAAGAGTTATGGTAAATAAAATATTATACTTACCAAAACAGAAGTAAAATCATTAGAAGTTGAAAAGTGTCAATATTTATATATATATATATATATATATAAGAAAATATTTTTATCTAGTTATATAGCGTAAATTTTTGATGAATATGTGTCAACTGTGTATATGTGGCTCCCCTATTGTCTCTATCAAAAATTTTTGAAATTTAATTATCGAATTTTTTAATTAGAAAGAAGGAATTTCACTTCATATCCTTTGTCTTACTACTTACTTTCTCTAAAAAAAATACATAAAAATTGTTGATTATAGTTTTAAAATGATATTTTCGTGATATATTTTATGGATGTAAAACTTTGGGGGAGGGGGAATGAATCTTATGTTTAAGTAGTTGAATTATTTTCAAAATATAATTTTCATAATTTGAAAATAAATTATTCAGCTACTACAAATATTTATATAATAGAAAAGGTCATTTAAATTTGAGTATTAGAATTTAATTGTGCATTAATTTTTAAAAAGTTATGATCTTCAATATAATATATTAACATAAACATATTATTAGTATGAAAATGACATAACGTATTTTAAAATACTTTGTATGTTTACTTTTTGTAGGTCAAAGTCAAAAGGGTATAATTTTTTGAATCTAAAGTAAAGCAAATACTTTATTATTTATATTAAGTAGAATATATATATATATATATTTAATTTTTTTTTAAATGAAATAAAATGGGGAACAGTTCTTTTCTGTTGAGCTATTTTTGCCACTATTTTCTGAATCTCCTCGTTTGTCTAGCTTTAACTTTTTACTCTAAATTAAAAAATAAATTAATTTTTTCTATGGTGGAAAAAATAAAATAATTTTCTATTTGTTTTTATTTATAAATTAAAATGTTTTCCTTGTCATGGTAATCAAGTCTAGATTACGTTATCCTAAAACTTTGCCAAATTGGAAATGAAAATAAACAATTGTTATTTGACGCTCTTAAATATATTCACATTATTTCCTTTCAATTCAATATTTCTTAGTAGTTTTTTTTTTGTAAAATGTAATTATATCTGTTTTAGTTAAACAGAAATGAAATTAAAAAACTGTTACTTTTGGATATATGATGTATAAGAGGGAAGTCATTAATGCAAGAGGTTATTAAACATATTCACATTATTTGAGTTGTGAATTTAATTAGATCCAAATCAATATAAATATGTATATATTTTCTTTTACATGTTCATTATAGTAAACTTAGATAGAAAAAATTTAAACAGTTGAGTCAATATGAATTAAGTAAAACAAAACGAATGAAAAATTAAATTACGATATAATTATTGGCAATTACTAAGATTATGGCAACAATTTTGTCACGTTACTAAATAAATTCATTTGACTTATGACTTTTTTTTTCTTTTTTGTGAAAAGTCTATTATATTAATATAGATCTAGATGAAATTTTGTTCTATGTGGATGAAAAGGAATAGAAGATAAAGGTACACATAATAAGAAAAAGGGAAAAGGGTTAAAATTTTCCCTAAGCTATGCGAAATAGATCATTTATACCCTTTGTTATATTTTGGGATAAAAATAACTCTGTCGTTATTCCAAGGGACCATAAATGCCCTTATACCGTTATCCTTGCCACATATGGCAGTCCACAAAGATATTCATGTGGCAATAAAAGGGTTAATATTACCCTCGAACTATTCGAAATAGCTCAAATATACCTTTTCGACTATTTTTGAGATCAAAACTACCCTTATCGTCTATATTTTGGATCGCATTTGTGATCCAAAACATAGACGACAAGGGTAGTTTTGATCTCAAAAAATAGTCAAAGGTATATTTGAGTTATTTCGAGTAGTTCGAGGGTAATTTTAACTCTTTTATTGCCACGTGAATATTTACGTCCGACTGCCATGTGGCAATGATAACGGTGTAAGGGGTATTTGTGGTCTTTTGGAATAACGGCAGGGGTATTTTTGATCCCAAAATATAACAGAGGGTATAAGTGATTTATTTTGCATAGTTTATGGATAATTTTGACCCTTTTCCCTAAGAAAAATAATGGAGAAAACGATAAGTCAACCAAATACGGTCAAATATTTTTTATAAAAAGATGTTTATCATATTAGTATATTTTTGAGTTATAATAAAAACAATTGACATGCACAACGTATAATATAATTAAAAAATGATATATATAAAAAAAATTGATCGTCATAGTGAAATAATCATTAACACTATTATAATTATAGAGAATAATTGCTATAAAAAGGTCTGATCATATTTATTCTCTAAATCTTTTTACATTTCATTTGAATCAAAATGTATGAATTTACTAAACTTAATTTTATCCTCTATTAGATCTTAGGGACATCATATATTATTAGCAAATTGTCTCATATTAATGGAGAATAAATTAAAATATTTTGTATAACAAAATATATTAACCTTTTTAATCATGGAATTTTTGTTTTTCTACTTCATGATGATGTGTGATTTTACTTGAATGAAGTGTACAAAATATAAAATACAAAAAAAAAACAAAGAAGAAGATTGATTTAATAATGTTGGTGGGCTAAAACCTATCTAGATGAATTTATTTTGGTGACATTAGTTGGTTGGTACACCTCATTCTAGACAAAAATAAAATAAAATTATGACACCCTTCTCCCAAGAAAATGTGGAGTAATTTTTTTAATATTTAATTTCTATATTGAGAATTTGTTGGTCGAATACTTTCTAGAGATTTATAGGTTTAGAGACATGGGTGAGTCGACACTATTAGAAAAAAAATAATCTTAGATCTTTAAATTTAAGCGGTCTCAATTTTTATTTCAGTAATAATAGATTATAATTTTTTTAAGAAAAAATATTGACATATATGAAGTATGATCAATTGAAAAGAATTACTAAATGAAATCAATAATAATTTCAATAATAATCCCTTCGATTTTGCCTTAGACCACTAGTATGCTTGAGTCGTTCCTGCCTGAAGAGGATAAAATATATGCAGATATTAAAGAGGCTATTTTTGAATATTATTTCTATTTTCGAGATTTGAAATTTAAAATATTAGAATGACATATAATCACAAAAAATATATTTTATTAGTGGCACAAGTCATCAATAGCCTAGTGGTTGAATAATAGAGCACAATGAAAAAGGCAAAATTTCATTAGGAGATCAAATCTCAAAAAGAATTAATGAATGAAATCAATAATAATTTCTTTTTTAAAAAAATGTTGCATCTTAAAGAGATATAAGAATAAAATTTGTAAGAAAATATATTATTTTTTTAAAAAAAAAATTTAAGGTCTCCTTTCGATTTTTGCCTTAGGTCACTAATATACTTGAGTTACTCCTGTCTGGAGATGATAAAATATACACAAATACTAAAGAGGCTGTTTTTGAATATTATTTTTATTTTTCAATATTTGAAATTTAAAATATTAAAATAACAAATAATCACAAAAAAATATAATTTATTAGTGGCACACCAAGTGGTTGAATAATGGAGCACAATGAAAAAAGGGAAATAATGTCATAACCATATCCCTCCATAAAGAAAAGTCACCACTAATTTTTCTTTTTTGGTGAAGAAAAAAAGAAAGCAAAACTCCAATAACTTAAAGTTCAAAAATAAAAAATTGTTTGGAGAGATAAAAAGACAATAATGTACTTGGAGTTTCACAAAATTTATTGAAACATCAAGAAGACAGCAACATGTGAGAATCTGAAATCTTTTCTGAAATATAAAATCCCTACAAGATTTTTTTACCCCATTTTCCCCCTCTAAATCTTAATACCATCTTTAGCTTTAGAAAATCTAACCTAATTTAAAACACATTTTCATACGCAAAGCATTCCGTATTAGTAGTGTCACAAAATAAAAAGTAAAGGCATTTTAAGAGGTTATTAATTCTCATATTACCTCACCTAAATTAGCTTCAGAGTTTCGAAAAAATTCGACGTGTAAATTACACAGGAGTAAAAGTCTACCATACACTAGAAAAGTTGGGAGTATTATTTAGTATATAAGTTTTTACCATGATATCAAGAATTTCCCCTTGGGGGTGAGGGTTGTCATTCATATATCTGATATTTACTTTAGTCCTGATTAATTTGAATTCATGCTACTTAAATTTATTTAAACATAAACTATTCTTTACGAGAATCTTTTAGTTAATTCCAACTCCAAATCTTACCACAACAACATACTCAGTAAAAATTCTTAAAGTAAAGTTTGGGGAGAGGAAAATATACGTAGACCTTCCCATTATCTCGTAGAGATAGAGAAGTTATTTTTAAAAGACCCTCAAACCTTAATTCTACTAATTTCGATCCATCTTACAATAACTCTTCAAATCGCTTATTTTGCTAGCATTCCTTTCTTGTAACCTTCTTTTGTAAATTTCTCTATTGAGTCGAGCATCTATTAAAAATAATTTTTTTCTGACTCTTATAAAAATTTGCATATATTCTATTCTTCTTAAATTTTATTTATAAAATTATATTGAATACGTTATTATTATTATCGTGGCAGAAGAAACAATATCTAGTAAATGCATTAGTGTAGTGATATATGAGGAGGCTCAAGAACCAAGACAAAGAAGGTAAAAGGAAAGAAAGTCAGAGAATTGACAGAAAATACAGAAAAAGACAAGGACCACTGTAAAAAGAACAACCCTATCTGTCCTTCTTTTACAGTTTCATCTAGTCTCCATCAAAACTTCTGCACTATTCCTTTTCTGTTTAACTAATCCATAAAATTCTATAAGTTAAAAGTGATATAATATATTATTTGTTGCATAAGGGAAGAATTAAACATGATATGATCGTAACTTTAACTTATCGAGGACATGAATCTTAAACAAAAGATAGTTACGTGTTGAGAGTTATAATTATAGTATTATCTTTAAGTCTTTTATTTCTACAATTTTTTTGAATAAGAAATATATTAAGAATTTATATATACCGAATATATTATCGTTATCTTAAAATACGATACTGGGAATTTTGATGGACATCCCCACATGTTAGCATTAATTATTTATAAACAAAAAAAAAGGACAAAACACAGATCTTTTGAGCTATCTTTTTCACAAGGGGTACAGTACGGGTTTTTTACAGCTTAAATAATTTAATGTTGTGTCACTATTATAACATTTGCAATTCTTTTAACATATAGTTTTTCTTCTGACACAATATTAATTAAAGGCACCTTGCTTAACTTTTTTCGAAAAAATTCTATATGGATTCACTCTACCTTGATCACTTTTCCTGTTCTTTTTCTGGTTTTTGAAAAGGGGATTGGTTTGAATATATATATGTATTTATTATCATTCGATAGATGCAACAAATTTCGATTAATATGTAAGACTCATTATAGGAAGATACTTTATTTAATAATTTATTTTATATTTAGGATTCATATCTGAAATATCCGATTAAGAATGAGAGAGTCTATTTATATCATCATAATTCTTTTGTTGATAAAAAAAATAACGAATATCTTAACGGTCGAAGTTCTAATTGCGTAAGACATTAAAGGAATAACGCTTATGATTAAGATATCTTTCGTTCTTAGGACTCAAATCTGAGATCATATATAATTAATTTTGAAGAAATTTTATTCATCTCACTATTATTCTTTTGTTGGAAAAAGTTACAAGTATATATATGATGAAACAATCGAGTTTTTGCGGCGTAAAATATAATGAAGGAAAAAGCATTTCCAATCAAGTTTTTAGAATTCCAATTCGAGATATGAAGGTAAGTTTAAAGAAGTTTTATCCATCATAGTACAACTTTTATATGGACAAAAATTAATGAATATTTGATAGAATTATTATTATTATTTTAAAAAAGGATTAATTTGTGTAGTCCAAATTGATGTACCTTTTCAAATGGGACAGCCAAACATGCCATTCCTTCCTACATCTGACCACCCATCACATGTCTTGTTTCTTTGTGACTATTTTTTAATTCAGTCATTTTATTTTTTATAAAATGCTGTTTGATTTAGTTTGGTATTTAAATAATAATTTTTTAAATTTTAGATATTCATATGATTGTAAAAGGAAAATTATAAAAATATTTTTTTAATTATAATAAAATAATTTTTCTTGAGACGAATTAAAAAAAATGACGTTACGAATGGAGTATTAATTCTTCTTACTTTTACTCCAAAGTCACTTTCTAGATATAATTTTTTTTCACCAAATTAAACTGATTTTTCTTCACAGTTTACAACAAGTTATCTTTATTTTCAACAAAATAATGACATAGAAGATTTTTCTACTAATTATAATAATTTGACCTTTCACCAACGTATTGTCACTTACCTTTTGTTTCGTGTAATATTATAATTCAAATATAAAGTCTTTCATAGCAATCGTTAAGGTGAGGACACGTGTTCTTTGTATAATTCATGGGGGCTGAAAAAAATTTAAAAATAGATGTCAGAAAAAATGGACTTTACATTTTCAAAATGAGAGAAATATTGAAAAACACTTCTAAATTTACGCAAGTTATTAGTTTTGTCTTCAAATTATTAACAATGTTAAAAAACGTCTTTCTACTTGACTAATTGAACTAATACGAGTGAAACACACTCCTCAACTCTTGCCAAGTTAAGTAGTATTTCTACCACTTGCAACAGATTAGAGGTGTATTTAAATTTTGTTAGTCAAGTAGAGGAGTATTTTTAAGTATGTTAATAGTTTGGAAATGAAACTAATTACTTATGCCAAGTCCGAAGACATTTTCATACTTCTTTCTTTTTAAAATAGTTATAGAATCTCCATAAATAGTTAGGATAAAACCTTATCTTATAATACTTATACAAGAGTTCTCTTTTAAGTAAGTCTCCAAATTGACTTATATGAATTTGAAAAGTTGGTTTCAACATTAGGCAATACACTTATGTGGTGATTTGGTAAAATCTAACAAGAAGGTTAAAACCATTTTTTATTTAATCTTCAAAATTCACTCATCTAATTAATATAAATTTATGTCGTAAAAAATTCACTATGAATAGCTTTAGCACTTTCATTTTTAAGGTTTGGACTCAGACCTCACCAGGTGAACCAAGATTCAAAGACAACATGATTTTGAACCAACATTTTCAAAAACTGTTTTCAATAGAATCTCAACTCAAGGGAAATGCTTTCGAAGCAAAATTTCAAGAAAGACACGGTATATCAAAAGACATTTTGAAGAAAACAAATGTCATCTTATTTTCTACAAATTTTGTGGCTACATTTTTGTATTCTTGTTAGCTGGCTAAACTTAAAATATGACAAGACTCTGATACAGTATGTGAATAGGACCACTTCACCTTTTTGTATACATCTAACTACAATATGTACATATTCCTTTTGCTTTATGCTAGCCAGAGGAACAAGATAAAAGTTTTTAAAATTCTTTCTCCATACTTGGTATATAAGAATAAGAAATTTGAGAGATGAAGGTGACACTTCTTTTGTGGTCCAATTCATAGGATCTTGTAAATTCTGTAATATAATGTTATAAAGTTTTGTTTTACATGCAAACTTTTTCACCTTACCATGTGTAGCTGGATAAAGTTTCCTCTATTTTTCTGCCCAGAAAGCAGAAAAACTACCAAACTAAGTTTGACCAAATTTGGTCCATTAGCCAAACAGCCAACAGTATGAACCTATTCTTTGGTGAATAGTTAACCAACTCAGAACAAATAGTCACTTGTTCAATCAGCACTAAAACTCCCGCTATGCGTAAAATCCAAGAAAGGACTTGAAGTTCCCGCTATGCTTAGGATCCGAGAAAGGACTCAACTACAAAGATTCTATTATACGTAATCTTACCTTTCGAAGTTCCCGCTATGCTTAGGATCTGAGAAAGGACTCAACTACAAAGATTCTATTATACGTAATCTTACCTTACATTTCTGCCAGATGCTATTTCCAATGCTAGAACTCATAACCTCAAACTCACATGATAACAACTTTACTAGTTACCTTAGGAGGGCTGCAACAATGAATTATCTAATCAAATTTTGGTCAAAGTGTAACTGATCACAAGAGATGACTCTTTCTCAGACAAGCCATAGTGAAGGCCTTTCAACCAATTCGTAGAGCAGTTGAGAAGCAGACCAAGCCCAAAACAAAGGCTGAAAAAAGGACCCAGGCTGATGGGAGAATTTTGGGGCTGGTACCTATATGCATAAAATCCTGGTATAAGTTAAAAAAAAATATTAAAATGAACACTTTGTAGCGCGCAAAAGAGATGTCAAGAAAAACATATCTTAACTTTTACCAGATGAAAAATATTTAACCAGAAAACCAGAAACACCAATATCAGAAAATTGTGCGCCATGCCTAATTTTTATTTAATACTACTATAGCATTAAGGTCCGCTTCATGGAAATAGAATCAAATGTGTTCAACCCATGGCATATTTCTGGGTCCATGATCTGGCAGTGCTCTCATACTTCACTCTGTCTGTCTTGTACATGTGAGCAATCTCTGGCACTAAAGGATCATCTGAATTTGGATCAGTAAGCAAAGAGCAAATGGAAAGCAGCACCTGCGATTTCCCAGCATAATCGTCACCAACATGTAAACATAAAGCAGAAGCTTTAGAGATGAGCTAAGAAGTATGATGAACTTTACCTTGGATACAGTAAGGGCAGGGCTCCATTGTTCCTTTAGGATATCGAGACAAATGCTACCATTACTGTTGATGTTCGGGTGGAAGACTTTAGTTTTGAAGGAGACCTACAATGTCACAGCCAAACCAAAGTAGACATTGAAAATCTAATCATGAAAATGGGGCCTTGTGACAAATTAATAATTGTGAAATACAAGGAAGCTGGCTTTAGCTGGTATTTACATGCAACAAGCAAAACCAATAACACTTCTTCTTGTTTTGCACTTTCACATACCTGTCCTAAGATATTCCAAGGTTACACAAGGAAGCTGACAGAGTGGGTTCGCTTATATAGTGAAACTCGAGTATATATCATTAAAGCAAGGACTACACAAAACATATCAAGGGAAAACAAAGAATGGCCAACATCCACACTTAGGTCCAACAAAACAAAAGATTGAACAACACCATGGGCCGACATCCACCCTGGTAGATGCAGGATTTTGCGTCTCCTGAACAACCTTATAGGTTGCTTGAAGTACTCCTTTTCTGTGTTACTCAGTTTAATATTTTTTATCAGAGTAGCCATCCATCTCAAAGTTTGTTGATGGATATTACAGTGCAGGATCATTCCTACTGCTTACTGGACTGTGATATGGTGAGAACTCATTTAAGGGATGCTACCGGAAAAAACATAACGTTCTCTTTTATGCTTTATTTGGAAGTACGAGTAAAGCTTGCTACCATCACAGCAAATATTGGAGCATTAAGTACCATCAGACCTAATATACTGTTACAAAAAAAATCCACTGTAATCCCACTTGTGGGGTTCGGGGCGAGCCTTACCCCTACCTTGTGGAGGTAGAGAGGTGATTTTCAATAAGACCCTCGGCTCATGTAAAACATATCGAACATCAAATATGTAAAGCAGTTACATTGGAGATCAGGTTTAACCTACTGGAAACTCTTGCAATAAATAGTTTTAGTCCATTGGAAGGAACAGAGTTGCTAAGGTAAGGAATGTGGGAAATACGAGCAAGAGAAATTTTACAAAAAAGGGGGGGAAGAGAGAGGCGAAATATTTGGCAACACTTCAAAACTACCTTTGGGGGCTTGAATGGATAATCTGGGGGGAAATGGATAGACACAAGGAAGACACCCCCAGAAAATGGACTATCAGATGGACCCATTATCGTAGCTTGCCAATGGAACATATCCTCACCAACAGGACCTGCAAGAAGCAAAACATGTTTTCAGTCTAAAACAAAATCCAAGTTAAAATTATACAGTTTTCAAAAATTCCAGCAAAAGAGCAGACATGTCTATAAAATATTAACAATCGCCAAAAGAATTGCCAACTGTTACTCTGTCTATCCTACCCCAACCTGCAGCCAAAATAAGGGGAACAACGAAGAAGAGGACCAAATGAACAGAAAGTAATGACTGCCATCCGAGGGTAAGGGGAAAGATAACAGATTATTTTCCAGCACATATATGATGTATCTTAAAGATATTCCAACACAAATTCAAGATGCAGACGTGGAGAAAAAACAAATTCTTAAGGAACAGCAAGCCTAGAGGACATATGTACTATAACATGGTAATAAAGAGACATTAAGCAACAAAAGTGACATTCATATATACCTGCACTGCAAGAAGCAGGGGGGTCTTTCTGCAAGTCCTTCAGTTCCTTCTGAATCCTCTTTGAAGCCATAACGAATTTGGGATCGACCTCTCACTGCAAAAAGAAATTCAAATCGATGATGCCAAAGGCCAAATCAATAATTATAACAAGCTTTCAGCAAAATTTTGTAAAAGATGATTACACTTCAATACTAATTTCAAAGAAGTTGCAAATATATAAACTTTTTAGGGTAAAAGTATTGTATTAAGGAGCAGCAAACTACTGCAAAGTATTTAATAGGAATTGTAACTATATATTTGTTTTCCTTCCACGTGCTGCTCCTGGAAATGCAGAGGGAGAGCAGGCAAGAACTATTACATTATGTTGCTGAACTAGGGAAAGAGGACAGTCAATGAAGCTCCAAATCAATGCAGAACGCTCTCTTCTCCCCCAAAGAACGCATTTTATCATAATCAATGCCCTCAAAATAATCCAAAACATCAATAACAACAGAAACCATAAGATCCTAGTCTCTATCTAAGAGATAATGATCAGAAGTTTTGACTTGGAAAAGGAAATCAAATAAATCACTATAACTATTTGCATCAAAATACTACCATGAACGCCAACAACAAGGACAACCATTACATCCTAGCTTTTATCACACAGATAATGATCAGAGACGCTCGCCTTGTACTTCCCCACAAACTTTCCTCCCAAAATTTCTAAACAGCTAACACAACTAATGCTGGCGTAGCCAAGATTTTCATTGAGGAGTTTCAAAGGCACTTCCTCACAACCTTTCCTCCGAAAATTTCAAAATTTCTAAACAGTTAACACAACTAACGCTGGCGAAGCCAAGATTTTCATTAAGGAATTTCAGGAGAAAAAAACATATTTAAAGCAAACACACAACAAAGCCAAAAAGATTCAAACCTTTACTACTTACATATAAAAGTTAATTTTAAAATTGTACACACAAGAAAAAGGGTTCGGATTAACCCCTTAACCCTACCTAACTCCGCCCCTGCAGTAATGCATAACAACCCAAAACAACAAACAATCTTCACCCAAAAAAAAAAGCTCCTTTTTCAATTCTTGTGTTAAATAAAGCAAAACCTTAAAAAATCAACCTTTTTCTTAAATTAAAAAAAAAACATGATTCACTACATCAATTCCTCAAAATTAACAATCAACTTACAACTACTACTACATCTGATAGCTCTATACAAAACTAACAGAATCAGCTTTTTTCATCACGTCGCTCTCTATCCATGAAAATCAACAAAACAATACAACAAAAACAGAGAACAACCAATACTTTTTTCACATGATCAAACAAAAAAAAGGAAAAATCTACGCAAAACATCATATAAATTCACAAAAATTACAGCAAACAGATTAACAAACAAACAAAGAAACACTAAATTAAAACAATATGATCGATTTGACAAAAAAAAAACAGAAAAATCGGCAGGCTTAACAATTGGTAAGGGTTACGAACCTTTTTTTTGAGAGAGATTAGTTTTCCGTAGGAGACTATGAAATTAAGAATTTTACTAACCTCAATATAAGTAGGCAATTTTGACTGAAAAATATAATTATTATTTTTCAAATATATAGAAGGTAAAAAAAAGTTTTTTTTTTTTTAAAAAAGGAATTATATTTGGAAAAGGAAGAGTCTCCTTTAGGCGGTGGACACCTCATGCCATGCACGTGTTTCTACGATTTTTTTGCCCCTTTATTTGGTTTTATTTATAATAAAATAATAATTTTTCTTTTCCTTTATTTTTTTTGGAGGTTTATCAAAAATATATTTTTGGACGAGTCGAATTTTTGTAGATTATGTGCTTTACTTTAATTTGGTGCAAATTAAAGATCTTTCTGGAAAAACCTTCAGCATAAAAATTTTGTAAAATTCGATAAGATAAGTTTTATTTCAGTTAAATTTTTTCGAAGGTTATATTCTAAATCCTAATTCATTCTTGTATCTCTTTCTTACCTTCAAGTTTTTCGGTATTTTTAGAGAGATTAAAATCTCAAATATTACATAGAAAGATCAAAATATGATAACTTCTTACCTTCAAGTTCTTCGGTATTTCTAAAGAGATTAAAATCTCAAATATTGCATAGAAAGATCAAAATATAATAACTTAAAGGAAGTCCAAATCATCCTACGTTCGAGAAAAAAAATTAACAGCTTTATAACCACAGACCTATCAATAAAATTATGTTTCTTTCATATTTTATTTGTCATTACAATTTATAATTTTATGCTATATTAGTAAACAATATATATTTTAAAATAATTTAAATGGCAATATAATGTCTAAAAGCCATAAAAGAACCAAAATTACAATTTTAATAATTTAAGCTTAAAATGCTTAATGGGAAATTAGACTCCCTTCAAAGAACAAAGACAAACTATAATAAGTTCTTTAAAAACTATTCCCTCAATTTCAAAAAGAATTATCTAATTTGACTTAGTCAAGAGAACAAAGAAGATTTTTCAATCTTATAACCTTAAATTAAATTTGTATAAAATGTACCAAATATGCCCTTTAAATAAAAAACAATAACACATCCACAAGTGAGTACAAGTGCAGTCTAAGAAGGACATAGATCTTACTATTGCCTCATAGAGATAGAAATACTGTTAAAATAACTTTGCCAAATAAAAATGACTCATTCTTTTTGAAATGGATCCAAGAAAAAATAAGTCATTCTTTTTCAAAGGGACAGAAAAAATTTGTTCTTTTTCTCACTATGACTGACAGTTCCTCATACAATCTGTTCATCTTCATCTTTTACCCTGGGATTGCTGATGGAGAAGAGAAAAGAGAGGAACTTTAGGGAACTTTGTTAAAGAAATACTTTAAGCTTACACCAAATAGAACCAAAAAGGTATACAAACAGAATCTGAGCACAAACCATAAATAAATGGTGTCTAAGTGCTTTGATGTTCACAAGATTAACAATGCTCTCCTGATATAATACATAATGTTCTAAAGGAGAGCAGAAAAGGAACCAACTGCAGAGACACTAATCATACATCTTCACCTCACCTTCCTCTCTTTTTTTTTTTCTTTTTTTTATTTCAGTACTGACAAGCCTAGCTAGCATTACAGGCATCCTCACACAACCTTAAAATCACAAACTAGAAATTAATGGAATAATACAATGACGTTGGTAAGATGGCGCTCTGGCAACATCAAGCAAACCCCTAAGCGGTCCACGACTATGGCTTACTGTTACTAAATCTTCCCCAACCGGAACATAAACACACTTCATATCATTATAGAGACAAGTTAGAACTGGCACAGAACAGCACCAGTGCCCCGATGGCAGTGCGAGGCATCTGACGTTATAGCAACAGAGATGTTGCATAGGACCTGCTGGTTAGTGGTGTGTATCAATGCACAAGCTCCAAATCCCACTAGACATAGGTATTGATCACACTCTGGTTTTAGCCCTCTTCATCCCAAGACTGTTGTGGAAGGGGGAAACAGAACCAGACATTTGAGAACCTTCTTCACGAAGAGTACCATTGAGCATTGCAAGTTCACGCAACTGTTGTTTTTTGTAGAAATCCTGCGACTCATCCTGCATTTGGAAAATGGAGAAATAATGATTAACATCTCTCAACTTTAAAAATGGTTGATACTAGACAAAAATGATGCAATCTATGTTGAATTTACCATAGGCTTGAGCAGATCTTCCAATATCTCACGTGCTTGCAATAGCTGGGCATCAATGATCTCCACTGGTAGTTCAGCTTCCACAATAACATGAAGAGGCTCATTCAGGTGCTCATACCCCGGTTTGCCTCTCATCATTTCTTCCTTCAAATGACAAAGTGAATTCTTACATTAAATGTTTGAGAAAGATGATTCCAGATGGCAACATTGTACAAATTACAACTCAGACTATCCAATGACACTAACAAGAGTTACTGACCATTCTAATGAATGGAATAAAAATTGACCTCCAAGGGGAAAAACTTTTGATACATCAACTTCGTACCAACCTATGGAGGTAAGAACCAACCTTAATACCAACAGACTAACCAACAAAATAAGTCAGACAAAAAGAGAAACTCATCTCTCAGTTTTTTAAGAACTTCAAAAATCTCATCAACCAATAAGAACAGACTGGAATAGAGACATACATAAGCAATATAAATATACTAGAATAGGATAGCATTGCAAGGAGCTTCAAGCTATAATTAATGGCCAAAAAAAGTGAACAGGTGGCTTCATTTATTGCTACAGCTATCGGCAGCACAAAATCAACTCGGAATGGATCCAGGGGAAAATAGAAGTGGGGAGAGATTGTCTCTCATGCTTATTTCATAGGCTCTCAAAAATTACATCAGTTCATAATATTACCTTTACTGGATCTTTGATGCTTCCACGTCCTCTTATCAGAACCCGGCATTCAGTAGTAGCTTCCACTCGCTTTAGAGAGTTCCCTCTAGGTCCCAGGAGTCGGCCCACGAAATTGTACTGCAGATGCAACTAACACACATGCTCAACATGATGTAACCTAAGCATGCACAACAGAATAAGAAAATAGATAATAGTCCATACACTAGGATATTGATCCACAGGTATATCAATTCTGAGTGTGCGCTTCACTATGAGGCCTGATGAATTACTTTGGGCATTAAGCCAGCTTTGAGTCGACGGGGAGTGCATCAAACCTGATATCTGGATACGATAACCACAAAATCGGTTAAAAAGGGAAATCTACACCTTGTGCTCTGTTTTGTACTACACTATAGATAAACCCGGAAGCCTCCATTTGTGAGATAACTAACCCTAAACCTCCTTATGGTTTAGAACATTTAAGACATTCTACAAGAGGAATAAGAAAGCACACACTAGATCTACACAAGTTAAACAAAAAAAAGACAATAATCAACTAATCACAAATGCAACATTAACAGAGATAAGATAGACATATACTACAAGAGGAATAAGAAAGCAAACCCTTGAAAGCATCACAGATCTTGATGACTCTAAAAAATTTGGAAATAATGAGCTTATGATTTTCAGTTTCCAGAGTTTCAGAATGGATCAAAGCATCCCATAAATGTTAGCAGAATTGAACGCATAGGATATCCTCCTGCGGAATCATAGACATCTAGATTTCATCATAAAACAGTGTCATCGACATCGCATCCCATATGTGTTGGCAGAATTCTATGGAACAAGCCCCTCGCATTCTACTGAGAGAATTATTTGAATCAACATAGAAGGTGATGTTTTTGTGGTGTCATAGACATCTAGATCTCATCGGAAAACTTAGCTGGATGTCAGTACTTCTAGCGACTAAAAGAAAAATTCTAAATCAGATGCTCATCTTAAACTATTTATCAATCTTGCTGTTGTTAGCTTCAACTACCTGTCACGAGACAAGTGGAGATTGAAGTTAAATCACTTAAAAAAGAAATCAAGTTAGCATGGAAATTAGAAACCTTTGTCAGAAAAGCTTTTCAAACATATCAAAATTAGATCTAAAAGAGGTTATGTTAATGGTTAGTATTCATACTTCTGATTGAAATGGTGATGCCCATCTGTCCACATTAGCTCCTCCATTTGAAAACATTCCTCCTGAAGCCAGGGGGCTAGCATGTTCAAGTCCATTTTGATCTAAAACTGATGCATTCCCCAACAGTGTAGTTACACGCAAAAGTTCTGCTTCAAAAAGGTCAATTTCCAAGAATAAGACGTACCAGTTAGCAGTGGTTAATAAATCAGTTAGCAGCCACCACAATATGGACAACAAGACGGATCCTTCATTGGTTAGTTATCTCACGGATTTTACAGAAAAAAAGTGAATTTTTAAAGCAACCAGTTAAATGTTATGGACAGAAGAGACTCCTAAGATGACTAATTTGCGTACGAATGGTTAAACACGGGGAACAGTAGAGATGGGAAGCATGGGGCAGAAAATCTACGATGCAAAGGTACAATTAGAGGGGAAAGAAGACCCATCGCATTAATACAGGCACTTTAAGGCACCTTTTTCCAGGTGAAGATGCCAAACTTTGATATCAAGTATATACAATCTTTCTATAGCAAATTAGAAACCCTTCCATTTAAGTGATCCAGTGTGATGCTAGACAGCAACTAGGAGCATTATTGTTTGTATTAAAAGAAGTCCTCAAGATGATGACCAGATGGATGGATGAGGAGGAGGTCTAACCTAATTGAAGGAGAGAAATTAGGCAGACAATAGTAACAAAAAAATCACAAAGTTGGGGCAGTCCTGGTTAGTCCTAATTAAAAAAGAAAGTTACTCCTTAAAGGTTCAACTTGTCTTTGGACACATCCTCCACCATTTCCAAGATATATTTGAAAAATGTATGAAAAGAAAAAATATTCCTAAATAGGCCTATAACATGTCCTTGGCCATGCAATCCATCAGTTCCAAACACATTTATAAGGGGAATATCATTCCCAGTAGATTTCTTACTACGATATAGATATCCCAAAATGCAGATCCAGAGCTCAAACTTGAATGTTTTACTAATCACACAACAATTAAACCCTCCACTTGATATTAAACAAGTTTCACGGATCACACAACGATTAAACCCTCCAAATCATGCTTCTTATACTGCAAGCATCAATTTCATAGTCCTCATCTTAATCTTGTATACTACTAGTGTTGGGCAGTCAGTCATGTTAAGGTATCCATTTTCCTTTTCATCAACACCTCTACACAGTCAGTGGAATGCAGAAGCACGTTTCCTTATATTCCAGATCCATTATAGGATACTGGAGGTTAGAAAATTTGGATAATGAAGTTATCTTTTTTTTTTAAAAAAAAAAAAAAACATGGATTCAATGCTATGACTCTCTCAGCCTCTTCCCTTCTTGCTAGGGGGTGGTTACAAAGAAATTTGTGACAAGTTCCCCGATTAACTTAAATGTAAACCCCTTGATCTCAAACCTATTACAACATGTAGGTCTTTAATACACTCTCGGTAAGCAGAAAATCCACAGCTGACCATAGAAGAAGGAATATTTTATTTTATGTTTAAACTGCATAGAAGGAAGAAATCAAAGATACTAATACCCGTTTTATGGGCCAAGCATATCGTTAAACAAGACCACAAAAAGACCATCATGGAATATACAAATAGAGTTGGGAGTCGTCCAGGAAAAAGTGCTGACCAACTTTACACAGAAGACCCAATTTTGACCTAAACTTCCATCCAATTAGCAAAGAGAGAAGCATACCAATGGATTTATTGTCTTTATTATGATGAAAAAGGGTGTACACATCAACTTAAAATATTTTTCAACCTCATTCTTTGACTTCTCTCGTGTTGAGCAATACAAATTGCTTTTTGATATCAAAAGCACAAGTGACTGAATCAAAATTCAACTTCCTACTCACCCTGATTCAGCAATCGATAGCAATGAGGAAGGACGGGCACAAATGGGCTGAGTTTGTGGCGTTCCGCAAGCAACTCTGAGAGATACCTGTTAACACACATTGACAAATTAAATACTCACGCAATTTATGGTATAGGTACACACAAGAAGAAAACCATCAGTTTCTCTATCAAAAAACAGTTGATCCAAGTTTGATAGTCCAATGTATTTCGTTTTTGCTATTGTAAGTTTTACGAAGAAAAATTGTTACCGTAAGCAGAAGTATTATATTTTTCTTGGGTTATCAATGCTCGAGTAGTTCAAGCAAGGAAGTGAATCTTTTTTTTACAATTGCTACGCTCTTAACTCTGAGTAGAAGATTGGAAAAATGTTCTGAAGGGGAAAAATAATAACAATCAACATCCGTTAGAAGCAAAGAAACCAATTATTTTGAAGCAACAGACTGAATATAAGTATTTGAATTGACAAAATGATCCGAAGGAAGAAGAAACAGTAACAATCAACTTCCTATAGGAGCAAAGACATAAACTTTTTGGATGAACAAACCTAATTAAAGTATTTGAATTGATAGAAGAAATTCATATAGCCAATCCTGACTGCTTAAAATTACAAGCTTGCAGCAGAGTTAATTGAATCTTAAAACTAATGCTTTGAACTAAGTAAGATGACAGCTAAACCAGATCTTCCATTTGAGACTAATCAACTTACAAATCATTGAACAGAAAAATTAAAAATCAAGTCACAAATCACAACCACAGAAATGAAGACAGTCAAATGATTAAGCAAAAACTGAAGATCGGATATAGGCTTAGCCAAATTCAACACGATCCATTAAATCAACAAACACAAAGACTTCAAAGGAAAAACCAAAGTTGTAAGAGAAAGGAGGAAAACGTACTTCTCTTGCTCGGCGATGGCAGAGGAAGCAGAGCGAATTCCGGCGATATGAGGTGACTGAGGAGCAGAGGGAGATGGTGAGTAAGCCATGTATCTTCCGGACGACATCTTCACCGGCGGCGGCAGAATCCGATGACGGCCAGATTCACCTACTTTTCACTTTCCAAAAGGAGTCCCTCTGTTTTTCCCTCTTTTGGACTGGCAATGACCTGGTATAGTACTGGATTTAATATAATCGTCGGTGGATAGAGGAGAGTGAATTTTATGAGTTATTCGCCGTAATATTTATTTTGAACTTCAACTAATATAAATCTATCCTGAAAAATTTAGGATAAATTAAAAAATTTATATAAATAATATTCATCTTATATTTATTGAAGTAGTCATATAATGTATCTTTTTGAAAAGAAAAATATAAAATTAATAGATATCAATAAAAGTATCAACCAAGCAAATTATTTAAGGAAAGTCGAATATGGTGATGATATGAAACTTGTTTTTTTCTTGATCCATTAACAGTTAGAAGATATGCTTCGATACAAACGGTCGAGGACAAAGTATTTCTGCTTTAATAAATGAATGATAACATTTTTAATTTGAAAAAAAATATTAAAATTTTCATTCTTCATTTGTACCTACTTAAATTCAACAATTCCTACATATATGATATATCATATTCATGAATATATTTGTTCTTTAAAAATAATTTTAAAAATCACCTATCACAAATAAATGAAAATCTGTAAAAAAAAAATTATTGTATTAGCTTGTGATCTAGTTATACAAAAATGTAATGTAAAAATTATAATAAGTAAAGTGTGAAAAAAAATTGTATGCTAAATACAAATACATGAATTACAATGTAAATAGTTATTTATTTTAAGATATCTTCTTCAATAATTCATTATTCAAAATTTATAATAATCATTCTAAAAAAAAAAAAAAAAGTGAGCATAGTATTTATTTTTATTTTTTTGCTAAAAGAAAGAAAAAGATAGCAACTTTTTTTTTTTACTATAGAACCAAAGACTATCCTTGTACTTCACACCTTAAATTAGTGGATTCTGTGGTAGGTGGCAACCTTTTTTTCATATTTTATTTTATTTTTATTTAGTGATTGATAAATATATTAAAAATTAGTTAAATTTAAATTTATATTGAAAAGTCATACATTACAAATAAAGTAATTTCTAACTAAGATAATTTTATATTCAAAGCTCAAATATAAGATTTCTCATTAAAAATAATAAAATATCAATCATTTTATTATAATTTTTGTTAATGAATTATCTATTTTTTAACCAACTCATATATTTATTACATAGTTTAAGATTCTTACTAACTTCAATTTTATAGAAAGAATTTACATCTTAACCAAATTTTAAGAAACTAATTTTAAAATTGTATCATGATGACCTTTTTTTTAAAAAAAATATATATATATTGATTGTGATGTTTGAGTGTTTTGAGCAAATTTATATGTATTTTAATTAATTTACAGAGTATCTATTATCTTTCCTCTACTTGTGAATCTTTTGAAATATAAAATATTAAACTACTTAATTATTAATATAGCATGTTAATTTTCTGGGATTTTTTAGAAAGAGCAAAACTTAAAATTTAATAAGACAAAAAATAGTTATAGTTTGTTAAAGTTACGATTTATAGCTACATATCATAGGAGAGAGCAAACGAGATCAAGAAAAAGGAAGAGAGAGGTGAGTGAGAGAGAGCAAAGAGTGGAGAAAGACAAAATGTATATGTATATTTGTCGAACTGTATGTATATATTTGTTAAATAATTATATATGTGTAACTGATTTATATATATATTCGTATATCTGACAAGTGAGATTGGGAGATGGAAAAACGAGGCAAACAAGATCGAAAGAGAAGAATTGTACATGCACATTTGACGAACTGAATATATATAATTGTCAAATAATTGTAGATATATCCGACATACATATGCATTTGTATATCTGGTAAGAGATTGCAAAGGGAGAGAGGAGAGATACGAGAAAGGGGAAAAAATAATAAGAAAATACTAACTATAACTATAAAATGTAATATTTTCAAATTATAATGGTATAATATAAATACATAATACAGGTTTGTCTAATTACGTTATTACTCCATGTTTGAGGGTGATACATATTACATATACATATTTACATTTATACATACAACAACTAAATGCTCACTTTTAATTAGTTAATCACGTACAGACCAAATATGCTTAACCAAATATTATATGATTAAAATTGTCAATTATTTAGGGAATAAAAGAGGAATTATCCTTAATAGTACTCTAAATGGATGAGATTGGACTTTCTCCACGTATTTAGGAGGTTGATTGAACCTTTTTATTTTAATATTTCTTTTATTCTTTAAATTGCTTTTTTGAATAGATGGTCAAGCTACTTATTTAATTTCATATCTAATTCAATCACATCAATTAATCTCCAAAATTTTTGGGAAAGAAGAAGTATCAATTGTTCAAAGTTTTTAATTAAATAAAAAATTATTGAAAATGTTGTCTTGCTCAAAAGTCATAATTGTACAATTTTGTCAATTATTTGATAGGTACTTATATTTTGGCACATGTATTTAATCAATGTATCAAATAAATAAATAAAGGATATTATTATTATTTTTAAGAACAATTGCCTTAAACCTTATGAAAACTATAGCCTATTTTTAGAAAAATAAAACACAATGTCTGACGAAAATATAGTCTATTTTTAGAAAAGTAAAACACAATGATTAAAGAACAAATATTAGTGCATGCAAGAATGTCAGAAGAAGTAAAATCACCTTTTACCAACTTTAAAAAATTTGCAATAACAAATTCTATGATTAATGTTCTTTACAATTACGAGAAGAAAAAAAAATTAAGGATGGAAATTTTTGAAAACAACATTAGAAGAGAAAATGATTTCTATATAACAACAACATACCCAGTGATATCCCATAAGTGGGGTCTGGGGAGGACAGATTGTACGCAGACCTTACCACTGCCTCATAG
>JAOTQR010000097.1:24472435-24487152 GCA_025774065.1 Solanum ossicruentum | reverse complement strand
AACATACCCAGTGATATCCCACAAATGGGGTCTAGGGAGGGCAGATTGTACGCAGACCTTATCGCTGCCTCATAGAGATAGAGAGAGAAAATGATTTCTATCTTTTCAAAATTATGTATATAGTTAATATATTATTATTCACTGTATAATATATGAAGTATAATTATGATAATTCAGTAGATCTTATTAATATGAATTAGGTGCAATGCGTGATTAAAACTTAGTTGGGAGCTTCAATATAAGCACAAAACACCTAGTATTTAAAAAAAATAAAAAATCAGCAAGTAAGTAAATCTTAAGTGGCAAAAAATAAAGATGAATCTTTGTATTGTAGACAGATTTAGAATGATCATACGAATGTATACTCAAATTATTTAAGTCTTTTGTGTCTATTAAATTAAATACTTTTAGTCGATATTATGATCATGACACATAAAATATTATTTTGGACGATATTAGCTCATAAAAAATACGTAAGTTATTTAAATAAAAGTAAATTGTTAAGACAAACTTTTATAGGATTCAATCGACTAAAGTCGTTTAACGGGTTTACATACTTCCCATGAGCTAGTTTTATCAAAAATAAATAACGATTATTGGCATGTATAATGATATTAGTATTCAATTTGGACAATATAAAGGACCATTTTAGACCAATTCTCAAACACAAGGGACTAATCTATCATTTTCAAACTAGTCAAGGCAAGAAACGACAATATCGGGTGTCGTTTTGTGCGTCTTCTAAACAAGAAAGAAATTCTAGAGGGAGAAAAGTGAACAGAGCAACAAGCAGAGAGCAATGGCGGAAACAATACCCTTCAAAAACCTACATAGCAGAGAATACCAGGGGCACAAGAAGAAGGTTTCTCTCTCTAAAACTTTCCTTTCATTTGACTGTTAACAACAACAACCCTAACTTCACTTTTCCTTTGCATGAACACTGTAAGTCGATGAATTGAGTATGTTCTTTTTCTTAAAATAATGGAATAAAGGTGCATTCGGTGGCATGGAACTGCAGTGGCACGAAACTAGCATCAGGTTCTGTGGATCAAACAGCTCGTATTTGGCAAATTGAGCCTCATGGTCATGTAAGTTTCCTGAGCTTATCATTTTTTTGTTTTCAGTTTACTTTAGATGCTGAAAAAGGCCAGCTTTTTGTAATTGTTGCTTTTTACTGCTCATTTTTCGCTGATTTCTAATGTTTCTACTAAGTGGGAAACTGGGTGTCGTAAATTAATTGGATAAATTCGTTTACAATAGACAAAATGAGATTTTTCTGAATATGCATATGAAATTAAGTAGCTAAGATTTTCTCCAGAGTTAAGAAGCTGGTGTCTTGCTTTAGTTGCTTATGCCAAAGTCTAGTTCTATGTAGTATGAGTTGCGGAAGCTATGATAGCAATGGTTGTTGCACTTTTAAACAAAGGGGTTTTGTTACTCAGCAAAGTAGGGTAAGGTCTATATATATATATATATATCCTACCCTCTTCAGACCCAGATTAGACAATGTATGTTTCTTTTATGACAAGGGAAACGTGCGCACATAGTAAACCCTTCTCCTGTGCAATAACTCGCAAATCATGAGAGGTAAGTCACACTTAGCAAGCCCTATTCTACAAGCTTGACCCAGAAGGCCAAGACCTACCCCCTGCCCTTGCAGGCAAAGGGTTTCAAATTTGATACATCCATTATGGATGTCCCAAACCTAACCATTTGAGCCACCCTCATTACATTGGGCATGTTGTTGTTGGTGTTGTATCAAAGAAAGAAAGAAGAAAGTCTATCATTTAGGGGAGTTGCTTTCACACACCAATGCCTGATTGGACATTAGCTTATCTGATCAATAAAATTTCATCCTCACGAAATGCTAGAGAAGTGTTGCTCTTTCTCCACGGTAGTGGCGTCCATGTTTACCACACCATGAGAAGGGGAGCCTTGAAGCAATGGTAAAGTTGTCTCTAGATCCTGCTAATGCGGGATGCTCTGTATTCTATTCTTCTTGTGACATCTTTGAGATTTTACGTTTTTTTAGTATGGGTTGTTTGATGATAGGAGGTTAAACTGTCACCTTCAAAATTTCGAGCCATAAAAGTTCAAATAAGTAACATAAGAATTTTACATTAAGAAACAGATAAATCCCCATGGTGGTGTCTACTATGATAATATGAACATCAAACTGATCAAATTATTTGAGGAAAATTTGTACAGTTATTTCTTATCAGAACTTAATTCTTCACTGGCTATGTTCTTTTCAAGAAGAAAATATTTTGTTTTTGCTTGCAAAAACCTGGACCAATAATAGTTTGCCACCATACACAAGACTACCCTAAATTGATTGTTTCCTAGCTATGTTTGATTTCAATATTCTTGTCTTTTCTCATTCTTGAGAGGTGGAGCATGAAATGCAATGTCTGTGTACACTCCAAGTCTCTGATAGCTCTTTTCAGGGGAAGGTGAAAGATGTTGAATTAAAGGGTCACACCGACAGTGTGGACCAGTTATGTTGGGATCCCAAACATGCAGAATTGATAGCTACAGCATCTGGTGACAAGACAGTTCGATTATGGGATGCTCGTAGTAAGTTTATGTTATTTTGCATCAGCAAGAAACTGCCAAATCACTTTATGAAATAATGAGTTGGAATTTAAATAATCCAATGCAATAAGAGCCTATGCCTTTTGGTTAATTGAGGAGTTATGCTACATTTGTTCCCATAAATTAACCATTCCAAGAACAATGTTACTCCTGTTTCTAAAAGAATGTAGGGGTCTCCAGTACATGGATCAAACCTTTTACTTCTCGGTCTCAATTCATACATCAGTTTCTTAATTTCAGTCCAATTTTGCATAATTAGAAACTAGAAAAAAGAATACTATAAATTACACCTTTTAATATTAAATTTTGAAAAGAAGTATATGAAAATATTTTTGGTTAAAAGAAAAAGTTATTTGACTGCTTAGAAACATGTCATGCAAAGTGGAACCCCGGGGAATAGGGGTTGGGGTTGGGTATGAGTTAAGTAACTCTACATGCACTTTCTTCTTTATAACTACTTACAAAGCCTAGTTTCCCGTCAAATTGCCTGGGAGTTGTAGATATTCTTTTTTATTATTGGTTAGGGAGTTGCAGATGCTAAAACATTTTATCTCCAATTGGTAGGTGGGAAATGCTCACAGCAAGTTGAACTCAGTGGGGAAAATATCAATATCACTTACAAGCCTGATGGGACACATATAGCTGTTGGGAACAGGGTACTCGTTATTTCCTTTTATCATTTATTAATTCCTAAAGCTCTATCTTCAATCATCTTAGCTGCTTCTAGATATGTATGTGGTGAAAATGTATGCAGACACAGAAATGCTACATATATATTACTCTTCGTCCTCTTTCTAGTGCATGTATTTTCTATCGTTCATATTTTATGATGATGAGCTTTAATGGTGGTATTCTGTGGAGTTCCGCACTATCTGCCTATTATGGAAATTAAGTCGGTCCTCTTATTCAGCTATGATATGGTGCAGGATGATGAGCTAACAATATTGGATGTTCGCAAGTTTAAGCCTATTCATAAGCGCAAATTTAATTACGAGGTACTCTCTTCCCCAGCTAAGTTTAAGGCGATTCATAAGCCCATGTAGCAGGTTATCAAAAGTAATGTAACTTAAGTTGTGATGCACTGGGTTTAAGCCTACTGCATTTGTTCTGTCTTCTTCTCCTACTGATGGCCCTTCCTTTTGTATTGCAAGTGTTTCAATGTGAATCAAGTTTCTCAGATGTGTTGCTGCAAGTTGACTTTTATCTGCTGTGGTATAACTAATTGTCGAAGTAGGGTTCTGCTGCACATTCTAAAAAGGACTTGAAGTAGCAGAAACATCAATTTTTCTTCCTCTAAGTTTTGATCTTTTCTTTCCCTCCAAGGGGGTAGAGATAATTACTTGTTAATGCAGAAATATCATGTGTGATGCGTGTATTTCTCTCATAACTGGCTGTTCTTGTGGTATTAATAAATAACCATTTCCTCTTAAATTTAGAGTTGCTCTTCAAGTATGGGTGAATGCTTCTGTTCCTCAGCTCTAATAAATAGCCATTTCCTCTCATGACTCTAATTTGCCGAAGCTCTTCATTTCTGTTATTTAGCTGTATTCTTTGCCGTGCATGTAACCAGCCTCTTGTTTTTGGAATTAGTTGCAAAGAGTTTATCTGTTAACAAAAAGTAATTAGTTGCTCAATGAATTAAATTGTATTCCTACTCGGCCAAGGTTCCGTACTGCTAACACTTTTGAGCTCCCTCAAGTTCCCATTGTTTTACACTTTTGCCTCATCAGGTAAATGAGATTGCATGGAACACGAGTGGCGATATGTTCTTTCTTACAACTGGAAATGGTAAGTACAAATTTGTGAGTTGAAAGTTACTTTCTTGGCATTCAGGAAGAAAAGGCTTGAATTTCCAATATTTACTCTTCTTAATGTCAAAGTTCTCCTGTTTGTCATATAGGAACTGTGGAAGTCTTAGCTTATCCGACTCTACAACCCGTTAACACACTTAATGCTCACACAGCTGGTTGTTACTGCATTGCAATTGATCCACTAGGAAGGTGAGCTTATTTTCCTGCAAGTATATGCTACCTTTGTGATGGTTTAAATTAAATTCAAGTCTTCTCAGACAGCTTAAATATATGTGATATTCCTTTCTATTAATTGGATAATTATTTGGTGCTAGTTCCAAGTATTTAGTAGCTTCTGTAGCACTACTGTAGCACTGTGGCTCAGTGTCAGGGTCCATGAGTTGGGATTTTTTTCCCTCTAAACTAATAATACCTTGTTTTGATTCAATATTGCCCAAGATATTTTGCTGTTGGAAGTGCTGATTCATTGGTTAGCCTTTGGAGCATTAAGGAGATGCTATGTCTTCGAACATTTACGAAACTCGAGTAAGTTCTCAAGTATGGTTTTTTGTCTTTTTTGCTGGGGACAACATCTGATGATTATTTCACTCTTTTTGCTACCCAGATGGCCAGTTCGGACAATTAGTTTCAATCACACAGGAGACTACATTGCCTCTGCTAGTGAAGATTTGTTTATTGATATTGTATGTAATCAAGAACTTGTATACACTTTTCTACATAAGAGAATCTCTTTAACCTTACATCAACTTCCGCAGGCTAATGTCCAAACTGGTCGGTCAGTTCACCAGATTCCATGTCGTGCTGCCATGAACAGTGTTGAATGGAATCCAAAACACAACTTGCTTGCCTTTGCTGGAGATGACAAGAACAAGTACCAGGCTGATGAAGGTTCCTTTCTGACTTAAGAAAGAACGTCAATTTTTCCTTTTCTTATGAGGCCTAATGTTTTCTTCTCCTTCTATGTAGGTGTGTTTCGTGTATTTGGCTTTGAGAGCGCATAAAGCCTCAAAAGGTCACATTTAGGGTCTTTGTATAATCTGAAAGAAGCGAGCAATTTTTTCAGATGAACAAGCTTGTATACATTTATTCTGTAACATTCCTCACATGGTAGTCGAGACACAAATAGTACTGTACTGCATCTTTGAAAAAGTATGTACACATTATGAAAGATATGTTTCAACTCGAGTAGTGTTTTCAGCATTGCTTAATAGCTGTATTTCCCTAATCTGCAAAATTGAACTAGATCTCTGCTCTTAAGCTCGTGCTGTGGGCAGAGCAGTGACCTGATATTCCAAGGTCTAGGATTATAAGTTCAGCAGAGTAAAGAAGCCCCCAGAAGATGGTGAGCAGATTTCCAATGTAAGTGACAAGGGAGCTTCTGTAAGAATGTCCACATGCGAATCAACCAGACTGATGCTTCTGTAATGGTAGAGACGAGACTCTGTATGTCTCACCCCCTTGAACTCCCTTCCTTGGACTGTGAATGCAGAATACTTCAGGCATTGAGGCTGAACTGCCCTGTTTTTCTCCACTGTCTTGCCAAAGGGCCATTCCTTCTTGCCTCGTCTTGCTTCCCATTTAGGACTTCTGCAAAGCTTGGATTTGCTGAAGCCTTGCTGAGTGGGGAGTATTATGCATCTATATCCCCTGAAATAGTGACAAAAGGTAAGATCACGATTTTCTCACTGAAGAAGGTACACTATAAGGTGAATAAATCAATCCAAAAACAATCATAAACCATCTTTTTCGCGTACAAATTCCACACGACTTGGATGTCTGTATGCTGTTTGGATCAAAGTGCCAACTCTCCAGCTCCCAAATTGCTGGTTGTGTGTGAACAGAACAGAGACTGAAGAAGAAGAAGATCAAGAGCAAAGGACGAGCCGTGAAGCTGGGAAGACCAATCCTGTAAAGGAAACAAGACAAATAGTTACTGCATACTGAGATAACCAAGTTAATGGCTTCCATTTGATCTCCACACTAGAGCTCTTCATCTTCTTCCCAATCAATGGCTCTTTCGACAGATCAAAGCTCGCCCCTTTCATCCTCAATTCCGAAATGCACCTAGTCAGTGCTCTACCATCTCCCCTCTCCCTCTGCAGCTGCTTCGACACCTTCCAAAACCTGTAAAGTTTCACCTGCACCATAAACACAATACAAAAAGAAGTACAAACAGAGAGAATCGAAGGAATCCACCATTGCTTACACACAACATTATCATCATGGTGGTGCTCCGAAACAGAGGTGAATAGAATCGTAAAAAACAGAGCATGAAAGATAAAAAAGAAACAACAGATCTGAAATATTTCTCTCCTAATACTGTCCATTCGTGTCTCTTTGGCTGCAATTCTGCGGCCAGAGAGCTCCTCTTCTCTTTGCCAAAGCTTGAGAAGCAAGAGATGACCTGGACTTCTAGAGATTTCCATTAATGGGTGGTTTTGAATTGCAGTTATAGTAGTAATGGCTGAAGAAAGCTTTTGCTGATGCTCTTCGTCTACGGGGATTTCGACGATAACATGGGAATCCTTTGATTCTGCCATTGATGGAAACTTTCTTAAATTTAAAAACTGAAATGAAACAAGTGCTAATAGAACAGCAAAACAAAACCACTAACAATAAGACGAATTAAGAAAGCTTTGAAAGAGAGAAATTAGAGAGCTTTAGGCGAAATTACAGTGAGCTTAAGAGAAGATTGCGATAGCTGTTGATGTTTTCCCCAGATATTTAAACATATGGGAATGACTGAGTTTTGCAACGGTCACTTTTTTCATTTCTCCTGAGGTGGCAATTTGGCAAACCTCAACGGTCGGATCATGGAAAGAGAGAAAATAACATCTCTTTTTAATATTGCGTACAAGTAAACGTAGCTATAGGAAGTATAATAACATGTCATTTTTTGCTTTCGTTGCCCTCTAATTTAAGTAGACAATAGATAGATGCTTTATATTTTTATAAAGTTAAGAAAACATTCTACTATCTTCAAACTTCACTTGTGAAATTTCATTAAGTATATTGTTATTGTTGTAAGCAAGGAGACATATGTATTTTATGTGACATAATACACATTGTCAATACAAATTACCATTTAGGATGACACTTAACATATGGGTGTGTTCAACTTAATACAAATTGAAGCATGTAGTTATTTGTTTAGTAAAAATATTATTGTAACTAAAATCGGGAAATTCATCACGTTAACTTTATATGTAATAGTATAAAATTTTCTTTTTCACAGTAATATTTCTACCAAATGAAACAAGTCCTACATGTTTCACAGAGTTTTTAATTAAGTACATAGATATTGCAACTTGGAGGAAACTATAAAGCAACAAAGTAAATGGACAATCTTTTTTGTGATATTCTGATATTTATGTTAATGCGCATCGACTTTTATGACTTGGGATAAAAGTTCCAAAAGGTGACAATATAATATAACTATTTTTTTTTATAATATACGTATTTTTTGAACAAGTGGCAAATGTCAATATTTGGATATTAATAAATACTCAATGTATTTTACACGTGGCAAGCATCATAAGTTTTGTGGCGTTCATACTCGAATCCAAGTCATCATATGAGCCAAGTGTATTATTCATTTACTTAACGACATGTATTTATAATTATTATTATAGGTGAATTCTGCATACATTCGTTAACATTAATTTTTTTAATATAAATATATATTTTATTGCATATCCTAAGACGTAAAACAAGTTAGATGCAATGGTTGAAATCACCCCCACATTGTAAACATGACTAAATGCCATTTAATTCAAAGTTATGTGTTTGTATATGTACATTTATTTTGATAGTCAATTTGAATTGACTTATAACTTATACTTTAAATTGAAAGGATGTAAATTAGAAACAGCTTATAATTTAATTTAAATAAATATATATATTTTTTATTTTATCCAAATACTATTATATAAAAATAATATAAAAATATTTTAACTTAAAAACATTTAAAATTATCCAATTCAAATAAGCTCTTAAATTATATTTAAGACACTACTAAAGGCTTAAGGATATTTTCGATAAATTTTCTATTATCGTTACTATTTCTTATACTCATTATTACTTGTCAACTATTTCAATAATAGATTTTGTATAGTTATCAAAAAAAAAATAATTAGCTTCACATTTTTTCTCTAGTAGTTATTATTTATTTCTTAAATTATTTATTTAAGATCTAACATTAATTATTAATTAATAAGAAGAATATAGTACAAATATAACAATAACTTCAATGATGATATTTGACTAATCATAAATTGAAAAAATAAAAAGTAAATTATTAAAATTTTTGGAGTTTAAAATTATAGCTCCGCCGCAGCGCCTACTCAAATGACTTGAGCGAAACTCTCAACTTATTTTATCCCCGACTTTGGGTTATTGGTCAAAATTTGTCTTGCGAAGAAAGAAAGGAAGAGTCACACTATAAATATCCCAGCTGAGAAGAGGGGTTTTTTCACATTTTTATAGATTGCAGAATTCAGTTCAATTCTCAGGTAGAAATGCACTTGTATAACGCTTGGTTGCCGCCGCCGGTGGCAGAACAGACGAACAAGGAGAAAGAATCCTTTGCTAAAGTATTGAAATCAGTTAAAGAATCGTACAAGTTGGATGATCCCGATTCAATTTATGCTACCCTCAAATGGGTTTCTGTTATTGACATGTAAGCTTCGATTTTTCACTTTTAGTTTTAGGTAATTCCTTGTGTGTATGCTGAATTCATTTGCTCGTTGACTTTGATCAGTCGCTTACAAGTCCAATTTTTGATTTTGGCATGTTGGGGTTGCAAGTTTTTCACCTTTTTAGTGTGGGGTTGTTTGGTTTTGTGGTCTGCTGTTTTTGAATTTCTCAAACGGTCCTAAAGTTCACTTTCAGGACCGTAAGCACCAATAAAGTTCTGCATCATGTTTTGAGCTTTCCTCAAACGGTGTTTGATCCTGTCTCCAACCTAAAGTTCCCTTTCAGACCCGTGAGCACCATTAAAGGTCTTGATCATGTTATGAGATTTTTTCAAACGGTCTTGCAAGTGACTGGCTGAGGCCTGTCTCTTCTTCTTAAGCTCCTCTACTGCTCCTACTTTGGATTGATAGAGCAAGTTAAATGTGAACTGGGGTGGTTTGTAACTATAGAAAGCTTCGAATAGGGTCATCTGTTATGCACTATTTAAGTGGTAATTTGTAAAACACGACATATACTGTATCTCACATAAACGTGGATTTGGAATCATTATTTGAACTCTCAACACCTTTAACTTCTCTTAGTAAGCTTGCACGATACCCTCGATTGTTTGAGCTTGCTGAACTCATCTGTTATATATGAAGGTGTAATTTTTCCTAACCTATCCTTAACATTTCTGTGAAAATTAACAATACATTTTTGTTAGCACGAGATATATTGGCAGTTGCCGGTTATTTGATTGGGCTGAAATTTGGAATGTGTGCATGAGAAAAAATGAATCATTTGAAATATAACGTATGGGTTCTATACAACAAGATCTCCTATCCCGGAATCAACTCATTTCACATCAACTAAGTGGAACTTAATCATCAAAGTAGTGTTGTATAAAATCCTAATGTAACTGGACGAAGTAGAAATCCACGATAGAGAGAAAAAACTTTCTCTGTCGTAGAAGAAAAGCAAGATTGAGTGTCCCATGACCCATTTGAAATATCATAGAGGTCTTAAAACTACATATCAATTAGTCACTGATATACATTGAAATGTAGATCAACTTTTGAGCTGTATGTATTCATAAAATTCAACGTGCCTATCACATCTTCTCAGCCAAACCTCTATGATTGCACTTATGGAATTCAGGGAAATTGAGTTTAGCACTATCACCATTGAAAAGTTGATCAAAGTATCAAAAAGGAATATTAGGTATAGGTGCTGGTATTAGAACTGAGGTGCGAAGGCAAGTGTAGAGAGTTAAATAGTTAGGCTGCGGAAAAGATATAGTAGGTGTTTGTTGAATTGCCCCTTGGGGTTAAATGGATGCAGGAAAAGTTGGAAGTACCACTCTTTAACTAGTTTAGGAGACTCATGTGCCGTAGAAGTAGCAGACATAGGACCAACAGTAGATAAATTTTCCTTAGTATTAGAGGAACTAAAGGAGGTGTTACCTTGCAACATTACAGCTGCATATGACCTTTAGGTATTCATATCCTCAGTACTGTGACTGGGGTCTGCTTGACTCATCAAATGCTTCATCATCGAAATGAATTTCTGTGATATCTCGTGCAGTCACTTGATATCCGGGACTCTCATACCAAGGCTTCTCCAATCTCTTCGACCTCTGAACCTGGGAGAGTTGTGCCTCCACCGTCTTCCGTCCTTCATCCAAACTTTTAAGTCTAACAGAGAGGAATCAATGGGTTTGATACCAACTGTTACACTAACCAGGATCAGTGTAGCTAGCTAGAAGTGGAATTGGTAGAATAATAAACAGGGAAGAAGAGAAATAAAGTGAAGGAACCAATTTCATTATATAAACCCAGTTTCTATTACAATCATGTATAAGACTTCACTGAACTTGTGAACTTTTTACAAATTGATAACACCTTGGACGTCACGCCAGAACTCAAATGGACTAAGTAGATAATTGTGGACTAGTGTAATAGTAGAAAATACATAACTAATCTCATTTTATATTTTAACGGTCAATGGCTACGTACAACCTAGAATGCCTGAGGTACCATCTCCAGTTGCTACATGGCTTTACTCCCTGATTTGGACTCTGTTACCTTTTTTAGTCTGGGGTATTTGAATTTCTTGAATTCAAGTAACTTGATTAATTGTACTGACTTATTTGTACACAGAATCGAAAAAACATGTTAATCCTGATATATAACAAGATTTATAGGCTTGGCACGACTTAAGAAAAAATTATTTTGATTTAGAATAACTTGTTATTCCTGACTAAAGAAAAATTTACCTCTTGAACTCTGTGCAAACTTAACACAAATAGAACAGAGACTTGTTGAATTAGATAAACCCATTTACTAATGGACTTACCTGCAGCTTCATAAAAGCAAAAAGTGAACTATCTTTGGAGGATGTTACAGAAGTAGTTGAAGTTGGATTGGAATTGTTCCGTATATCAGAAAATAAACTTTATGCTCAGGTAATTTCTTCAGAAAGCTACATATTCATGCATATACTTTTTGATGGCTGTCTATCGACGTAGTTAAGGTCATTTGCTTTCATCAGGTTAGATGGGGAAACATCTTGGTAAAGCTACTCAATAAATACCGGAAAAAGTTGTCCTTGGAAATTCAGTGGCGCCCTTTATATGATACGCTGATTCACACACATTTCACAAGGCAAGTCCTTATTTTTCTATTATTTGTAACCTTTTGTTCCTTAATTAGCTTGCTTTTTATTGCCTTTTCTGAATGGTTGTTGTAATTAGTTTGTTTGTCGTCTTGTTACCATTCTCAAAAATCAATTCATTTGTGGTCACAACTTAAGACACCTGGATTTTATATCAGATAACAACTTCTTTCCTGAACCTACAGCTAAATGACTTTGCATCTAATACGCGATTTACCCTCATGAGGTTTGTGAAACCTAATAGTTTTTGGTCAATATATTAGGAGTATGGTCACATGTTTCCTTTTTGTTATTACTTTTCTACCAAAACTAATGGGATCTGTACTTTGAATCATTTTTTTAAAATTTAAATTTCATTGTCAGATACTTGATATGTAGGTTTTGTATCATTAACCCCAGCAACTTTCCTTTTAATACACTTATATGCTGATTTGTTGAGCTACTTTATTTGCTAAAGGAATACAGGCCCAGAAGGGTGGAGAATAAGACAGCGACATTTTCAGACCATTACTTCTCTTGTTCGGTCCTGCCGGAGGTTTTTCCCTCTAGACTCTGCATTTGAGATATGGTCCGAGTTCAAGTAAGATTTTTACTTCCTGGTGTAAGGCTCTGCGAGTGCTAAAGTTGACAGTAATTTGGTGTGTTTGTTGTACTTATTTCCTTTGGATCCTTGAAAAATGAGAATTTCTTAAAGGAGAAGCTAATGTTGCTGTTAGCTTGGAGTATGTAGTGAGCTAACTTCCGAAGATACTAGTTCATTTATACAGACATATATATTGTTTTAGGCCCATGTCGTAATTATGGATGGAAGAGAACTTTTTATTTGTGCATTTCTTGTATTTAAGATACTTTTCTCTTGGTATGCTCTTATTCAAGTGAAGACTAGTGGATTTGGAATCCTTTAATAAAAATTGGAGAACTTGGCTGACCTTATGTGATGGTCAGATCAGGTGATATATCAAAATCAGAATTTTGCACAATCTGCAGTATCATGGTGAACTCTTTTGAGTATAAAAAGATTAATGTGGTATTTAGAGGGAATTATATTATTGAAATTGTAATACGCACCCAAGGGTGGCCCAGTGGTCAATGAAGTGGTTGAGTGCCAGGAGATTAGGTTCAAATCCCAACAGAGACAAAAGCACTAGGGATTCTTCCCATCTGACCTAGTCTCGGTGAACAGAGTTACCTGGTACCTATTGTGGGTGGATAGTGATAGGTATCCTATGGAATTAGTCAAGGTGCGTGAAGCTAGACTGGATACCATGGTCTTAGAAATATGTAAAATGAAAAGTTATAAGAAATTGGACTGCTATGTGTTTACGCTTTTGGGGGCTTGAATACTTGCGCTTCGAAGCTGTGAAGTCCCCCATTGGTTGAGGGAATGAATTGTAGTCTCCTTATATGGTCTTAGATAATCGTTCTCTTATAAGCTATTCCCTCCTCCTCATTTTATGTGACACCCTTTCCTTTTTAATCTGTCCTATAAAGAATGTTACATAACTATAATTACTATCAATTTAGCTTTAGAATTTCCTTTTTATCCTTAATGAAATGATTTACAACCACACAAATATCTAAGGATTGTTTTAGACTACAAGTTTCAAAAGTCCTTTTTTCTTAATACCAAGTCAAAGGTGCCTCATAAAATGAGATGGAGTGAGTAGATTGTTTGATTAGGTGCAGGTCCATTTTTTTTTTTTGAGAAGGTAATGGTTGTATTATATTCCAAACAACACAGAAACCTGCCACAACAAGTTACAGGATCCTAATTACAATTGAAGAAGAGTATCTGGCAAATCTTCAACCCTATGGACAAAAACTTACAAAGACTTTACAGCATCAATAACAGATTCTAGATCTACCCTATACTCCTTTTTACACCAAAAGTGAAACAAAACTAAACAATGCATCTTCATCTTCTGGAGGTTGTTTTCCTTGTTCTGAAAGCATCGGAGGTTTCTTTTTGTCCAAACAGACCACCAGATACTGGCTGGTATCATTTTCCACCTGTCCTTGTATTCAAAAATGTTGGCATAGCTACTCCAGATCTTCAGGGCCTGTTCTATTTTTCTAGGCATCACCCAGTTTAGTCCCTTCATATCTGTAAACAACAACAACAACAACATACCCAGTGACCTTCATATCTGTAAAGGTTCTCCAAATTTGGTTAGTAAACCTGCAGTGTAAAAGTAAATGGGTAACTGTCTCAGACTCTTCTTTGCATAAAAAACACCTCGGACTAGCTGGAGTCCTCTCTTCATGAGGTTTTCTTGAGTTAACACTGCTTGTTTAGCCAAAAGCCACGTGAAACAGGAGACCTAATAAGGAATTTTGATTTTCCATATAAGCTTCCAAGGCCAGTTGACAATCTGGTTGTTGTAAGGTTTGAACTTTCTATAGGCCCCTCGTACGCTGAATTTCCCTTGACCTTGACCCAGCCATTCCAGTCTATCTTGATGGTTGGAAGTTCCTTTGAATTGCTCCAACTTGCTGAGGAAAACACTTAGCCTCGAAATCTCCCAGTCATTAAAAGGTCTTCTAAAACTCAGGTTCCATCCCTGTTCCGACCACATCTCAGCTACTGTTTCCCTTTTCTGTTGGTTTAGAGTGTATATGTCAGCAAAAATTTCCTTAAGAGATCCTTATTCCAGCCAAATGTCTTCCCAACAGGAAACCTTTCTGCCATCTTCAATTCTTAGGCTACAGTTTTCTCTTAACCTTGGCCACAGATTTCTAATGGTCCTCCACAAGCTAGTCCCATAAGTGCTAGTGACCATTTTGGTGGTCCAGTGATCTTCCATTTCGTATTTCGACTGGATTACCTCTTTCGACAACGACTGTTCTCCAGTTGCAAATCTCCACAACCACTTCATCATGAGACACCGATTTTGTGTTTTTAAATTTCTCACCCCCAAGCCCCCTTTCTGTTTGTCTCCGATTAGAACATCCCATTTCACCAAG
>JAOTQR010000097.1:24441577-24462777 GCA_025774065.1 Solanum ossicruentum | reverse complement strand
TCTGGCCTCTGTACCAATAGTAGAGTGGCTTGCTACTTGAAATCAGAAAAGGAAGATTGAGCAAGGCAAAGGAGAAATGGATTCAATAAAATCTTGCCAATAACCACGTCCGCTGAATAGAAAGATTAAACAAAAAGCCCAGACAAAATGAGCACCTAGGAAAAAAAGTTTCATTAAAGCTATTAGCGCCGCCCGTGTCAAATATCATAGAGAATTGAAAAGACTCGTGCTCGTGCAATCAAGAAAAAAAGAATTGAAAAGCCAAAATAAGCCCAAAAGTGTCAAAAAAAGACAACTTGTAGCAACTTTGAAGCAGAAATTAGCTCAATTAATTGATTTCTTTACTTTTATCTTATATTACATGAAATCAGACTTTCAGCTTGAAAGCCCCAAAAGTGTCAAAAAACACGACTTGTAGCACCATTTTTTAGGCACTTTGAATGCTCTTCACTTCAACATTGATATGCTTAACACATGAAAGTGAAGAATGAGACCACTTTATAGCGTAATTAATTCTACTTTAAAGCAAGGGTTCGAAATGCTCTATTTAGTTTGCCCGGACAGGTGGTTAAGGATGTTAAATAGAGAACAGGGCGGGCTGCGTTAAGTTGAATACTTGTTTTAATTACGCTTGCTTTAAATTTTTCGAGAAAGGAAAATAACATCTCTAATTATAGATATGTAGATGATAGAATAGCTGCAGGACTGGTTTTGTCTTCCTCTTGTCAATAAACCCCCGTTTCCTTCTATGCATAAATAAAAAAATATTTTATTCCTCCATTTCTTTCAGGTACAATCTGATGGCTAACCGAGTACTACTGCTGTTGGCTATGGCTTCCAGAAATGATCCTTACTCGTCCTCCAAAATTCTGAGTGAAACTGCTGGTTAGTTAAGTTTATCCGTTGGTTTTCTTGGTTCTTGCTTCAGCACATTCTGCCAATTTTATATTTCTCCTATTATTCTTGTTCCCTTAATAGGCAAGAAATAGAAACTACTCTTAGTATATTTTTTTGTTTTTTATGGTCAATATTCTTCTCCTTGTGGTATTCTTGCTCCCTGAATGTGATCTATCACAAAAAGCGCTCAAACTGATTGCCATCTCCTAACAACATACCAGTGCAATCCCACAAGTGGGGCCTGAGGAGGGTAGTGTGTACGCATACATTACCCTTACTTTGAGAGGTAGAGAGACTGTTTTTGATAGCGCAAATGAAATTTTCTTTTACCTATTAGAAACAAGGGTAAAGAAAGCCTTAATTCAACTTTATTACTGTGATTCTTTTGTGATTTATAGTAAGCAGCATTATGTTTCATGTCCAAAATTTATCTTCGGATTTTGAGAATTTCTCATCTTATGATTAATCTTGTCAGGTCACTTCTTACAGAGTTTAAGAAGCCAACTACCGCAGACAAGAATTTTGGCAATCTCAGCTCTAAATACTTTACTGAAAGAATCACCTTACAAGATCTCTGAGGACCATCCCATTTGCTCTACTAACCGGCAGGATAAATCCAAGTCTTCTCTCGAAGAAGCTTTAAGCAATATATTCCAGGAAGAGGGTTTTTTCAATGAAACCCTGAATAGTCTTTCTCATGTTCATATAATTGACACTGATGGTGCTTCTTCAAAAGGAAATCATGGAATCTCTTCATTTCAGAGTGTGGCTGACAAATCCATTACTCGCTTTTATTTTGAATTTTCTTCATCATGGCCCCGTACTCCCAATTGGATATCTTTGCTTGGAAATGACACTTTCTACTCGAGCTTTGCCCGAATTTTTAAACGTCTAGTCCAGGAATGTGGTGCTCCTGTTATACTGGCACTAAAAGATGCATTAGCAGACTACATAAATGCAAAGGAGAGGACAAAGCAGTGTGTTGCTGCTGAGGCAGTGGCCGGTATGCTACATTCTGATGTTCATGGTGTTTCAGAAGCATGGGATAATTGGTTGATGACCCATCTTCAGAGTATTATTCAAGCACCAACAGTTGAGTCCATACCTGAGTGGGCAGCTTGTATTCGTTATGCAGTTACTGGAAAAGGAAAACATGGAACAAAAATTCCACTTTTGAGACAAAAGGTTATGGACTGTTTAATGAACCCCTTGCCTGAAACAGTTAGTACTACTGTAGTTGCCAAGCGATACATTTTTCTTTCAGCTGCACTTATAGAAGTTTCCCCACCAAAAATGCCAGTTACTGAACTAGAGCTTCACTATAAGCTTCTTGAAGAATTGCTTGGCAGTATGAACCATTCATCTCCACAAGTGAGTTTTCAACATTTTGACTTTATGCTTGGTATCACAATCTATTGTTTTTGTCTACTGTGTTATTTTTTTGGTTGTGTTAAGAATTGCTTGGTTACATGAGCCATTTGATTTTGATTTGATTGCGCAAGGAAACATAAGTTTATCTGTCAATCAACTCAAATTCCGTACCTCTTTGATGGGTTGCTTTCCTTGATAGATTCTTTCCTTACTTGACCAGCTTTAGTTATACAAGTTGAGGCATCATTGTTTTGTCCCTTCTAAGATTTCTTAAATATATTTTTCGATAACCTTTTGGCACTTCTCATGCTTATCTCTCCACATCAGATCCTGATCCCATTGTTTTGTGCTTCATCTCTTAGCATCTCAAAGGCATTATGACCCCCATGTAAATTCTCTTTAACTATTCTTGTTTCCAAATTGTACATACATTGAGGCTATATCTTTAGATGATCTCGACTTTCATAGTTTCATTTTGAGTTGTTGAACTTTGAGAATCAAAAAACTGATCTTTAAGTTTCCAACAAAAAGTTTATCTTCAAAAGATAAATATCTATATTTAAGGCTGGAAATTGGTAAAATTGACCACCCTAAAGAAGGAATGAATACCTTTACTGTTTCATCAACCCCTTCAAAGTCTTCTGTAGAGTTGTTGTCTCTATGTTGACAGATTACGAAACATTTCTGGAACAGGTGAGGGAATCCATTGGTGTCACTCTCTCTGTTTTATGCTCAAACATTCGGCTTCAGTTGTCCTGTAATTATGTTCATCCACATGAAGTAGGGACAATAAATGTGCATAGGCAAGCTGAAATAGGGAATTGGGATCATTATCTAGTAGAACGTGCATCTGAGCTTGTGGTGAAGATCCAAAGTTTTAGCCAGTCAGACACTCTGGATGCACAAATGGACAGAATTTCTGAGAATGGAATATCAAGCGAACAGTCTCATGATGATGTTAAATGGATGGAGACGGTACAGTCAGCCAACTCATTTATTGGACTTTTTGCTCCTAAGACCTTTTATTGATTAGCTTATTTTGGTGATGTGCAGCTATTTCATTTCATTATCTCTTCTCTAAAGTCTGGAAGATCCTCGGTTCTGCTGGATGTTGTTGTTGGTCTTTTATATCCTGTAATATCTCTACAGGTAATTAAGTTGCAACATTGCATCATTCCTTCTTGCTTGTCTTTTTTAGTTGTTTTTGACATTTTGAATGGATGAAATTGAAGAACTTTACATACACATGCTTCCCCCTTCATTTACTGATGAAAATGGTAAAACTTGTAACTGAGTGTCTCTTGGAGAAAAGAAGCTTTGATTTTTGTTTTTTTGTCAAAACCTGCAACTGAGATCCCTTAATGAACAAACTGGCTTCTGATTTTTGACAAAATTCATAAGAAGCATCTTGTTTATCTTGTGGTCAAAAGGTTAAGACTTTCATTTTTCTGTTTTTTTCTCGTCTTTAAGTGCTATTTCTTGCAGTTCCTAACATTTTACTGGTTGTTCTTTGATGGAAAAAGCTATGAAGGAAAGATGATATTGGAAATAGATGATTGAAGTTAGTTGTTTCCATGGCTGATAGATAAAGAAGACCTTATGTCACCCAAATTAAGATGCTGAAAACGCTGAAATATTACATGTTTTTTCTTCTTCTTCCTCTTGTCATTTGGCCTCTAAGATTTTTTTTTTGAGTTACTGTTTTCTAGCTTGTTCAAGTTTTTCCAAATGAGTGTGTACTAAATGTTGAGACCCGAGAAAATAACTAAATATCTTCTCTCTTTAAGAGCTTAAGATTCTAGATGAGGTGACACCTATTAGGTTCAATTCTTGGTGCTATCTGTCATCCTTGCTTGCCTATAAGAGTTAAGCCTGCATGTCAGTGGTATTGATGAAATCTTTAAAGAAATAAATCTCTCAACTTTAACAACATAGCTTTTAGGGAAGGTATAGCCACATCATTAATCAATATAAGAACTATTGCATTAAACTATTGTCACATAAACTTCTTCTTGCCAAGTTTTGATTCTAATCTCTCTGCGAGTTTTTACCTAAACCAATCTTTTCCTTTAACTGGGTGGATTTCCACTGTATATCAACAAGGATGGATTAAATTGAAAAGACTCCTGTTGAAAACTTTCGTGTCTGGATTAAATTCTGATTGCAAGGCATCTCCATGCCTATTTCCCATGTCTTTATGCTTGGTACACAAGCCATGACCATTGAACTTGTATCCTGCACAAAGTAGGAGAATTGCGAGTCTCTGCTTCCTTCATATTTTGATGATATTTCTGTGTATGTAGTAGCCCAGACCATGTCTAATCTGAATGTGTAGTTCTCTTAATTCTTTCGCGTTATCTTTGATTTATAGCTACATATGAAGTAAATCCTAGTTGAAATGTTCAAACGAATGATACTGAAAATTCTAATTCTTGACATTTTTGCAGCTGTTACACGGGAAGAAATTGATACACTATATAAATTAATATATGCTCACTGGAGGTGTTTATAACAGTAATTGCATCTCTCTTTTGATACTGTTGATTTCTTGTAGGAGACGTCAAATAAGGATTTGTCGACACTGGCCAAAGCAGCTTTTGAATTGCTCAAGTGGAGAGTTTATCCAGAGTCCCATCTAAGGAAAGTTGTACTCACCATTATTTCAATAGCCAATGATGCCAATTGGCGCACAAGATCTGCGACTCTGACCTATTTGCGGAGTTTCATGTATAGGTATGATCTTTTCGTTTTGATCTTCATGCTCCTTTTCTCCTTCCCTGGGGAAAAAAATTCCTTATTTTGGTTCTTGAAGAGAAAATGAGGTACTTTGAAAGAAAAAAGTATCGTTATCATCACTATAAATTGAACCATTATCATTTTTATTTCAAACTTAGTCTTAGGTATAACTCATTTTCTTGTTATGGTAGTTTAGAATAGCTAAATAATGCAAAAATAAACTTGTAATATCCTGAAGAATTGAGTTGCTATCTTGTTGCACCATACAGGCACACTTTCGTCCTCTCTAAGGTGGACAAACAACAAATTTGGCAAACTGTTGAGAATCTACTCACAGATAACCAAGTTGAGGTAAGTTCACATAAATTTAGCTGAAATATTTGAGGTATCAACTATTTAAATAATTAAAATGTTGTGCATCTTGTCTTGGAGAAGGTAAGTCAATCTCTCTGATGCTCTTTGCTTGTTTTGTCCAATGTTTGATCTAAAAGAAATTCATTCTTGATTTCTCGAACCTCACACCCCTATAATAATTGCGGAGTAAGGAGTGGAATTAACCCGTGGTGCTTGGTCGAAACTCCATTAGGTAGCTGTTTTTGCCTTTTTAATTTACTAAACTTACTGGGTCATGTTTGATTACATAGAATAGGAAGCACTAGGATAGAATACAATTTTCCTCTGTCTATCCTATCATATGTTTCATGCACCAAAAGACAACCTTTTTCCAAAGATCGCTCCTGCTTCTCCTATGTCTTGTTCAATTCTATATGGTACTATCAAATTCATCCATTTTTCATATGGCCATCCCTCTTCCGTTGCTGTAGCCTGTAAGTGTGTCATGTGCCAAAAATGGTACCATGAGCTTCTGAAAGCATTGTTGGTGCAGCTCCAGTTGCCTGATGATGAGACAGGATAGTGTGTCATCAGGGAATGCAATGTGGTATAATGTTGATATAGGTGTAGATGTTATGTGCTTGATTATAGTCCTTTTTCAACCCTTCATGTTCAGATCAAGTGAGATCATTATGCTTTAATGTTACTGGGTGTCCGAAAGTTCTTTTGCTTGAACTTACAATTGATTATTGCACCCCCATTCCACTGAAGGCTTCATGCTCCCATTACTAAGGACTTGTATTTTAACTTATGAGTCAAATGATAATGACACCTAACAGAGGGAACAAGGATAAGCTCGATGGGTTGTTTGTCCTAGAGATTTCACCCAATGCACCTAAAAAATGGGATCAAGCTTTACGACAACCAGCCAGAGGTATCTGAACTTAACTGTCATACCAGACAACCATTACATCGTATAAGTAGTGGGAGCCTGGAACTGCCTTGGTTGTACATGCTTGTGTCAAATTAGAACATCAGGACTTCAACCAGGAGGGAATATGAAATCTTAACACATTCGCAAGTGTTTAATACATTCATTGGTATTTCTTATTAACAAGACAGGTGCATTGCAGGTAGTCATGTTTTTTTATCCCTTTTAAATTAAAACCAGATTTAATTCTTCCTGATTACTTACATATGGAGATTATGTGGCGATTTAATGAAGTTCATTCTATTTCTTCTGAACATTTTGGCCAGGTAAGAGAGCATGCAGCAGCAGTTTTGGCTGGCCTAATGAAGGGCGGAGATGAAGATTTAGCGCGGGATTTCCGTCATAGAGCTTATACAGAAGCCAGTATCATTCAGAAGAAGAGAAAGCAAAGGTTCTTTTATTGTTTTAGTTGGCTAGTTATTATTACTATGCTTTTGTTATTTGTTGGGTTATTACTGATGATCATCCTAGACAGGTCACGCCTATCTGTATATTCTAACACCATTCACCTGGGATGGGCTTGTTGCATTAGTGATGATAACCTTAGAGAGGTCTTTATATGTGAGATATGAAACCTGAGCCTAAGTCAACTCCAAAACTAGCTCATGTGGAGGATTGCCCAAGTCCGTATAAGTGGACTACCGGTCTCTTCCCCAACCAATGTGGGACTTTAACCCTCTCTAGCACCCCGACCTCCTCATGCCTAGGCCCAACTGGAGCAGGGACCGGGAGACCAAATGGGGATGACCCTGGCTCTGACACATGTAAATATATGACGCATGGGCCTAACTCAACCTCAAAAGCTAGCGCATGAGGGAAGGATTGCCGAAGTCTAGACCACTGGTCCATTTCTCAACCATTGTGGGACTTTAACCCACTCTAACAATATGCTAACCCCATGCACGTGGCATGTGCTTGTTAAGTCCCTCCTGTTGATCATTGTATCGAGATCAAGCCTTTCTGCATATGAATTAACACCATGGTTTGTTGCTCAAGAGGCATGTATAATTATGCACAATCTTCTACTTAAAGCCTTCCTATGAATTGTTTTGGTTTTCTATTAACTAAAAATTACGAAGATATTACAGACATTAATTAAGCGACCAATCTACTTGGATACCTAGGGCACCTAGAAAGTGTGTTTCTTTGTGTGGTTGGCAGCTAGGGAAGAGGTACTGACAACCAAAAATCTTGGGAAGAGAAGGATCATACATGTCACCAGGTGTTGTATGTGTAGATTTCCTGAAATTGCAGTAGTGGTAGGATCCATGTAAGAAGAACAAGGATGATGTAATGATCATTTTGGACTCCAACACACATCACCTTGTGGTGATGTTTATATACATACATATGTTTTGTGTGTGTGTCTGTTCTCAAAAAAGAAAAAATTGCTATTGCAGAAGCATGCGTTCTGGATTCTCTGTAGCATCCTTACATGGACAGATACTTTCTTTGGCTGCTTGCGTGCTATCAGTTCCTTATGATATTCCCAGGTATGTCCATTCTCTAATATAGTTTCATACATTTAAGATATATTTAACTATCAGTTCCTTATAATATTCCCAGGCACTCCCATTACATAACATAAATTCATATGTTCAAGATATATTTGACTAGGTGTTATGTTAGGGAGTTCTTGGAAGTAGCAATCTACAGCAGGAGTGATAAACAGCATATTAACTTTCACAAGATATGAAATAAAATAAAACAAAATGGAACTTAAATAGCATTTGAGATGACCCTGATTATTAGGGCCAACAAGATGATAAAATGTTAAATTGGTCAACCTATGCTGGTCCAAACTAATCAAGTATGTGTAGAGATCATGCTTAATGTTTTGAAATATTCTAGAAGACAGTTTCTTCCAAGCAATGTTTACAGAAGTGTAGGATGATGATGTTTATGGACTTCACATTCTTAAGTATGGGGTCACAATTGTCACTAACAAGATGCCAATTTTTTTCCACATGGTATATTGCTTGAGATTTCCGTTGTATTACCTAATCAATCTTATTTTGTTATATCTACTTGAATGTAGCATGTCATTCAGAACTTTGTAATTTTGTTAATACAAAAGTTAGTGCTGTAATTTCTCACAGCGAAGCAAAAGCACCAGAATATGGCCTTGCCCTATTCCAATCTTTGAGAACCTCTATGAGTTCCAGCAAAGCTTCCGCCTCATTTACATGTTATCTTTCTACACCAAAAGTGAATTACATACAGGGAAATCCCACAAGTGCTGGGATTTAACAAATACAATTTTTACCTTCTCAAAATATTAATCTTTTGAAGTTAAATTATTTGTTGATGTAGAAGGATATCATTGTTATTTTTGAGATGGTCCAAAGTAGTATATTGTTTCTTCATGTAGAAGAATATCGTTGTTCTATTTGAGATGGTCCAATGTAGTATACTATTAAACTTAGATATTTCCAGTAGTATGGATTTACTCTAGAGAAATGTTTCTCATTAGTGCCAAATTTTATTGCAGTTGGTTGCCAGGACACGTTACACTATTGGCTCAATTTGTTTCTGAATCATCACCTATAAAATCTACCGTGACAAAAGCTGTGGCAGAGTTCCGACGCACTCATGCGGACACATGGAACGTTCAGAAAGATTCTTTCACTGAAGAACAACTTGAGGTATGTTCACATGTATATTTTTTTGTTATTTTGTACATTTAGCTGATGTAGGGGTCCTCTCTGATCTGATTCTTTTAACCAAAATCTTGACATACAAGTAGAGGTGAATTCAAAATTTAGATGCCCTTGACATAGTTGAGATCTTATGGCCAAGAGGTCTCTATATTGCATTCCATCCAAAACTAGTTACTTTTTATTGATGTAATAGGTACTTTCTTAGCTAATAAGATCATTGGTGACATCTTTGCAGGTCCTGGCTGATACATCCTCATCCTCATCATACTTTGCCTGAAATTTGTGATGTGCCTTTGATGAGAGAGAATAAAGATGAAGCGACAGGAAGAGTAGACATTCTTTTTTTAATATAGTTTTGACCATTGATGAATTGTACCCCCTGTTTATTCTTCCTTCTGATAATGATGACAATTTTTGGCTCATCCTCTTTAGATATTCCAAAAAAACTATTTATCTAGTGGATTTATGAGGTATACAGATGATCTTCCATAGAAACATAATCTGAGTTGAAAACTATTGATACATTTCTGGTTTCTTTTCAATCATTGTTTACATAACCAGCACTTTAAAACTACTAAGGGTTCATGTATATTTCTTCTATAAAAAGCATATACATTGTAATCCCAAGTGGGGCTTGGAGAAGATAGTGTGTACGCCTATCTTGGGAGGTGGAGAGATGTTTTCGATAGACCTCAGCTCAAGAAGGAATTGTGAGAAGCATTTTTACCCAAATCTAGCAACTATCACTCCTCTGACAGACCCAACAAATGCGTAAAGTATCACAACTAGGCATACCATTGCAAAGATGCGCAGCGCGATAGCTTGGCTTTTCCAACTTCCAATTTTTTTCTGAGTCAAGTACATCTCTACTGGGAAATAAATGACGACAGGCCAAAATGTCATTGCTCCGGACACCCCTATCATCTGGTTAAAGTAAGGGAACAACACAGCAATCCCAGTCATTATCGCAACATACGCTGTTCGGAAGAATAATCTCATAAAATTCAATCGAAGTGGCAGCAATGGTAGATGTTTCAGAGTGTGATTCTTGTGAACAAACTTGCTCTCTGGGAATTTTCTGGCAAACCATCTCTCAATATCTGCAAATAATGGCTGGCTGAAAATCTGTAAAGCATATTCAAGTCAATACAAAGTAAAGAAAATGTGAAAGCATAAAAACTATAAGAATGATAACTAAGTTCTGACCAAGTTTAGATTGTAGGTGTAACAGTTTTTAAAGTAAAAGCATGGGGCAACATTGGTAAAACTGTAAAAGTACCTGATATCCACCAACAAGATGAAGAACAACACATGCATTAGCAAAGTCTACAAGCCAATATGGCTCATAGAAACCGAACCCTGTCAAGAGATTCCCTGGTGTAGAATTACCAAAGGCTGCATAACCAAATCCCCCACAGCAAAGGTAGAAAAAAGTTGTAATACAGACTGTCATTATTGAGACCTTCTTCATGGTGATCTTTTCTGGAGGAGGTGCCCTTAACGTGTCCTTCATAATTTTGGAAGTTTCCGTTAAATGCTTAAGTGTTGCTAAACGCTGTTTAAGAACATACTTTATATTTAATGTAGAAAGCAAATTTCAGCACCTGAACCTCCAGATATATAAGAGAAAATGGAAAGGCAAAGGCAATGTCCCCGAGCGCCTGAGCAACCAACCAAACTTTCTCAGCAGCAGTAGAACTTGGCAATCCTGTAATGCTACCTTTTATTTCTCCATTTTCTGCATATCAAGATTCCAAGAATGGAATTTTAAGACCATGGCAAGTTGGATCATCTATACTGCCTGAGATCCTAGTCGAACACATGTTTGTTATTCTGAAGATTTTGAGACTATAAAATGACAGTGTGCATAATAGTAACCTACCAATTACTTTGGCTAAGCCAAGTGCTGATCCGATAATGGAATATGTGAAGGACATAACAGCAGCAACTACGGAGAGCCACTTCATATTCTGAAAATCAGGAATTTGAGACACAATAACTTGGACTAATCCAAATATTACCATATACCTAGTACTTTCATATCCACAGGTAGCATCGTGACCTTGATCGTGATAGCAGTTTGCTTGCTGGATTGCTCTGTAGACATTTAGAGGATGTGTTGTTAATATCACCTTTTAGAGAAACCTTCCAAATAGATAATTTGAGAACGCGTGCGAGTAACAACATGCAACTCTTATATATATGTGCTATGCAACATAGCCTTATTTAAGATGATTTCTTATTTCATTGGTTATATGAGACTCCTAACATCATTTGGGCATACTTTTCCTTAATCCAATAATAGATACCAAGTGAAAGTTAAATTTTGAGAATACATGATAGCAATAGCGACTTTTATACTTATGTAATGTAACCTTTTTAATTGGATTCCTAGTCCCATTGGTTATGGAACTTTTATCTCCTTGATAATGGAACACAAATCCTAATTTCACTATCAGATAACTTTCCTTACCCCCCTATAATTATCTGATTAGAATGACGATATGAATACAAATCCTGCTTATAGCAAGATTCCGATGGTTTACACAGTATTGTTCGGTAATTGTTGAACCCTTAAGATTCTCAACTAGTTTATATTTGAGTTGTTAAAGATTAAGAGCATCTCAATATAGTTTGAAATGAAAATCACACCAGTATTAGAGAAGATTATAGGTCTGAATCATGAGTTTGGCAAGAGTTCATAAAGCAATCGTCCAAACATTAAGTTGTCGGACAGTATGGAAATGCAACCATGGAATCTAGGACAAACCAAACAACAATTCAGCACGATAGGCAGCAAAACTCATAAAGGAAATGTACATGCAGAAATTATTGTAAGGAGATAAAGACAAAAAGCATAGAGAAAACATCATTGACATACCGCATGCTGATAGAGGATGTAATCGTATATACAATTGCAACCTTGATGAAATTTATGCGAACAATGATTCCACAAAACCAGGCATTTCTTTTACCTGAGATGCCAGAACAAAAGAATTTTCTGTGTAAGCGCAAGCATATAACAACCCTCTCGAGTTCAGCAAGGTAAGAAGAAACTTGCTGCCACGCCAAGTTCTACATAAGGATGTTAGCTATGTTGCATAAACTATTCAGTTGGTGCTCCAATTTAAGGGAAAAACTAAAGTTTTTACGATGGTTAGGTCACCATGCCCTTAAAATCTATAGGCGATCTATAGACTCCTGGAAGCATGCCATGTTTGCTTACTTGAACGTAATTTATTCCCATTAACAGAACGTAAGGAAATGTTCACCCGAACTGTAAAAAGTGCAGGACATCAGATTTTCTTTTTTTCTAATTTCACCTTAGCTTGAAATTCTCACCTAAAATCTTCTGCACAGCATCAAGATAAGATCCATTCCTATCAGGGCCAGTTTCTGGATCAGGAGACTTATAGCAATTGCAGATGAGAAATGCAGAAATAAGAGAGACACAAGCAAATAAAAGCATGGTCAATGGACCAGCAATCCAACCCAGCTGTGCCATGCTCCATGCTAGCGACAGAACACCGGAGCCTATTACAGCTGTAATTATATGTGCCAAAGCTGTCCATTCATTTCCTGAATTCTTACGGTGAGTACACATATTAGCTTCTGTGAGTAAAATCTGTTTGCAAAGTTTTCAATTTGTTATTGATAAGACACGGAGAGGATAACTTGTATATTATTCAATAGTGTCACATGTATAAATACAATAACATTAGAAGCTAACTAAGAAAAGAAATAAATAGGAAATCCAAAAGATCTGATATCTATCTATTAAGGAAAGAACTAAATAGGAAATCCTAAAGACATGATGTCTATCTGTATCTTTGTACAATATCAAGAAACAAATATGCAACACAATTATTGAAAGAAACTACTAGAAACCTAAGTTGCTCGGACTCTCCAAAAATGTTACCGTACCCGTGTCGGATCCTTCAAAATACACTTTGACATACACCTATTGACATTTTCGAAGAGTCCGAGCAACATAGCTAGAAACCAATACTAATAAATTATGTCTTTTGGTAGGAAACGCAAAAAAAGATCAAGATAATTACACTTTTTACAGCTTGTTTGGACATCTAATTGTCGTTTTAAATAGATTATTACCTAAATTTTAATCTACTGTATTGTATTGTCTAATTCATTGTTATCTGACAGCTAAAACTATCATCTTATGGAAGAACCGATTTGATCCCCTCCTTGCCTTTTTTTTTTCTTCAACTTGCTCTTACTTACCTTTTACTTTACCTTAAGCTTATAGCACTTCATATTACTAGTGCATTGCATTATGAAATGACGAAAAGCCATACAATCTATCCAAACATATATTCACCAAAATAATAGTAAAATACAATACAACACAATACACTAGTTGTGTAACAATCATCCAAACAAGCTGAACACAAATCTCCCTCAATAAGCAGAGATGGGACAGCAACAGTTGCAGAGAACAAGTTAAATCAAGATTCTTGAGATGGGTTCACTATGGACCCAGTTTGTTATTGTCAAGATTCAAACTTTTTGTGAAATGAAGCATAAGTGGTACTTTGGAGATAAAGGGGTTAGCAAAAAAAAGAAAAAAATTTAGTTTGAGACAAGAAAAAATAGCTGCTTAAAAAAATTTGACCTTGTAGTATATTGGGAAAAATACCATGTAACATGTACATAATAATTAAGATGAAAAAAAACAAAACTTTTAGTACCTGTTCTGCTAAGGGCAAGCTTAGATGATGGGGAATTAGAAGAAGAAGAAGAACCATAATTTTGGTCCAAAAATGGCATCTGAGAGTCAATTTCTTCATCAAAACCCATAGCCTCAGCTGTCAGTATGTAAGAATATTTCTGAATCTTCCAAGTTTAATGGAAAGTTCTTTGTACAAATTTGTCTAATGGAATACTAATCCTGTTTTATTTGAGATGATAATATTTATTTGGCAGTCCCTCACTTATTGGTAAGCACATTTAATATTTATTCTTTTTTTACTTGACTCGGAGTTTAAGATACTAAATAAATTTTTACGTCTTATGATCTTAAATGAGAAAATAGTCAAATAATCCCAACTTATTATTGAATTTTTAATTATATATTTATATTTTATGGGAGTTTTATTACCTGTTAAATTATTTAAAGTGGAATAAATAATTCCTTACATGCTGATTGAATATAGAAAGTATGTCACTCTCTTTGAAAGAGTGAGTTACCTAATTTTTCTTCCTTTTTTTGGATTTTTTTTCTTTCTCTATTAATTATCTGCCTAAATATAGCTCCTCCATCATTATTATTGTTGAAATTCATCAATGGATATCTGATATAAAAATTATCAGCAAATAATATAATTTATGAATAAATAATTCTTCAATAACTTTCACGAATCTATTTGGAATGAGTCTGCTAAGAGTCTTATTAGATTTAACAACGTAAAATGACGTAAGATAGCATTTTATGGACTTCAGAACAGAAATCAGGTGATTTTCTCAATTTTTCGTGAATTTTAGTCCTGTGCCATTGGTGTGTTTCAACACAAAGAGACATGATTGGTCTGCCAAATGATTGGTATGTTTCATCTTATGTTGGAAGGAAGTATATCATATTTTGATTATTTTTAGAATTATGTAACCGTAGCGAACGAAGCAACATTATAAGCTTGTCACACCATATGAATAATTAAATGATTATTATAAATTTGTAAACATTCAACAGCAAAAAGGTAAAAAATGCAGATTTTGAAAGATTAAATATGTTTATATATTGTAAGGATCACATTTACAATTTACTAATACTAATAATTGAGGGGCCAAAACTAGATTTTTCTCTTTTAATATTAAATAAATTGACACATGTTTACTTTTTTGGAATTATTTAATTTTCATATCTCTATCTGACCTTAGTGGAGTGGAATATTGTTCTAAATTGAAAAGAAAGGGCAACAACTTTTTTTTTTTTTTAAAAAATTCTTTTATGTTAGATACATTGGTGCCATTCAATTTCTTTGAAACGTCAAAGATGTTCGACTATAAAAATTAAATATTTTTCACTTTCTTTGAACATTTTTGAGGTTAGAATTGAAGTTGCATTCGTCTTTTTTTTTTTTAAAAAAATATTTAGGATTTGGATATACTTTCTCTAAGTATAACTTATACCCTTATTAAAAAAGTTAGTGAAATTTGTCTGAAACAAACAATCAATATGGATGTTCTAAACTAGGAATACCTCAAAATAGATAACCACTTAATGTCGTACATACCGCATGTTATAAATGCTTATGGTAATTGTAACACAAAAAAGGTACATTCTATACAAAATATTAGTATGAGACAGAGTTTTAGCAGCAACAATAACATATTCAGTGTAATTTGGAGAGATTGGTGTATACGTATCTTTATAGTAGAGAAATTGTTTCTAATATACTCTCAACTCATTTGAAGAATGGCATTAATACAATGCCCTTTTGGCTTACAAATCTTACTATTTTACTAGCAAGATTATTGAGAAAACAAAGAAGAGGATTTTACATTTTAGCTAATTTAGCACTAACAATTCCCTCAATTGATCCAATCAATCCCAGTAAAGATACAATCAAGCAGATCATACTGAAACCTTCAAGAAGTAACCATTCTTTTGTCCAAGCTCCAATCTTTCTTTGCACAATGTACATTTCCACGGGAAAATATATGGTCATAGGCCAAAAGTTCAATGCTCCCAAGATTCCTATTACCTGGTTGAAATAAGGAAATGCTATGGCTATTGCTGTTGTAGATATAACATATAGACTCCGAAAACATAACCGGAAGAGGTTCAACTGGAGAACTGGCAACACCGAGAGTTTGATGGCGTAGAACTTATTCAAGAATCTGTTCTCAGGGTATTTCTGAGTTGCCCATTTTTCAACAAATGCAAATATTGGCTGGCTGTATACCTAAGGAAACGAGCATTAGTTCGTGTTAAAGTTAGAATGTTCATACACTAAGGGTGGAAGGGAAAGACTCAAATTTTAGTACTACCTGATACGCTCCAACCAGATGAAGGACTATGCAGGCATTGGCAAAATCAACAAGCCAAAACGGCTTGTAGAAGCCTGTCAAGAGGTTGCCTGGTGTGTCATTCCCAAAGGCTGCATAACCGGAGCAACTACAGCATAGATAGAAGAAAGTGATGATAACTATTGAGGTTATTGACGCCTTCTTCATAGTCTGATTTTCTGGTGGAGGCGATTTAAGCGTATCCTTCACTCCAAAATAAAAAAATGCTTTGATATTAGGAGAAACATCAGCAATCTTTGTTTTACATTTGCTGTAACTATTCCAACTAAGACTGTCAGTATTATGTCTTGTTCAGTTTCAATTTACGCTCCGAATTAATCTTGAGAAAATATTAGAAGAACTACAACAACTCTGCCTAAGTCCCAAACAAATCAAGATCTGCTTTGTAAATCAACATTCAATGATCTAGTATCAGGACAAATTCAAAGTGCTGGATACATATATATCTCACTATGATATATTAAATGACAGAAATTAAGTTGCGGAATATCATTACATAATACCTGTATCTCAAGGAGAATAATCGAATAAGGATAGGCATAAGCAATGTCTCCGAGTCCCTGGAAAACCAACCATATCTTCTGAGCAGCACTCCTTGTTGGTACTCCCACAATGCTTCCCTTGATGCCCCCATTATCTGCAGATCCAAAATCAATGTGGAATTGTAAGAAGAAGATTCTTTCTCCATAATGAGGACAAAAGACCAAAATACACGAGATTCATCGATATATGTTTGGAAATCGAGTTGAAAAAAGAAGAAACAGAATGAGGAAAAGAACAGTCCAGGCTTTACCAATCACTTTAGCAAATCCAAGTCCCAATCCAATGAAAGAGTAACAAAATGACATTAACGCAGCGACAACAGACAACCACACCATGTTATGGAAATCTGGTATCTGCGACATTACTATCTGAATAATGCCGAAAATCAGCATGAAAATAGTTGTCCCACTTTGACATACAGCTTTTTCTCCTCCTTCATGGTAACAATTTGATATCTGAATTTCTCTGCAAAAATTGCTGGTGGGATTAATAACTTAACAGAAGCATATCTGATTAAGTTTGAATTGCTCTACGATGGATATAATGTTATCTGATAACCACCAAATAAGCAAAGAAAAATGTTGGGGTTACTACTATCTAGACACTTAGGAATTCAGAGAGGTAAATATCTAAACTGTATGCTTATGTATATAGCCAACTAACCTCGTACTTGTTGCACTTGTAATTACATAGACAATACCATACCCATAGAAGCTCACATACTGAAGCAAACCACACAACCACGTCCATTTCTTGCCTGAACAAGTATAAGTCAAAATACATAAAAGACGGTTCTAATCCCCTCCCCCCAAGAAAAAGAGTTGCTAAGATAATTCTATGTTGTAGGATGGAACAATCTACCAAGATTAGCTCTAACAGCATCAATGTAAGATGGATTTCGCGCTCCTGTTATAGGATCAGGTGACCTGTAACAGTCACATATGAGGGATGCAGATATGTATGTAATAACTGCAAAACAAAGCATGATGATTGGCCCTGCAATCCATCCTAATTGTGCTGTGCCCCAGGCTAGAGAGAGAACACCAGCTCCAATTTCAGCTGCAATAATGTGTGCAACAGCACTCCACAAAGTTCCTGGAGGTAGATTTCTGTTTCTTAGATTTAATTCTAGTAAATGATAAAACTCAGGCCCTGTGAGACAACTTAAAGCTTACCAGTCCTAATTGTATCTACATCATCTTTGCCAGAAGTTTTCTCTTGTTCTAGAGAATGTTGAACTTCCATCTCAGATCGATATATTCTTAGACGGACACCAGAAACCTTAAAGCAGCTCTTTGGAAATATGTAGATGGCTTAATAGATACTACACAATACACGAGCTGCATTAGTAGAAATGTTCAAAGATGTAATTCTCTAATATTCCTCCCCTCAGAACAACAGCACTGTAGTACCACCTAGTAGTGTTAACTTCTCAGTAGTCATCACATTAATGAAAAAGATAGAGATGGCCACAAGTTTGGTCAACAATGACGAATTTCCACTATAGAGAAGTGTTTGGTTGTAACTCTTTTGCTGTAAATTCTACCCTTTAACTGCAAATAGATACAAAATTTGATAATTATAAAAGCAACAGTCCAAAAGTGTCCCACTTGAACCTAACTTTCTTGAAACGATGAGAGAGACAGTTCACAAGGGGGATGACTATTTATGTCAAGTAACTTTTATCAATTTTGGGTCGTCTCTCTATGACCAGATCCAGGTTTATCTCAACTTTTTATGTGAATTATCCATGAATATTTGGAAATATGTGTGACAGACTATGTATGAGCTCAAAATTTATGGGTCCAGCTGAGAGCAAATACTCAGTCTGTAAGATGACCTCATTGTCACTAGTATCTAAAAATCATTCTTGTTTCTCATCTCAAAAACTTTACCAGACCATTTTAACTTTTACTTCCGCAATGCACATGTTTAACCGTGGAAAGAAAGATAAAGCATATCAACATTAAAAGGATGCTAAAAACTCCAATTGAAGAACTCAGAGTTCTTAAGCTTCAACAATTGAGCGAGATCCTGCAAGCAAAAATGGAGGAACTTGAAGCTGTGGCAAAGTAACAAATGGAGCGTGGTTGTGCATTCCAATCCATGAAATTATGCATGCACTCATCTATAAAAGTAACTTGCAAAAATTGATTTGGAAGCAATGCCTTTTTGCAAAACTGCATTTACCAGAAACAAGACCTTAAAGCTTATACCTTCATTGCTTTGGAAGCAAAAGAAAGGTTTAGCCATGGACAGAAAGATGAAGCATATCAACATTGATATGATGCTAAAAACTCCGATAGAAAAACTCAGAGTTCTTGACCATCAACGACTGAGTGAGATCATGCAAGCCAAAATGGAGGAACTTGAAACTATGGCAAAGAAACAAATGAAGTGGCGGCGGCAGGGGATGCCTAGTAGGATTTTATGGGCCAAGGAACAGGAAACAGACGATTTGGGCAGTTTTCTATGGATGTTAGCGCACAGATTCTGACGCTGTAGGGGAGTCTGACACAACTTCTGCAAAAAATCATACGAGTGGGTTCGCAACGAGCCCGGCAAGAGGCCCAAGTGGCTCGGCGGCGGCGGGGGATGCCTGGTAGGATTTTATGGGCCAACGAACTAGAAACAAGTGATTTCAGCAATTTTCTATGGGTGTTGGCCCATGGATTCTAATGCAGTAAAAATCGTACGAGTGGGTTCGTAACGAGCCCGGCAAGAGGCCCAGGTGGCTCGATGGCAACAGGGGACGCCTGGTAGAATTTTATAGGCCAAGGAACAGGAAACAGGCGATTTCAATAGTTTTCTATGGTTGTTATCCCACAGATTTTGGCGCTACAGTAGCAGGTCCGGTGCAACTTTCTCGAAAAAAACATACGAGTGTATTTGGGACGAGCCCAACAAGAGGTCCGGTGGCCTAGTGGCGGCGGGGGACTCTTGGTAGAATTTTATGGGCCAAGGAACAGGAAACAGGCGATTTCGGTAGCTTTCTGTGGGTGTTAGCTCACTGATTCTGGCGCTGCAGTGGATGTTAGCCCACGGATTTTAGCGCTGTGAGGGGCTCCGACGCAACGTTCCCAAAACATCATACTAGTGGGCCCGTAACGAGTGTGACACACAACTCAATTTCTGCCCAAAATTTGACGTAGAAAACGTCTAAAATGGGTTGGAGCACTTCGGAATTCTCTAGAATTTCTTAGAAACATGTAGAGCTTGCAAGAAGGCCCTGGGACATTCTAGAACACTCTAGGCTAGGATAGAGTATTCTTGCCTTGTAAATATCCAAGATATTTAGTAGGAAATATCTAGATATTTTAGGAGAAGATTCTAGGCCATCATTTGTAACCGTTGGATCAAAACGATCCTAGCTGTTCATTTAGAGAAGGGGCAAGTATAAATACCCCTTAGGAGTGTCATTATAGGCACCAAGAAAGCAACAAAGCAATCAAGTCTTGTAAAGCTTCCAAGAGTTCTCTAATAAAGAGTTCTTTCTTCCTCCAAACAGCCATGTTCCTTCGTAAAGTTTCTTAAGCTTAGTCCTTCTAAGTCTTTCTAAGCTTCGGGAGTCAGGCTGACTAGCAACTTGAACGTTGTAAGTTTGCTAGGGTGTACGATTAGTTGGATAGATAAATCCAGCCTCGTGACTCGCCTAGGGAGAGACCCAGGTGGCCCAGTGGCATGGCTGGACGCCCGGTAAGATTTTATGAGCCAAGAAATAGGAAACAGGCAATTTCGACATTTTTCTATGGGTGTTAGCCCACAGATTCTAGTGCTGCGGGGGATCTGGCACAACATTCTTGAAAAATCATACGAGTAGCTCCACAATGAGCCCGGGAGGAAGCCTAGGTGGCCCGAAGGCATGGGTGGATGCATGGTAGGATTTTATGGGCCAAGGAACAACAAATAGGCAATTTTGACAGTTTTCTATGGGTGTTAGGCCACAGATTCTGGCGCCGGGGGGGGGGGGGGCCCCAGCGCAACAATTCCGAAAACTCATATGAGCCAGTCCGAAACGAGCCCAAGAAGAGGACCAAGTGGCCCAACGGAGTGGGTGGAAGCCTGGTAGGATTTTATGGGTCAAGGAATAGAAAACAGGTGATTTCACAGTTTTCTATAGGTGTTAGTCCACGGATTCAAGAGCTGTGAGGGGCTCCGGCACAACATTCCTGAAAAATCATACGAGTGGGTCTGCAACGAGCCCAGGGAGGGACCCAGGTGGCCCGGTGGCATGGCTGGACACTTGGGAAAATTTTATGGGCTAAGAAACAGGAAACAAGCGATTTCGGCATTTTTCTATGGGTGTTAGCCCTAGGATTCTAGCACTGTGGGGGGCTCCGACGTAACTTTCCTGAAAAATCATACGAGTAGGTTCGCAACGAGCTTGGGAAGAAGCCTAGGTGGCTCGGTGGCATGGGTTGACACACGGTAAAATGAGCCAAGAAACAAGAAATAAACGATTTCCACAGTTACCTGTGGGTGTTAGGCCACAGATTTTGGCATTGTGGGCAGCTTCGGTGCAACATTCCCCAAAACTCATCCTTGGGCCCTGGTAGGATTTTATGGCGCAAGGAAGGCGAAACAGGCGATTTCGGCCAATTTTCGTGGGTGTTAGCCCACGG
>JAOTQR010000097.1:24393535-24432854 GCA_025774065.1 Solanum ossicruentum | reverse complement strand
ACGTGGACAACATTTTGATCTTGTGGATGATCCTTTAAAGACTCGAATAACTCAACCATTTTATCTACAGTAACTGGCTCTGTAATACTGCTGCCCTCTTGCTGCTTATGCACAGCTTCTGTACTATCCACAGTACCTGCAGGAGCAGATTTAATATATGAGAAGTCACAAGTTTCAAAAGTCTAAGACCTGCCACATTCTTGGCTCTAAATTTACATTTGTTTAGACAAAGTCAGGTAAACTCCGCTTCTGTGCAATAGTTTGAAGATCACATAGTAGTTCGCAAACCAAACAATAGCAAGGAGTTTCACGTGAAAGTCTCAAGCTTAAGCCCAAACCACTGGACCACACGAAGGGTTAAATTTACTCATTGGAATCAAATGTTTGAAGAAACCTTGGAGTAACTAATAAAGTGTATAATAGACCCTATTCTTCAAACCCCACAGGTCTATTCTTCAGACCCTACACATAGCTCAAGCTTAATGCACCAAGCATCGCGAGAGCTTTAATATTCTGAAATTTTTTGGAATCAAACGCTTGGGTAATGAGTCATAACTAGAGCTTTAATACACCAGACTTAAATCAAATATGCTTAGGTGAAAAGGTATAACTAGTAACAACGGCACAACTTCATCAAATAATGTGATAATTGAAACACAACCACTACCTGCCACCTCAGTATCACCCCGCTGCTCCTCTGTCGTCTCCGCCGGTTGAATCATTTTATCCGGAGTGACCGGCGCATCATCAACACCGCCGTACTCTCCGCCAGTTTTTCCTACACCTTTAATTAACGAGCGATACACCAAAACAAACGACGACAACCCTAAACCGGCCGTAACTCCGGCCACTCCAAATCCCGCCAGAGCTACTGCTAACACAGCAGCAGCGCCAATTAAGAGAGGACTAAATATTATTAGCAACGGCGAACTTAAGACCAAAAGCGTCATTGAACTGAGAAAACTGAAACCCATTAGCCCCAAAATTGGGGCTTCAATTGCAATTCCAACCAGTGTTGCCCAAATCTTCGTCTTTCGGGTCGGATTTACCTCCATCAATTCCCTGTTTTCATCCATACTAATCTCCTTGTCACAGTATTTCCGAATTCTCGTTGAAAATTTTGCATTGGCAGAGAATTATAATGATGGATCTATTATGTGAAATAGGGCACGTGTCTGCTACTTTTGTATACGTGGTGCATGGCAAGTTCAAATCGTGGCATAATTTTTCATTGCTTATCCACTGTAACAAAACGGTTACATATATTGGATAAATACGGGAGGTCAATAAGAGAAAATGTATTTCAAATACACGCGAATCACACTTGAATACAGTGTATCTAATTTAATCAGAGAGACTCAGTTCACAAGTCGTCACCTCATCCAATGAACTTGTCATTTCTACATCACAATGATCATCATCTTGTACCTTCACACCTCAACTTTTACATCCCAAAGGTATAATTCTTCATCAGGAACTCTAAGATCAAAGGTGACTAATCCGGATTCGTGGTAATCAAAATGTACTTGTTCATTGTCAACTTGTATTTGTTTAGGTTTGGTAGATGAATAAGCTCCAAATGTGCCACATCCCCGAACTTTCATGGATACTAGTCCACTTTTTCCCTCTGTTTCATACTTCAACTCTTTGATTGCTCCACCTGAATTGAACATATTTACAAGACCAATCGGAGCAAATCTCGATCCTGTGGACATTTCGTTGATTGGAATAACTGTAAAGACTTCATATTCTCTCGCGTTTAGAGTAATTGGAATCGAGGCGTTTTTAGGAAGATTGATCAATTCTCCTGGCATTGGTTACAATCAGGTCAGCAAAATGTGCATTTTTTCAACCAGAAATGGCATAGAAGTGATTAAAACAGCTTACTTTGAAGATGAGAATAGAGAATGGCATCACCAGTCCATCCATCATGAGCAATCCTTGGCAAGTAATTGACATCATTAGCGCGAATGATCCCAGTTATTGTCCCTGGTTGACAATCGTGGATAAGATTCTTCCTGCCAACCTTGCACCATCCAGCTCCTTGACAGTTGAATACACCGATTACTCCGTTGAAATCGTTTAGATTCCAAATCTTCAAAAGACTGCATGTACATAAGTGAAATTAATGTACATTATGAAATATGTCACAGTTGAAAATGATGGTAAAACCATCTGATTAAGCAATTACCTTATCCCATCTCTTGCTGGATCAGAAAACAAGCAGTCTCTAGTCGGCCTTCCAGGAAGTTTGGCTCGCAATATGGATCCATCTGGAAGTACAAGCTTCTTTAAAAGATTAAAATCGTGCTGTCCGGGCTTGTCACTGCATGGCAATAGGCAGCGATGAGAAAACGTTAATGAAAACTCGATTGTACACCAAGAACCAGCCGGTTTTAATGTATAAGCTCTACCTGACGTAAATAGCACAGCCTCCAACAGCTCGAGCTGCTCCGTGGTATTCAGCCATGGGATGCACACTCTAACATTTTACAAGCATTTCAGTCAGTTGAACGTTTTTTTGGTAAGTTGAAAAGTATACTAACAAACCGAGATTCATATCATCAACTCACATGGAACATATCCCAATCAGGCTGCATGAATTCACCGAGGAAAATGGTATTGTACGCCACTGATGCTATGTGAATTGTGTGTGATGCAGGATCTCGTGGCCAGAAATCATCCGATGCTCTAATAACAGCTGAACGCTTTGCACTACACAACGAAAGAGAAGTAAAACCGAATCAAAATATGGTAAGAGTGTCTAGTATCTCATTACAATAAAATAATTCTCTGTTTCTTAGAACTAATTCAGCTCAAAACAATCAAGAAAGAGAGGGAGAGTGAGACAAAATTACCTGAACAAGCTATCATTACTATGGCTCATGCATGAAATAATTCCATTATCAGGAAAATTTCGAGCAATAGATGCCTCTAATGCTTGATGATACTTTCTTGCGAGTTTTACTCTTCCACCGTGACCAGCTCCAAGTGTTTCAAGGATGTTCTGAACATCTACTTTAACTCCATCTATGCCCGCAGAAGCGAGGTATGAATGCAGTTCATTATAGAAGTTATAGACTTTCTCAGGGTTCACTAAACCAAGACCATTCTTTATCAAGCTATCCAAAGCATCATCAGGTTCCTGTGCATCAGACCCAGGAGATGAAACTGGGAAAGATAACTTGGATTCATAGTGTTCCATCTCAGGGACCCCTGGTCTCACACCGCCCCAGTAACCAGCAAGTGCATGCCATACATACACATACCTAAATTGCATGGTCCAAAGAAGTAAATAGACTTGTGGAAAACTAGAAGAACAGCTGTGAAGATATTGAAGATTATTGAAGAACATACTTCAAATTGTGTTGGTCTTTGATATTGGTAACAACATGTTTAAGTCCCATCGCAGGATCATCAACCCTATGACCTTCCTTTCCATTTTTCTGAAACTTATGGTTCTCTTTGATATGAGTCAGCCTGTTTGCAAAGCTGAAAAACGACCAAAGAATGATCACAATATCAAAAACTGAGAGAGATTGCAACGACGAGGTCAATAAATGTGTTTGGTCTACTCACTTTGCATGGTTATCAGCAATGGATTCGATTCCATTGGGATCCATAGCCACTGATTGCCATCCATCATCAATGAGGACAAACTTGGGAGGAACACCTCCTTTCTCCAAACTACAAAAGACATAAAAGCTTAAGCACCCTATGCAATGCAGGAATTTAGAATGCTAATCAGTATCTCAAAATTAAAGTTGATTACCTCTCTAATCCTTGCTTCACTCCCTCTGAAGTAACAGTAGTATAGAAAGCATCCCACGTGCACCATCCGAACCAGTTCAACATGTCTGGCATCTGAATCATGACAAAAACATGCTGTTATATATATTCAGAAGCAATGATTCAATAGAACTTGCAGAAATCAGAAGACATTCAAAATGTACCTTCTTTCTATCGCGGTGACAAAATGTTTGTAAGTGCCTCTCCACCGTCCTGCGTTTACAAAGTATTTCAATCATCAAAACCATTTCGAAAAGGGAAAATGTCTATGGTACAGAACATGAAGACCAAAATAGTTAGTTATACAATTGAGGAACATGGCAAATATTAGGGACATTATATTTTTGTACAGTTGATATAGCACTAGCTCGTCAAAAGGTTCTATACATGTGCCTTTTCTCAAGGCAGTTCTTCCAAAAAACTCCCTTCTCCCCTAGCACCATGTATTTGTTCTTGGGACGAGTTTATAGTTATACCGAATGCAGAGACATGAGATAGATTGAAGTTAGAACAAACACTAATACTGCATATATATGAGAGGGCAATGAGTTGAACATCTGAATAAGGAAATTGCAAGAGTGGAAACCATGAAAGAAAGGACTAAAAACCATACTTGACAGCATTAGTGATGACATCAAAAGGGTCCGGTCCAGCTGCTACGTAAACTAAATAGCTTCCCTCGAAATCTTGCACAGCAGGATCTCCTGCAACCGACCATCGATCACTATAAGCATCACGAAAATTGGTAAAGACCATACAACAAGCTCCAAAATGTATCTATGGAGATTGTTCTAAAAGGAGAAGATCAAAATATCCATACCACTTTCCAGACATATCTCTAACTCGTCGTTTGAATTCCCTTGAAGAACAGCCCTAAAATCTCCCTCTAGAATAGGCAAGAAAACAACATACAATGCTGGATTTTGCTGGTTGTCTTGATCAAAATTTGAACCATCATTTCCTTCCACAATCAAAAATTGGGTCTCAAATGGTATATCTCGGCCAGATGTACCCATTCTCTGTGTCATCCACCATAGTTTGAACCGGAAACCACACATAAATCTCAACTCTCTGCAACCATTCAACACATAAATATTACAACCAAAAAATGCAACTTGTAATAACTCCAAAGATTCTCAATCAGTCAGTTCTCGTTTCGCCATAGATTTTAAAGTTGAAACTTGAAAATTGGATGTCTTCAAAGATGCGTTTGGACATGCATTTTACTTGGAAAGAATTTAAAGTTTTGTGAGTTGAAAACATTTGAAGACCAAAGCTTCAATACCTGATCAAATTTCATGGCCAAACCGATATTTGAAGATACTTGTTCAAAACATATGGTTAAACGTTAGCTTAGACTAAGAAAATGGAAAGCCTCTATGAAATTACAATATGATATCCTCTACAAACCATAAGCAAGCCATTCAGCAAGTAAATAACTTCCTTGTAAAACCCACATGAAAATCAAAGAACCAAAATCAAAAATGCAATCTTTACAACAAAACATGCAATCTTTACAACCAAATATGTAACCTTCACAACAAAACATGTATCCTTGACAACAAATTATGTAACCTTGACAACAAAAAATGCAATCTTTACAACAAAAATGCAATCTTTACGACAAAAACTGCAATCTTTACAACAAAAAATGGAATCTTTACATTAGAACTCCAAACAATCTCAAACACTTACATTAAACACAGGGGATATCTTAAATGAAGTTAAAACATGGTGTACACCATTATCATCAAAAGACCCTTAGATACATTAAGAAAAATTCAAAAACTAAAATCAGGCAGAGAAAAGCACTAAGAAGAAGAATAACATACTGAAGTTTGCCAATAGGGAAGACCCTATGACTACCAATTCTGTCTGAGTCAACACCAAGAAATGCCCCATTAGTGAAAGCTTCACCTGTTGGCTGAGTAACAATAATATTTTCATGAACATCTGTCAGAATGCTTTTCCCCAATACATTCAGCTTCCTTTCAGCTACACAAATTCCTGCTCCCACTGTCATCTTTTCCTTTCTATAACCAAAAAACAATAAAATTTACCCCAAAAAGAAAACACCCAAATGAAAAAAATATGATCTTTATCTTTCTAAAACCAAAAATATATATATATCAAAAACCACTCAAATAAAGGTAACTCTTTTGTCTTCTTAAAACATTAAGAAAACAAAAAACTACCCAAGCCCCCCAAAAAACACACAAAGAATAAGCAATGACAAGATCAACACTTGAATGTGTAAAAATTTTGAAAGCTGAGAAGTGGAGAAAGAAAAGTTTAGGAGGTTAATATAATACTGGCCGAGTTTTATGCCTTTTATACTGACTTTTTAGGCTACGTTAGAATCGAATTAATTGGTTCCTTTTAAAATAAGTGTCGCTTATCAATTTATAATTTTTTTTAATTATATCTTTATATTATATTTATTAATTTAAAAAAAAAACATTATGGAGTGCTGCCAAATGGTAGGAGGGACCAATTGCTCAGTTATGATCCAATCTGGATCTTTAATCATAAATCTTGAAGGAAAAAATGTTGGATACTTTCCTATTTAATATTACTCACTTTTTTTCTAACTTTTCCTTTTTTTATGGCGGGAAGCAACAGAATGAACTGGAAATATCTTCCAAACAATTTACTTCCTTCATTTAGAAAAATGGTCTAGTTTGAGTATACATAAAGTTTATAAAAATAAAGTAAAAATGTTGAAATCGTGATTGTAAATTAAAGATTTAAATGTATTAAAATATCTTTTAATCTTATGACGTTAAATATGTCACGTGAAAAATTGAAATTAATATATTATTAAAAAAAAAAGATCACTCTTAAATGGAATAATTCATTTAATTTTTTTTACGATATAGAGCCTTATCCTTCCATCTTGGTTGTCATGATTTTAAGCCAATAATTTTTTATCCTTCAATTTTTATTTTCGATATCTGTTAATTCCACGTATTCCATCTCGATCATGAGAAACACATGACCAAAAGAATTATGTAATATAAATAAATTTATCCAATTTCTTGTACTATTTAAATTTAGCTACTATTTTGTTTTTTAAATAAAATGTCTTGACATATTTTCTATACTACTAATTTATTATTGTTTTTTTTCTTTTCTTGCTTCAAATATTTTTTTCTTGATTTCTATCGTAAATATATGTATATACAGTCTATTCTTTTATGCATTTTTTTTATTTTTTAAAAGAGAATTAAAGAAAACGTGAAAAGTAAAAAAAAGAGAGAGAAATCACGAGTTATGCAACAAATGTATGATGGAAAAAGGATACTTTTAATTATTGTCATGTGACTGATTGGATTTTGTGATTAATTTTCTTTGTTTTTGACTAATAATTCAATTTATATCATATCATATATATCGTAATGACTTGTATATGACGTGTTAATAATGAATATACAATCAAGCAAGTTGAATGAACAAAGAAACTGTGAAAGATGTGTTGTAGACACATCAACTTGATATATTTTTGACATAAACACGTCATTGACAGATACGATATTATCAAGGCGCAGCCATCCATTCGTCGATGGATTCATCTGAATTTTCTTCTACAATAAAATATATTATTTAGATATGATTAAAATATTTTTTTATATATATATATATTGTAAATATCGAACTCCTTTAATAGTTTATGTATTTATTTCTTTAAATTTTAAATTCCTTAAAATAAAATTCTAAGTCTGCCACGGAATATTATACTGCAACCATTAATCAAACATGACTTCTTCTAAACTCGAGTCGGTAGACATATTAATAAATTTATGAATTATTGAAATAATTTGAATTAGTATCGTTTTGTGATATGGACTTTACAAAACTAACAACGAGAAACAATGAATATTGTGTTGGAAAACTATGTGGGATCATATTAGAATCATCCGTTTTACGTGAATGATAGATAACTCATATATTAATATTAGGATCTATATAATCATGCTAAAATATACAAATATCTCTTAAAGCATGAGCAAATACCTTTATAGTTATGCATTTCGACAGTGATCTCAAGTTCACAATCCAACTCTCTCAATAAAACCTAATTCAACCCTATTTATATGGATCTTTTCCTCGTCTAAATCTGAAATTGAACTCTTTCATTTACACTAGGTCATCCGTGCAATTTATTTTTGGGGTTTGAAGTGTTAGTTAATTTTAAGCTTAATCAATTTTTTGCAAAATTAATCAACATTTTCAAGTTTAGTCCAGTTCTTTCAAATTCAGTCAAATTCTTTCAAGTTTAATCAATTTCTTTCAAATTTAGTCAACATTTTCAAACTTAGTCAAGTCATTCAAATTTAGCCAAGTCTTTTAAACTAATCAGCTTTTCCAAAGCCAATCAAATCTTTAAAAAAGTCAGTCAATTTCCTAATTATCGGTCAACCGCATGTTAGAGGTCATTTTGAGTGATTAAATTCTTCTCAAAGTGGAAATTGAATCTGAACCCTTCCTTTGGTATATTTTAAAAGATTTTTCTGTTAGATCTTTAAAATATTTATTGGTTTCCTAATTATCTTTAAAATTAGATTGTGACTCTTTCAAATTTCGGAAATTTGATTTGTACTTAAATTAATTAAGTATTAAATCGAATTTTTGAAATTCAAAGTCAATTTTTCAAATTAACGTCGCCAATTTCTATATCGAGACATGAATTCCATCAACTAACTTATTGTTTTGCGAATATATATATTATTATTACTATTATTATCCAATTTATCATGCATATTGGTTATTATTTCAAAAAATTCATGAACTAATACACATATTTCTATTTTGTGACTTGAAAACTCAAAGGAAAAAAGTGAAAGTTTTAATATTTTTAGCTTGAAAACATGAAATAAGAAGTTAGAAGACCTTAAAGTAATTTCGAAAATGTTTATGTTGTAGTAGGGGTTCTAATATGGAATTATCTATCATCTTAGTAAGATTTGGGTAGGTAAAGCTACTATCTATTATTAAATTTATTTTAATTCGATTCATCTTAGAATATTAGGATATTAGCTCATTTATTTATTTATTAATTTAATTTATTTTAATTTTTCTATTTTTGACACTTTCTTGAATAACAATCATTGTCAAATTATTGATGTTAAATGAATCTCTCCTCCAATATTTGTTTCCTTAAATAATGCCACAATTATTGATGATGGAACACGCAATCATGTTAAGTAGATCGTCTACTTGCAATATTAACTTATTTTTTTCTCTTCACGTGAATATCAACTTTATATTCAAGCATTTTGTAATATAAGATTTTTTTTGAAAATATATTTGTCGGATTTTAACTTGATATAAAAAAATTTTTTAAAAAAATAAATTTTGTGGTCAAGAAAGAATCTAGAGGTATATATATGTATACAGATTTTGAATTCGCTAAACGCTTAACTTACCTTGAAATCGATTTCGAGTTCAAATCTTAAATACTGTAAGTCATGTAGATGTTAAATTTGTGGTTTTAGACGTGTATGTGGAAAGTTGAAACTAAAAGTTGTTAAAAAGAAAACAAATATCATCTTTTTTAATAAACTAAAAGAAAAAGTAAGATAAACAAGCTGAAATAGCGTGAGAAAGTAATATGAGTATTTTACAACACAATCTTCAACTTTTATAAATACAAAATTATAATTTTTTTGTCTAATATATACGCAATTTTCTTTTAATAAAAGTTATGTTCTTCGATGTATCAAAATTTCATGACCTCTATATTGTACACCAAATTGAGAAACTAAACTTTAAAAAAATATCAATGTCAAACTAAAAAATCAAATTAAATTTAATTTAATTTAATTTTTGATATTTATGTCCACCTCTAATGTCTGTATGACAAACCACGTTCTTAATGGCCAAAAGTTCATACAATTAGATTGACAAAACTAAATATGGGTGGTGCTAATTATTGCTAACAATAACTATAGCCACCAACACGCCAAACAAATCATTACTCTCTTAAAATATAGGGGTCTTATAAATGTTGTTGGAACCGCGTGCACTTTTACTCCAATTTTATATTAATATGATATTGTTTGCTTAGCATCAAGTCCTCATGAATTTATTTTTGGGCATTTTCCAAAAGGCCTCATACTAATGAGATTGGGTTCAACCTTATAAGTTGGTCATTTGCTTGTTGGGACCTCCATAATTTATTCCCGCAAAATTGTTTACCAAAGTAATTCTTCTTTGATGTGGAAGTTCAAACTATGTTGCAACCACAGAGCATACTCAGACAGAACCTTGGCTCTAATACCACTTGTTGGGGCCCACGCAGCGGAGCGGAAAATAAATTTAGGATGAATAAATAAAGTAGAATGGGCACCAGAAAATTTAACGTGGTTCACCCAAAACTTTTGGGTTACGTCCACAAATCAACAATTCTATATTTCTTCCACTATTATTAATAGTAGACACAAGTGTACAATTTTCTCTACTATTATAAATAATAGTCTCTCAGAAAAAAATATATCAAAAATAGTGAACACACTATTTCTTTTAGAAAAAAATATTTCCTAAGTATACACTCTAATTTTTTTCATTCTCTCTTCCTTTGAATAGTAAAATGAAGGAGCTAAATACTCCATTTTACGGAGAGAGTTGCCAACTTAAGTTGGCAACTTTGAATGGCAAACTTGCGAACAAGTTGCCAAGTTTGATGTTCTTTGCACGTGGGCCTCTATTTGTAGGGACCCACTTAACAAATATATCATAGGACAATTAAAAATTGAAAAATCTTCCCTTCTGTAGTTCACCAAATAAATCACTTAAATTTATGGCTAATAATCCTTCAGTCCTAACTCCTGTCCTTTATATAATAGAGCAGAAGAATAAACCTTACTCATAATTGTCGAAACATATTGACATTTCTCAAGGCTTTGAAGGCTATTACTTTTTTCAATGGCTGCATCTTTTGCAAAAAGGTAACATGTTCCTTTGATCTAATGTTTTTAAGATACACTCACTTTATTATTTTATATCTAATATCTTTTGTTTTTCGTGCTGATATTTTTTAGATGAGATCTTTTGAACACAATCTCTAGACAGTAATAAGGTCCACGACTCTGATATATTATACACTCTGTAGATTTTACTCATAGGATTTCACGGGATATGTTATTATTGTTATTTTGACTTTGTTCTTTCAACTTGCTTTGAATATGAATTTCAGGGAAAATCAACATATATGCCCAATCATGCTTTTAGTCCATAGTAATTTTATGAGTTTGTGGATTGACAACAAATAATTTTTTTTAGAAAATGAGTGAAATATACTTTTCTACTTTCACTTACTGTTTAGTTTTTTTTAATTATTATTATAGTTGCTAAAAGAGGTATATATAGATCAGATACTTTAAATTTTTTTAAATATCAAATCAAATTATCGGTAAATCAAATCAAACTATTAGTCGAGTTTTTCCTTTTTTTCGATTTGACTCAAATTACTATTTGATACAGTTTTGATTCGATTTTGTTCATTCCTCATTCCTACACTTAACAAATATATCCTTAATTTGACAGTTTCCTTCAAAGCAACCTCAATTGCCCAATCTAAGTTATATACTCCCTCCGTCCTATTTTATATGGCACCCTTTGACTTGACATGGTGTTTAATGAAAAAAAGTAAGATTTTTGAAACTTGTGGTCTAAAATCATTCTGACAAATTTGTGTGGTTGAGATTCATTTCATTAAGGGTAAAAGGAAAATTTTAAAGTCAAATTATTTCCAATTAGAGTAAAGTGACATTCTTTTTGGACTAAAAAGGAAAGGGTGTACATAAAATGAGACAGAGGGAGTACCTGATTGTAGATCACAAGTTTATACACGTATCAATGTAACTTAATTTAACTATATATGTATACACACACACCATATGAAGTTAATGCTAAGAAAAGTTATTGTTTCTTGTGACTAGCCTAAACTTTACACGAATTATTAGTTTCATATTCAAACTATTGATAGTGATAAAGACACCCTCTACTTGACTAATTGAACTTAAATACACATTTGATCTTGTAACAAGAGTGAAATACACCCCTTAATTCTTGCCAAGTTAAGTGGTATTTTTAACATTGTGATAGTTCGGGATTGTATTTTAGTTTAGTTAGTCAAGTAGAGGGCTGTTTTTAAGATTATCAATAGTTCGAAGATGAAAACAATAACTTGCGGCAAGTTCAAGAATATTTTTACTAGTTTTTTCTTAAAATAATATTCATAGTCATCATATTACTTTAGGTTGGAAGGTAAAGTTGCAATTATAACTGGTGCTGCTTGTGGCATTGGTGAAGTTGCTGCAAGACATTTCTATAAACATGGAGCTAAAGTGATTATTGCAGACATTCAAGATGACTTAGCTCAAAAAGTTTGTGAAAATTCAGATCCATCATCAATCTCCTTTGTGCATTGCGACGTTACAAAAGAAGACGACTTAAAAAGTGTGGTGAACACTGCAATGGCCAAGTATGGCAAGCTTGATATCATGTACAACAATGTTGGTATTGTTGATGAAATAAAATCCTGCATTATTGATAATGAAAAATCTGAATTCGAGAAAATCATCAGCGTTAACCTCATAGGTAATATGGAATAACTGCACGTCTTTCTCTTATGTAGGGGAGCCTTAGACTAACAAACAGCCTCTTACAAAAATGCAAGGTAAGGCTGTCTGCAATAAACCCTTGTGATTGAGCCTCATTTTTTTCTTCAGGTACATTTCTTGGGATTAAACAAGCAGCTCGAGTAATGATCCCTCGCGGTCAAGGTAGCATAATTTCTACTACTAGTGTATGTGCATCGATAGGAGGGGTTTGTTCTCATGCATACACGACTTCAAAGCATGGCGTGTTAGGACTTACGCGAAATGTTGCAGTTGATCTAGGACGCTATGGCATTCGTGCGAATTGTGTGTCACCATATGTTGTTCTTACATCAACAGCTTTAGGTACCTTAAAAGACATGGGTAAGGAAGCTTCACATGTTTATTCTACCTTAAATGGTGCTACACTTACTCCCAATGATGTGGCTGAAACTGCTCTCTTTCTGGCAAGTGATGAGTCCAAGTATATTAATGGCCAAGATTTTATTGTTGATGGAGGATTCACTGTTGAGAATTTAGGTTTATCAATGTTCAAGTAATCCTCAAATAGATGAGGATAAACAGTTCACCCATCTCATTAACCAATAATATGTGACTTCTGTCGGAGAACCTTGAAAATATTTTCTAAATAATGAATATATAGTCTTATTCTTCAAGTTCATTTTTAGTCTCTGATAAACTTTCTATTTATTTCTATACAATATATAATGCTCATGGACTTTGCACAAATAAGTGGGACAATTCAATGCCAAAGCCTTTTAATGTTTTTATTGGGCTCATAGATAAAAAAAAAAAATCCACCAAACATGGGCTCAACTTGCCATCCAGATATACACAAATAAGCAAATATATATTAGTTATTAGCTAATATAACTATTGTTTGAATTAATTATAAATTTTGGCAGGCATCTGACTATAATTACAGTTTTTCCTATGTATAATTCACGTGATTTATGCAAAACTTGTGCGATTATACAAAAGTTGTGCATGAATTAAATATTGTGAATTGTATAGCGAATTATACAAATTTTGTGCACGAAATGTGTAGAGAAATATACAAACTCTATGCAAAAACTACAAAATTGCATAGTGAATTATACAAATGCTGAGAAAATTATACAAACATTGTTATACTATAGTTACAAAGTGTAATTACTCAAATTATAATTATATAGAATAATTAAGATATTTTCGAATAGTTATATACAAAAATTTCTTCACGTATAATGATTTGAATCATAGAATATTTCATATGTTATGATTTTCATCAATAAAAGAAAGAGAGAGAGAGAGAGAGATAATAAATAGAATAATTTCAGTAGGACGTGTCAATTATAACAATCAAAAACTAGCAAAAATTTCAAATGTATTTATTATTATTATAATTATAAAATAGAGAAATGTGATGCATAACGTTATTTAATTAAAGAAAATTTTAAAAAGTGGTCCATTTCAACTAAATTGATGGAAAAATATTAGATAAAGATTTGAAGTAATGGTAGAGCACAACTGTTGTTGACACATTATATAATTTATTATTGCAATTTTGGTCGTTTTACACGAATTATTTACTGTACTTAGAGTTTAGTAATCGTTTTGGGAAAATGTTTCTAGAAGATATAATATACGTGGATATGATATCTATTCTTTTATTAATCACTAAAGATTTCGAGTTCAAGTCTTGATTATGAAATCATATTTATTAAAATACGTTTTATTTCTATGATAAAAAATTTTAATATTTAAATTTATTCAATTATAATATAAATATCGAACACCAAATATTATTAAATTTGTAGTGCAAACCTTATGAAAATTGAAGGGAAACAGCAATAGTCAATAAAGAATAGTGACATTTCTCCAAATTTGTGTAGTGAAAGGGAAGTGCTTATAAAAAGCTTCTAGAAGAATTGCCACATCATAGAGCTTTGAGACCACAGCTTCGTTGTGATACAAATTCGTGAAACGAATTCACAATTTGAAGTTTATAAATGTATATATTATTTTTAAATATAAATTTACGATCAAATAATTATGAATATATAAGAAAATTTCAAAATTTATACATATAATTCTGATTACGATAAAAATTATTAAGTTCACGTGAACACATAATCAAAATTATAAATCTACCCCTATTTAGGAAACAAACGGACTTGTACGGCAAGTATTAGAGGAACATGATATAAGTTCTACGGTCCACCTTTTACCACTTTACTCGTAGTGTTACTAAAGTTACACTATCCTAAGATAACCAATGAATTTCTCTATTTTTCGTCTAGATTCGATTAATTTGAATTCGTATTAAAAAAAATCTTATTTATAAGTAAAATAGTACTCTTATCATTTTAATTTATGTGATTTTTTTTTGTCTATTTCAAAAAAATATCACCTATTTTAATTAGAAATAATTTACAATTAAGATTTTTTTTATCTTTAATAAAATAATTTTTAGCTAAAAAATTTAAAAGTCTTTTTTTTTCTTAAATAATATGTCGAGTAAATTTATATATTCGGGTGAACTCATTACGTCTGCTCTGCCTAACTCAATTCCACTGAACCTACTTATTTATGAATTCAACTTAAATTTAATAGACTCGTTCATTTGACACCTCTAATTTCGCGGTATTCATCTAACAAATGGATAATAAGGAAAAAATGCATAGTCAGCACACAGTCTTCTAAGTTCCAACTGTAAACCGGGAGAAAACAAACGGTGGGTGCTTAAACTTTCTCTCTCAAACTTCTATTCTCTTTATATAAAAACCTCTTAAATTATAACTATTATTCACAACTTTCATCTCACTCCGTATTGTGCTAAAATCATTTTTCCGATGGTGAAATCTCTAACTCTACCGGCCGGAAAATCCTTCCCCTTTTCTCTTCACGACACTTCCTCTTCCACCGCCGGTTTCAGATCCGACCGCCATGTCACATTTCTCCGAAGGAATAACCGGAGAGGATCGGTATATGCCGCCGCCGTTGCGGAGGCATTGCCGGTGTTGGAGAGGAGAACGCCGGAGTCTCTCTACGATGTGCTAAGGATAAAAGCAAATGCGTCAGCGAAAGAGATTAAAGCAGCTTACCGGAATTTAGCTAAGCTATATCATCCCGACGCTGCATCTTCCGACGGACGGCAGTTCATTGAGATCCATGAAGCTTATGCGACACTATCAGATCCTGTTTCTAGGGATCTCTACGACCTCAAGTTAAACTTGAGTTCCGGCCGACGAGGTGTTCGGAGCTCCGACGATGGAATTCGTATGAATGGGTCAGACTTTTACCCGACCCGAAGATGGGAAACGGATCAATGTTGGTGATGTCAGCTTATTAGGGACCCACATTGCCGCGTTAACACTGTATATATATGGCATTTTCTTAGTAGTTGGAGATTAATCTATATATTATGTATTTTTTTAAAATTTTTGTTTCCATTTTTTGCTCAGCCAATGGAAATTCATTTTTTTAAAAGAATGTCTCCTTTTATTAATTCTTATAAAAAAAAACAAGATAAATCATGATAGTCACGTATTTACTATTTGACTTGCCATAAAATTTACAATAACAATAATATACTTAGTGAAAATTTCACAAATGGAATTTGGACAAGGAAAATGTACGCAGACCTTACCACTATCTCATAGAAATAATGAGGTTGTTTTTGAAAAACCCTCATCTAAAAAAAATCATCTCCAAAAGTAGAAAATACTAGATATGAAATAACTAGAATAGACAACAAACGAAAATATATAAAGACAATAAAGTAAATGACAATAACCATACAATATATAACTATACGACTACTAACTTATTATATCCCAATGCCTAATATCATCCTACCCCTACAAGTCTTCTAACATTCTACCTTAATACGCGACTTTCACTCCTTTGACAGAAAAGAAAAATTGAAATTTGCGATTTATCATTTTTTCAAGATCAATGCAAATTTACCAAAATATAAGACAAAAACATTCATACAGGTAATATTTACTAGTACAAATTGATCTGGTGGAAGACACGATGGTTATAATTTCACATAAGGCGTAATGAATCAAAATTTTAATTAATGGATCAGATTAGACTTAATTGAGGCAATTTTTAATTTTTGGAGATAGTGGTAAAGCATAACTATTAAGAAGACATGAGATAATTCGTTCATTATTACTAATTTTGTGATTATGAAATGGATTAAGGAAAAGGTTTCTAGAAGCCTTATCTTATGGTTGAATGATATTATAATTCAAAGTTTATATTTATAGTGCATGAAGATATATCCTACTTTCAAACCCAACAAAGACTTTATATTTTAAAAAAATGAAGTGAACGTCAACAGTTCAATTAATGGACAAGGATAGTGACTTTTCTCCAATTTTATATCTAGAAGCATTGCTACCCCACAAAAAAAAAACATTACATTTTAGTATTGAAAGTTTTTTTTAGTGATAATAAAATGATTCAAAATTGGTTGGAGTCCAAAATGATCATTCAATTCTTATCTTAGCTTAATTAAAAGTTGTAGTTTTGACAAGCTTTAGTCATTTGAAAGTCTAAGTAATAGCGAAGAGAAAATTATTTTTTGATCCAATTTTAAAAGAAAAAATATTTGAATTGATCGAATTTTGTTATTTTGACACACTAAAGTGTATTTGACTTCTTTAAAACTACTATTTTGACACATTATTTTCTTTTATACACGTATCAAACAGTACTATATCATAGCATATTCACCCCTCATATTAGACTAGACTAGAGAGTATCATAGTAAATACCAACACTAGTTGGTTTTGTACGCCAAGCATTGGAGAAAATCCATACTTCCAACAACATACGATTGACATATTACATCTACTGCTATAACTCTCAATCTTCACATTAACATATGTAGTCCACTAGATTGATTGGATTGTTCTTTTCTTAATCAGAAATTTTAAGTTTGAGTGTTAATATGAAAAATATCTTTCGATGGAAGTCTTTTTTCAAATGAATTGTATGCAGCACAAATTTAAACTAGTTGAATTTTCAACAATAATAACATACCCAGTAAAATTCTACGGATAAAATTTAAGAAAGATAAATCATACGCAGGCTAAGTTAGTCAGATTGGAAAGCATACAAAAAAAACTCAATCTTCTAGAAGGTTAAAAAACAAAAAGCATAAAAATAAAATGCCTCGTCAGCACACAGTCTTTCATTTTCCAACTGTATTTCTTAAAAAATTCGGTGGGTATGCCCGCCGTCCTCGGTTTAAAGAGTCTCCTTTTTAGACTTTTTGGTTTTATATAAAAACTCTTTCTCAACTTATCTTTTATACTAAAAATTTGAAATGGTTCAATCCCTAACCCTAATTACTCCAATTTCCTTCCCATTTTCCGTTCGAAAATCATCCTATTCCACAGCCCTTCCGGTCGGATCCAACCACCGCAGTTTGTTCACTGGAAAGAGTACTCGGAGGGCGATGATATGTGCATCTGCCGTTGCCGAGGCTCCTCCGATGATGGAGAGAAGATCGGTGAGTTTATACGAGGTGTTACGAGTTAAAAGAGATGCATCACCGAAAGAGATTAAAGCTGCTTACAGGAATTTAGCGAAATTGTATCATCCTGACGCTGCAACTCAACCGAAGGAATCTGCCGACGGGCGGAATTTCATCGAGATACATGATGCTTATGCAACGCTCTCCGATCCTTCAGCTAGAGCTTTATACGATCTCAAGCTGAGCGTAGGCTCCCGCCGGCGAGGTTTTGCCCGGTCGGTTGATGGATTTCGGATTTACCCGACCCGGAGATGGGAGACGGATCAATGCTGGTGATACTTTCTCCGCCCTCGCACATTTAGATGGAGATTTAGTTTAGTGTACATACTACATACTGCATTTCTTTGTTCCTTTTTCTGCTCTGCTTGTAATTGAGCCAATTGGCGAAAATGAAAAAAAGAGAAAGAAAATCTTCTTTTTTGAGGAACAAATACTCGTTTCACAAATTTTCTGCTAAATTTGTTTGGATTTCGAAATTCGGAACAGGCAGTAAAATTCTTGCGCACTGAAAATTCAGAAGCATGATATTTGAGTTCCCACTTGAAATGAAATTGCAGTATAAATAGAGAAACAATGTACAAGCACAAAATTTGTGTAATGTTCATCATCCAAAAACACCAACTCTACAACTTGGAAGTTCCTTTTTTTTTCTTTTTGCTAAAAGTCTCTACAACTTAAAAATTCGGCCAAAATGATTACAGATAATGGGAGGTAGGTGTACACCGTACACTTCGATTCTCCGATACGACTTGAAGCCTTTCCATGAAGATCCTCTGGGATTTATACAGGCTTTTTGGATGTTCACCAAACACAATCATTACTCTTGATATCATCATTTAATGGTCATCAGCATTGAATTGATAACATGGCAAATAAGCCGAATATTTGAAGCTTCAGTAGGAGAAATGTTAGCAACGCTTTTGCGATGTTGTAATGTCTGATATACTTGCTCGAAGATGGGCCGAACATGCACTATGATCATTGGGTCACTTGGGTTTATGGCAGATAGCACATCCCTCATCCAGTTGAGTTTTTGGCCTGTCTCGGTGTTAATATCACACGACAACTGCTGCAGAAGTGAAAGGAGCACTCCTTGGCTCAAAGGCAGAGGATGTGAGGACAAAATCCCAGGCAAATCAACCTGGCATAAGACACCGCGAAACGATCAAGACCAGACCACAGAATGCCATCATCACATTGTTAAACAAGTGTCGATGTAAACAGCATACCTGAGAGCATAACCATGACACAATTGATACATCACTCCTTTGTAATGCTGCAGTGAATGCTTCCCCATACTTGTGCTCCCCTAACAGTCTAGATAACTCTTTGGTTGGATCTGGAGGTGTCTCAATCTACGTTGAAGACATAAAAACATGATGGTATCAAAGACAGACAGAAAAAAGAGGGTCATAGCAAAGTATCAGTAGCAAATTCTTAATAACTCTTTGCTTCACTTATGGTATAGGAAGAACCTTTTCATGCAGCAATGATCCATTATTCATGTGGCTAACCAGTGGATTTGCTGATTGGGAATTTGCTCCAGAAACTACAAGAGCAAGCAACTGTCTCTGACTATCAGCAAACTCTCCACTCAATGTCTGGGTCATTGCCGACGCAGAATTGATGGCATCCTGAAAATTGAGTCTAATAAGCATCTAATTCCAAGGAGGATGTGATCCCAGTCACTTCCGAAATACATCCATAAATTAATCATCTCAAGAGTCTCTATGTTATCACATCAACACATTCACCAGGTATGGAAGCACCGAGGGAGAAAACAAGAGTGAAAGAAATATAGCTTCCACGTGAACAAAGACAGAATTAATTATCTGTTGGGGGAAAAAATTGCTCTACACATAACACAATGATACCACACACCCCTTCACATTTTGAGAAAATAATTTTAACTCCGCACAACTATCAATATGAGAGGAACAAGTGATTTGTCTTGTTTCCGAAATATGAGGTATAATAAGTTTGGTGTTGTGTTTTTGGAAATATAATGATGAAAAAGTTGTATTTAGAAATGAGGATACGAAAACAAGCTGCATAATTGTTGTAGTTTAGATAAAGTAAGAACAGAAAAAGAACAGTTCAACAAAAGATCAGCAAGAAAACAAAAGGATAAATCAAAATGTAAAGGTCCATACTCGTAGAGCAAGTGCCAATGGTGTATGCACGGACTCAAACTGTTTTTGTGCAGCAACTGAGTGGTCAGAAATCCCTTTCTGAAATGTTGAATCTACTTGCTCAAACATTGCCTTGCATGACATCTCGAAGGCAGGGATCACTGAGACTTCCAAAGTAGATTTCAGTGTTTCCTGCATGACAGTTTCAATGCCATCAGAAAAGAAACATCTGACACTTATTTGAGGCATACAGTATCCACCTGAAGTGAGGTGGGCATCAGGAAGGGAAGCAAGTTGAGAGGATCATGAAGTTGCACTCCTTGTGCCATATAATAGAAAACAAGATTAACTAGAAATCCAGCATTGTAAACCATACATTAAGGAAAAAACATGAGCACGACATCACGAAAAACATGTTTTTGAACCCACAATAGTGGCATTGCTCAATAAGAAACTTTCAGCTCACCTGAAGAGCTTGCTTCCCAGAGGTTTGAAATTGTGCTTGAATTTGTCTAGCTACAGTAGCTTCAAGTTTGGAGTTTACTGCTTTCTCTAGTTGGTTCACTGCCTTGTCACCAACTCCTTTCTGCACCATAACATTCAGTCACAACACAAGCAAATCAAGAAAAGAAAAGGTTCAGATTTTCAAAATAGTAACCTGGAATGCCTCTGAAATTGCAGCTGATATAGTTTTCTCAATAGTAGGGGTAATACTGCGTGCCACAGCTTGTCCAACAGCTGCTAGTTCTTTCTTCATTAATTTTTCCATCATACCTGGCATGTCCTTGCTTAAGAAGTTAGAGATCAAATTTGTTATTTGTTGTGTACGATCACGGAGAGACTTATCCTGTTTTGCACTCTCTTCTTGTAAACGAGCCCATAAAGCATCAGCATTAGCCTTAACAGATTTTTCCATGCTCCGTCCCAAGGCAGCTTCAAGTCTTTTTCCTTCCTTGGTCACTTCCTTGGTCACTGGAGCAGCAACCATCATTTCCATCTGCTTCTGTGTTTCTTTTTGCATAGACAGAACCTACACGGAACAGAAAACAGAGAAAAAAAGAAAACACATAAGAATGAGATGTGGAAGAACATAACTACCGAGTTTCTTTCGTTTGTTTCGTTTAGTAATTAATCAAATGAATAGGACTGCAGGAAGTTGAAACGTCAGCATCTTTTAACATATATTCAGTAGAGTGCTGAAGACACAGTTCAATGATGTAACGAGTGCTCTTCCCACACAGAGAAGCACATAAAAGAAAATCAGCTTCCACCACTTGAGAAGTTGAAGACTTCCATAATAAAAATTCTGATAGTAGTAGACCCAGAAGATGAAACATAAAAACACCAAAATTATGGAATTTGAAAAAATTGTCTTAACAGATTTCAGGAGGATAATCAGCCAGGCTAAGCTATGTTGCAGAAAGGAAGCTAGAGGTGGCATATCAAGCAACGAAAAGAACAGAGATCACCACTCATGAATGATAAGAATGATGAAAGCAACTATTATAATTACATGGAACAACCTAAAAGCTAATGCACGAATAGTGATGATATGTCAAAACTAAGTACAAACAAAGATGATTAAAATTAAAACAAAAAAATTGAATAAGACAAGTACAATTAAAAAGGCATAACAAAATGAGAGAGCACTAAACTAAATATACATAAATGCATATGCTCTTAGAACTAAAAGCAAGCACCTGATTTAGCATCTCACGCATGGACGAAATTTGTGAGAAAGCAATTTCCATGGTGTGGGTACTTGAGTTGACAACAACAGCCTCATTTGGAGAATCCGTTGAATTAAAAGCACTTGGCGATGATGATGGACCAGACACTTGAGAATTTTTCCCCTTCTGCTTTTTCCCTTTTCCACTGGGAGCCGGTGGGTGATGAACAGTGACCGACATCTTTGGATCTAAATCTTTTTCAGAGATGTCCTTTGCAGAGTCATTATTTTCCTCTGGTGTAACTGAAGATTGAGATGGTCCCTCACTTCCCACAACCCCATCAAACTGCCTAGATTCCTCTACAGTATAGGTCTCAGGAGATAAGGCACGACAGTCTCGAGCCATTTCTAATCCAAGATCAGATACTTGGGAGCAAAAAATCTTCTCCTTGTTTTCTGACACGAACGAATGAAGGTCTCCAGAACCAATATCAGTTTTTTGATTGAATTTTGCTTCACCGCCAGCTTTAACCTCCATCTCTGCATTGCGGGTGCCATTTTTAGTTACAGCATCCTGATTATTCACTTCTGACTCACTTCTCTGCTCATTAACAATGCTAACCTCAGAGGATGATCTAGCCATCAATATCTCTGAAGGAGTCACCAAATGAGTTGGGTGCTTGAACTTTACAGGATGACTGATACCAGAGGGAACATCATCCTGTGACATTTTATGTTCATCATCCAAAGAAGCAACTTCTGACAAATTTGGGGGCGCGCCATCCTTTTGCGAATCAACTGGATATTCAACAACTTTTTGATTTCCAACTTGGTCGCTATCAGAGGTGTCTGCCCCCAAGCTGTTTGACGGACCTCTAATACCAGATAGTTTTTGAGACAATTTAGGACTCAAAGGAGGAGGAGGTGATGCACTGGGGGCAATGTCACTATCACTAGTTACACTGGGCAAAGCAGACGATTTAGTTTCTAGAATGGAGGAAGCAAATTCTTGAGAGGTGGTGGATTCAGTAGGTGCAGTACTTGTAGGATGTCTAGCTGTTGGCGAAATCTCAGAGCCAATTTCATGTACTGATGATTTTGGTGCTGAACTAGATAAAGGAAACTCCTGCTGTTTACTTCCAGGGGGATCAACAGCAGCCGATCCTTCAATACTGGCAGCATCGCGCGAAACACCAGATTCTGTCCTTTCGAAAACCACACTCTCTGTTGGAGGTGGTAAGCATTGGGACAAGTCCAGGGCATATTGCTGAATGGCCTGCGTCTGTACACAATACACCTGCACAACCTGTTCACCATGGGGCCATAGGTCACTTGTCCCAGTGAAACTCAAAATTGGCATGGTAACTGTAAATCCTGCTATGTAATCCATGCGGGTAGCCTCCGGGTTCGGACCATACTCTAGATGCACAGCATATATAGCATTTTTTTTTGCATTAGCTAGTAGGAGCAGACCTGCTTGAGACAAGGCTACAACTTGGTTAAAAAATGCCTCTTCAGCATTAGCCTCAGCTGAACTCTTCAATTCCAATGTTTGTGTACAGCGCCATGACTCAGCATCACTGGGAAGCAACCAGCCTTCATCACTCGCTGACGCCCATATCTTTATTTCCCGATTAAGAGGACCCTGAAAACCTTTAAAAGGTCAACTAAAGCTCAAGAATCAACAAGAGGCAAACTCATGGAGAAGAAAACAAAAAAGTTGTGATTGACATTCTGAACAAAGAATAACTGGTCTCTGAAAACATGACATCTATTTATTTATTTTAATTGATAAGGGCATAGACTGACATTTGAGAAACAGATTCGAGTGAATTAGCTTGGACAGTAGTAAATGAAATCCAAGACTGACGTTCTCTAAAAAGCAAAACCAACTAGTCCGTGGAAACAGTTGATTCAGACCAAAAACGGTCAGCACAGGATGCAGTGGTACATACCCCAGTGATGAGTATGATGTGGTCTGGACGGTGTGGAGCAGCCAAGAAGGTAACGGAACTAACAGGATGACCATCATGAGGCCTGAGAACTGCAATCGGAAGAGGCTTCCGGTCTTCCCATATCTTTATCTGGATAACACAATAAAATCCACAGGCATCTGTCAATACAATGGAAACAAACTTTTCCAACTAGCCATGCCATACATCAACATTTTACAATCAAGATCAGACTTAATTGTAGTTTCATTTCAGAATCTTAAAACGGGTACAAAAGGTAAAAGATAATGAATTCGTACAAACCAAGGAACCATACAAGTACAGTCAAAAGTAAACAAATCATAAACTGAAAATTTTCACATTCTATTCTTACCAACTTCTTGAAATTGGGAGTTAATTTTTCAAACAGATATATACACTCCCACTCAACAAATACAAACAACTCAAACTCTGAAAGTTCAGCTAATAACAAGTAGTGGTCAAAGTTTTTTGGTTAGGTTATCATTTTCATAACAAAAATCATGTTGAGTGATATGAACCATTAGATAGAGATTACGCCAAGGACATGCATCAAACAGTTCTTTTTAAAGAAGAACTGAAAAAAGGACATTGGACAAATAACTAAATTACAAAATAAATCAGAACTCTCACGAACCGTGCCATCCACTGAAGCAGATACCAAACGAGTGGTCATCCACTGGCACATTGATAAATCAGTCACTTCTCCATCATGGGTACCAATAAGTTGTACCCCATCAACCAACTTGTCAACAGGACACCTGATTGGTTCATCAGCTGAAAATACTGCACCTTTTCCCACTTTCGTGGTATCAATTTTCAAAACGCGTTTCCCGATTCCAACCACAAGAATTTCCTATTGAGGAGAACATATGAAAAGTTAAGCACAATGTCAACAGAAGAAAAGGATACTCAAAAAGAGAGATAGGTAGCTACTTGTTTATGACAATGCCAGCAAACACGTGGGTGAACAGATTCCCCTTCACCAACAATGTGAAGAGCGATGACAATCCTTCCTGTAATTTGAGGCTTCTCTTCTTCATCTGGTCCTTCAGTAATTTTCCATATATAAACCCGGCCATCAACACTCGCACTGAGACAAAACAAAGTTAGAAACATAAAATACTTACTACATAAGTATGATAAAATACAGGAGCAGAGCGCTACCTAGCCAAGAGATGAACATCCTCTGCAAAGAAAGCCATGTCTGTGACCCTCTGAAATTAGAACAGAACTTTCAAACGACTACAATCATGGATTTTATCAGCAAAGGACAGAGTAGATTATAATTGTCAGTTTTCATACTTCTAACAAAATCAATAATTCCTCTTTAAACCACACAAGACTCCAAATCAACATTCTATACATTAATCAATCAACAAAAAATAATGATGCCCGGAAGTCATCAACAAGAATCCTTTGTCCGATCAAAAGTCAAGGACAACTATAACTAGTACAAGAATCCTTTGTCCGATCAAAAGTCAGGGACAGCTATTACTAGAAGGACAGGCTTAAACTCTGAACTTGAAAGTACATGAAAGTCGTCCAGTTATAAGCCATAGAAACATATGTGCATATTAACAGCATTATATCTGACAGCGGAGTGCGACAACTAAGCTGAATACTTTTTGTCTCTTTGAGACAAAGTTGAATTTAAATGCATGTTAATATTATAAGCTTATTCCCCAAATTCCATGAAACAAAGCATATTCTCATCTCCCGCGCAACAGACGCGTCAACTAAGAATGCAAATGTGTCGATCAAAGCATCCGTATAGAAGCAGTGTCCTTTGACCAAATTAAAGTTTTTCCATAGCTGAAATGCATGTTAAAACACCAAACTGACAATTACGCACCCTCGTATGAATAGGCATAAATTTGTTAAAAAAATTATCCGGAACGCATTGTAAACTATAATGTAATATAACCACAATTAATGTAATATAACCACCACCACCACATTTTATGATTGGCAACTAGCATAAGTTGTAACATTGTTCCTCTGAGGTTTGCATAACAGATAAATAATGATATTCCAGCATGTACTAGCTAAGAAATCTAAACAAATAGAGAACGACATAATCTTTGAGAACCCGAAAAGCCAACCTGTGCAAGACCTTTAAGCAATGATCTCAATGCAGTATTAATGTTGAGAACCCGAACAGCCCCCAATTTCAATCCATAACATATGTAGGTTTTATTAACTGCGATTTGCCGGCCTAATACAAGACCGGGATCCGAACCATACTTAGTAATGGGAGTAACTTCCAGCTGCGGCTGCACCTCACTGGGAAACCTAACATCTATATCATAAACAATATGATCACCATTCAAATGTCTCCCTTTAGGTAACTTACTGCTCGGCATTCTCAATGGTCCAGGACCTGAATGAGGAACGCCAACATTAGGTCCCGAGGAGTAATCTGAAAGCTCAGACCCCGAGGTGGTAGGTTGTATAGGAGGCATCGGCATGGTGGATTGTACAGGAACTTCCAAAGTAGACGGCGGAGCACTCAACAGTGCCATAAGCCTAGCACCATGGTTAGGGTTAGGAAATTGGTGAGGACTACTAGTAGATGGGGGTGGTTGAAGGGGTGGGGTGGGGAAAGACATGGATCTCTGGTGATGCATTAACTGAGCATCATGTGTGGTGGTGTATTGAGGCATATGGTGACTGAATTGAGGATGATGGTGAAAAGGGGTTGTTGTCTGAGGTGGATAAGGGTAAACCCCACCGGGTCCAGCTCCGGCACCGGCTCCGGTGGCTGTGGGTGGTGGGTACGAAGCGTTTGGAGGTGGGAAAGGGGATGAAATTAAAGTAGGGTTTTGGGGATTAGGGTTTGTTTGGTTTGAGGGTTTGAAGAATTTATGGATATCAAATGGTCCTGTACCTGTACCAATACCAGAAGCAGTACCACCTGGTTGGTTCGGATTGCCAGGAGAAGAAGCCATAAATGATAGTGACAACTCAGAGTGGTTTGATTGAAAGGGGAAATGGCTAGATACAGAAAAGTGTACGTATAGATTTGCAGAGAGAATTAGGGATTTTGGATGAATCAAAGAAGAAGAAGAAGATGGATCGGTTTATGGATACTTTTGAGATCCGACTGAAGAGAGAAAGATGCAGACTTGGGAGCAGAGCCGCCAGAGAGATGAGATTAGTATACTATTATTAAATTTTCTTAAGTACTTTTTTAAGATTTTAATTTTTGTGAACAATAAGGATTACAAATTAATTTTTTTTAAATTTTTGATATTCTAATATTTTCTACTTTGAAAATCAACCTTTTTATTTCTATGATATAGTGATAAGATTTGCGTACATTTTACTCTTCTCATATCTCACTTGTGAGATTTCCCTAGAAATGTTATTGATGTTGGTATTCTAATATGAATGGTACTTTTTTTATATAATATTTAAGACTTTTGCTCAAGATCTATCGTCAATAGTCTTTTTATTTTCAAAATCATTTTAGATCTACGAATAAAATTACATATATTGTAAGTTAATTTTTAAGAATTTAAATTAATGAATTATTTGTATTTCAACAATTATGATGTTATCGTCCTTTCAACTATTACTGTATAAGTATTAAATTTTATGGACATTGCACTATAAAAATGAATCAGAGGAAAAAAATAATTGACTCTGTAATTAAATAATAATTAAAATTTAATATATCAAATTAATATATTTAAGTGGTTGATATATGATGATCAATGAAGTGAGTTGATGAATTTGATAATTTTAACTTAAATCTTAATAAAAATAAATAAAATTATCATATATGAACGATAATAACACCCACAGTTACAAAAGTAAAAAAGGTGAATTTGTAATTTGATGGGTTGCTCATTAGTCTTCAAACTAATCCATGTCATAGGTGGGTAAAAAGAAATTAAATTAGAATATGCTAGTGGGGTTTAAATTAGAGAATGTCGTTATCTACGACGGGTTCAAATGTTAATGTCTAGTTAAAATATTATAATATTGACATTAAATTTGTTAATATTATCATTAAGATGTGTATCTTTTTCATTTTAATTAAATATTTTAGACTTGAGCTTTAAAAATAAAGAATATATGGTGTCGAGAATAAATATCGTAAGATAAAAATTTAAATTAATCAAATTAATAAATTTTCAAAAATAAAATGATCAACGACTAAAAAAGTTCAAAAATAATGTTAAATGATACTACTTGAAAGGGTACTATCTTAACCAATGTCTCCCCTCTTAAATAAACACTATTAAATGCAAATCTAAGTTAATTATGTTGATTCTTTTCAAATACTAGATGATTAATGATTAAAAAAAGTTTGTAAACAATGTTAAATAATGGAAAATATTTCTTGGAAGAACATTGGGCTTGGGTCGAGCTAAAACTTGATCAGTTCAGCCCATAAAATCCATGGGCCCAATTAATTATACAATTATGGGCTTTTATTTGTTCAGCTCTGCGCCAGGTTTTGGTATAAAACATCAACTCCCCGAATACAAGGGAACGGGCACTGCTCTCAGCATGTCATAACAACGAAAGAAAATTCTACATACCAGAAAAGGAAAGTGTACGGATATTTGATTTCGACGTCACAATTTGACTTGTACTCGATTTTAAGTTTATTTTGTATGTATATCCATTTTGAACATTTTACAATATGCGGTGTTTGAAACATTATATGTAAGAAGTTCAGGCATACATAATTGAACTTCAACACGTTTTGTCTCGCTCTAGTCATTCTTGTTTGAACTTCAATTATACATGTCTGAGTTTAGCTATTTTTCCTACTGAATTTATGTAGTTGAAGTACAATCATCTTTGTTTGACTTTTATTTTATTTCGAAGTTTATGCACATATTAATACTTGGCTTGGAGTTTTCTAAATTCAACTTGCACATATAAAATTTGTGAACGGTATTATAAAATTTAAAAATTTAATTTGTACATATAAAACTTCAATATGATAAAATGTAAATAGATAATAAATAGCAAAAGAACCATAGTGTCCCAAGAATATTTAATATAGGTCATCAAGTGACTAATAATTGTTCTTTTCAATACACTTTACGTAACCACAAATTCAATATCGCAATGCCACAAATTTGTTAATTAATGTAATAAGTAACAAATAGGAGCATAAATAAATGTTTTACGATTAATTAAAGTGAAAATACTTAACTATACCATTTCTCATAATGAGAAATTATCCAGTGTAGTCAAGAGTTAATTTAATAATCACAAATTAATTATAATTCGAACATATTGTCGGAGAGTTTTTGAGTAGTCAAATAAAAATATAAAAATTTACATATGAGATATGAATTTGACGTAAATATCGAATGTAAACATTTTTTGTCAATACTTTACGTCTTAAGAATTACAGTAATATCAAAACCATATCACATGGGTAGATTTTTGAAATCTTTCTCACATGCTCTAGCTAGGGTTTGGTAAAAAACATGAAAAATGCGCGGATATTTAATTTTGATATCACAATTTAATTATTTGATCATTTTTTATGTATATGTATTCATTTTGGATATGCTTAGATATACAATATGGCTGAAGCTCATTCATTTTTGTCTCACTTTAGTAATATTTGCTTAAACTTCAATTGTATATGCTTGAGTTCAATTATTTTTCTATCTGAACTTATATGATTGAAGTTTAATCATTTTTGTTTGAAGTTTATGCACATATTGGTCAATATTCAACTTGTACATATAAAATTCAAGAGCAAGAAATTTTAAAAAATGGATAAACAGTAAGTCTACACACTCCAAATCGTAAATTATGACCTCCGTTTATTAAAACAAATATATAATATTGAACTCTACAAAAAAATATGTCAATAATTTACAAGAAGAAGACGACAAATTTCACATAATATTTTTGTGATTTAGATAAACTAATCTCCCTAATCCATAAATTCTTTTTAGAGTAATCGTTCATTTGTCCATTTCATTCAAACAAACAAATGGTCTCATAATGGAATAATAGGACCTAATTGAAAAAGATTAGGTGAAAGTTACCATCAATTTTTATGGTACAAAATACTAATAAAACAAGCTAATTACTCTTTATAATAAATTTTTTTATTTTTTACATATAATATATTATCTGATTTCATTGTCATGAAGTTTCATTTATAAAATTACAAAAACATCTTCATAGTTTTTTTTTCTAATAGATAGTTATAAATATTGAAAAGTAGATATTTTTTGTAAATTTTATCAATTTTTTGTGTAAGAATCTTTTTGAGGATATAAGTGGAAAGGCAACGCAATCAAAAAAGTAGAAACTAAAGGTAGAATAAAAAGTTTGATAAAATGTATATGGATAATAAATAGTAAAAGAATTATATAGTGTCCCCACATCAAATATACACGTTTTGTTCCTTTTTTATTATTACATTACAATTTTCAGAGTCAATTTGATTGACGTTCAAAATTAAATTAAATTATATTATATTAATATTTTAGAATAAAATTTATATATTTAAAAATTATATTAAAGGTACTATAAATTATAATTTTTTATATTAATATAATAAAAAATTATATTTTTAAAATATTAATTAACATTTGTATCATTCACTATTAAAAAGAATTATGATAAATAAAAAAATAGGAGAAAGTAGAAGGATATTTTAGAAAAAAGTTATAAAGTGACTAATAATTGCCTTTTTGAATTCTTTCACGTATTCATAAATTCAATATCGTAACGCCACAAATTTATTCATGTATGTAATAATAGCAAATAGGAGCTTAAGTAAATGCTTTACGTTCTTCTTTTTTTTTTTTTAAAGAGACATAATTTAATGGTCAAGAAGTTACAATTATAATTTATTATCAAAGAGTTCTTTTTTGAGTAATTGATTTAAAAAATAAAAAGTTATATATGAAATATGAATTTGACATAAATATGGAGTACAATATTTTTCATTAATCGATTATATTTTAATTTGGAATGACTTAGAATATGACTAATCTCAAAACAAAGTATCATATTGGTAAATTTTTGAAATTTTTCTTACACGCTATTCCTTAAGTATCACAATACATTATCAAATTTTTATCTATTTTGCTTAAATATAAGTGCTTAAAATATTAAATAAATCAATTCAAATATGCTATAATATAAAACTAAGAAGTATGATTAATTTAAATTCGCGTTGAGATAGGATTTGTTGGTCCCTTTAAAAAGCAGAAACACGATGCGTAGAGTAACCGCTAGCCATTGAAGAACCCCACTCCTTTTCCTTCTCCAACAAATCAACTGCTCTCTCTCACTATATATAATCCAAAACCCCACAAATTCATCCAATCGAAAACCCCATTGTTGTCTGCTTTTACAGATCGAAAAATGTGTTGCGGCGGCAGAATGTGTATGCTCTGTGTGTGTTTGATAGCAGTTGTGGTGGCGATCGGATTTTTGTTCGGATTTGGAGTTTTCAAAAATGGGTTTCATAAATTGAAGGATACTTTTCATGTCGTTGATAATTGTCTCCACGCTGCTTCTGCTCTCTGTTCTTCTTCTTCTTCAAGGCCCTTTTTGGGGGTTCCTTCTGTTAATGCTACTGCTCCTTCGCCGTCGAATTAGATTCTGATTTTTCAGTGAATTTAGGATTATAGATCTGTCGATTCGTTTTTATGAAGCAGTAGTAGTAGTTGATTTGGTGTAAATTGCCTATTACTTTGATATTGAAATTAGTTTATCCTCTTCTGTTTAGATCCAAATTCATTCTGTTTTTATGTTGCGTAATCAATCGGACATGAATAATTTGTAGTAGCATAGTCATATGTAATCCAAAGTGAATCAGATATGGATAGTTTGTAGGCATAGTCGAAAGTAATCAATCAAATATTCTTGTTGCAAAATTATATTTTTATGTATATAGAAAATTATACGAAATAAACAACAACATACCTATTACAACCTCACAAGTGGTTGTGGTCTGGGGTGGTTAAAGTGTATACAAGGGACGGTTAGAGTGTATTACAGCTACGAAATAGAGATACTGTTTCCTGTGGATACTCGTCTTAGAATCCATAAGCAAAAAGAATCAGATATGACAAAAGAAAAGAAAGGAAGAAAATTGTACAAAATATATTAGTCAAAAATTATTTTTTGTACATATATATTAAATTTACACACTTTTAATAATTTTTTTTACTTCATCACTAGTACATCCACTCAAAAATTGAAACAAAAAATTGTAACTTCCCCTTTTTAGCAGACTATTTTTATTCTGGTACTTAATTTTCATATTAATGTATTTAAATTTAATACTGACTATAGTCTGCAAAGTTTCTGATAATAGTAGTTCACGTTTTTCACTTTTCTAATTTTCTGGATTTTTTCAACTAACTTTTCTTTAGTTTTTTGAGGAATTTAAGTGGGCGTTTGCACTTTGTTTTAATTTGCTTTTTAATTACTTTTTTCTGCCATAAAAGAACCTAACTTTTTCCCTAAAAAAAATACTAGCCTCCAAATGACCCTTAACAATTGTTGTGTGAGGAACTATTTGTGCGTATCTTGATTATTTTATCTGATATCTATTAGTAGTAATTTTTATATGTATGAGTATCAAATAACTTTTATGTGTAAAACTGTTATCAACAACAATAACATGCTCAGTGAAATTCTAAAAGTGAAGTCTGGGAAGGGTAAATTGTATGCAGATCTTTCCGCTACCTCATAAAAGTAGAGAGACTATTTATAAATGTGTAAAACTGTTAATAAACTTGAAATAGCAGTCCAAAAAATCAATGCGTACTTTATAGGGCTTACAAAAGAAAAGAAAATATATTCAATAAATCTAACACAACAAAATTATCTAGAAGATCCTTTTTTTTTTTTCCACACTTCGACTATTCGATCGAGTATCTCACCTAGTGGAGGAGCTAAAGGTAAAGAACAAGGTTCAATTGCATCCCATTTGATTGGGAAATTCCTTAATCCCCTGAACCTTTGGAATTAAAATTTCAATTTTAATTTATGGGTTATAGATTTTACAACAACAATTTTCAAGTGTTAATAACTGTTTTCTAAACTTGATATCTGAATATATTTTTTGTAAATTTCTTAACAATAAGACACATTTGAGCAAAAGTTATTGGATCCAACTTAACCAGTATTCAGATTTCTGGCCAAGAATTGAATTGGTTACTTTTTAAAATACATGGGGGACCCCTTTCTTTCACACATCAAGGCCCAAATAAAGCCCAAGCCCATAATTCATTGCCATCTTATTTGGTTTATTTTCTTTGGCCAGTCCAAAGAGAATGTTCCCAGTAATATTCTTTATGAAGTCTTGCTTTCATTCGCTGTTGTTGTAAGTCCCTAGTAGAGAAAGAGTTCACAAAATGGTGGAAATTGATATTCAGATTGGAGAGATTATTACATGGGAGCTGTGGTCACAGACGCCTCTGTAAGTCACGTCACCAACTTACTTCATCTTTCAATAGTGGGCTGCCCCCATAAAACATCCCAAAACTTCTTTCGAGGTGAGAATCTCCTTATTCTATTGAAGTGTTTCTCTCCAAATGAACAAAAAAAAAGAGAAAGAAATCAAGAATTTGATGTATGTTTTTTTATATATAAAAGGTTGCTTCATTGGGAGGTATGCCTTGACATTGATTGTTTACTTTCTGGCTAGCCAAAGTTACATTGCTTAGTTTGTTACATCATCTTCAACAAGCCTTTCAAGTAATGAATCACCATGATTTCATAAATGCCAACTAACATATTGTTGGAAAAAAAGAAGAGGGTGGGAGGATGGGATTACAAAGTGGGAATCGAACTCTCTGTATAAGAGTGAAAGTTCAAACTTCAAAAAGCGCTCCTCAGGAGTTTTTCCATTTCGGAACCTGAAACCTCTACTTAAGGGTACAAATATTTCATAAATCTCACCACAATTCAGTTCTTAACAAACAAGTAAACATCACATGTACTATACTACAACAACAACAACATACCCAATGGATCCCACAAGTGGGGTCTGCAAAGACTAAACTGTAAGTTGATCTTATCACTACCTTATAGAGATAGAGAGACTGTTTCCGTAAACACTCATCTCAATAATCAAGTCCCAAAGCAGAAAATACTAGATATGGGAAAAAAGAGAGAGAACAGTATAAAGAAGAACGACTAATAATGAAAAAATAAATCAGATGCACTACACACATTCATGCAAATCTTTTCGACCTGCTATTGATGATCATAAAATTATCACAATTATATTGATGTTCATAAGCTCAATGTTTCAGTAAAAATCAAATGTATGTACAAGATTGAGTATACACAAACCAAATTCATTTAAACCAAAGAATATTGCCCAGTAAACATATGTTTACACACTGATTTGGTAAGCAATACAGAATCAATCAAGCAGCAGGAACTTTGCCCTGTTCAATTTTTCCGCTTTCGCTCTAAATATACATCAGAATCCTTTCCAAGCAGCAAGAACTTCATGGAAGATTTCGGTGATGATTTCTCTGTCTGCATATTGCAGAAACGCATTGAAATCATCTCTTATATCGAATATTTTACCAAACCTGACGAGATACCTCATACAACAGGCCTTCAGCTTCGGCATTTGATAGAGTGAAGCAGTTTGGAGCCTCTCAAGAACATTCTTCGCGTCAATGTCTTCCATTAGACTTTCATGACATGCCTCCTTTAAATCTGAGAGGTCGTACTTATCAGCTGCTCGAAGCAAAGCCAGTCGATGGGTTAAAAATTCTTCATTTTGTATGTTCCCGTAAATGTAATCCAGAAAACATTGGCAAGCTTCTATTGACATGTCGGAGATGTTTATGGCGGATAATTCTTTCTCTTTGAGGTCATGGGAGAACATGCTTCGGAAAACAGGTGACCTTGCAGCAAGAACTGCACGATGCGCTCCAATGCTTCCATCGGAAGCATTTATTATGATGTCCGTGTGAATGCTCTCAGACAACATTCGACCAAGTGACGAAAGCGCAGTTGCATTCGATTGTTTCTCGGTTAATCCTTCAGACCAGATTGAGCACAGCTCTCCACTCTGCCAGTTCACAAAACACCAAATGAACATGGATGAGGAAACTATGTTAATCTTCGACATATAAGTTCAAGTCTCCACGTGGTTAAAGAGGTTTTGAAAATGCAACATTAGGAACATCTCATCCGTTGAACAAGCTTCATCCTTACTCGTGAAGCAGAACATCACGTGGTCAAAGGCACTGTGAGTTTCGAACAGCATATCTAACACTTCTGATTTTCGACATATATATAGTGTTAGACACAAAAACACAGGGTTCTGTGGAACCCCGTGACTCATGGTTGGATCCGCCACTGACATCAGATTTGATTGAGAAGAAATCTAATGCATTCAAATATAAGAATTTTGGCAGAAAATAAAGAACCATGACACATCCAAAATCAAGTTTTCTACGCTACTATATTAAGGAAAACATGCTCCATATGAATATCTGAACATAGATTAACATAGTAATAAATGAAAAGATGAGGAAATGAGGAAAGGTACATTCGGTGCTGCAGTCTTCAGATCAATGAATTCAACGTCAATGATGAACTTCCCGGTTAAGGGAACTTCAATTGGCCAAACAAAATCGTCGCTAGTCTTGAGTTGCTTGTCTATAACTTCTGCAGATGTCATAGAAACAACACAGGAAAAAAAACAAAAGAGAAATATCTTTAATCCCAAAAACATAATTTTGCACCAAAATATCAACAAAAACACGTACGAGATTGATGAGTTTAAGACATATTTACCAGGGTGTATCAAAGTCTTGCGATCTCCCAGTGACGATACTAATCTAATTATAAAAGATGCAATTGGAGGATTCTCTCTTGTGAAATTTGATACCTCTGGATATAATTTAATGGACAATGTCCTGTTCTTCTCCACAGCTAAGTGCCTTCACAACCAAACAAAGAGATTTTCAAACAACATAATATACACTTCTTGAGTATCAAAATTGTCACTACCATACAATTACACTATCATACTGAACATCAGTGGCGGAGCCAGCATTTACACTCATACTTTTTGAACATGGATTGATGATTTTTATATCAAGAGTGTTCAATAATTGATACATATCAAAATATCTGTATTTAATCAATATATTTTAAAAAGTTCTCCGATGAAGGATCTTTTATCAGACACCCCTCGGGTGAATGTAGCTTGTCCCCTTTTTAAGAAATTTGCCAAAAACTCAAATACCCATAATCAAAAAAATACACAGGCAATTTATGCTGAGTTTAGTTTCTATCTGAAACAGTCCCTCTACTACAGTCTAGCATTCCGAGACCTAACTATACCGTATATTCAACTTGCAGGATCAACGTCGAAAGTTACGAAATTCATCAAGCTGAAGTTTAACCATTTTTGCCTGAATTAGCTAAAAGTTCAGTTATATGGATCATAATAAATGCTAATCAGAGGGGAAACAAACAAAATTGGGTCGATTTGTAAGACAATAACAGCTGAAATTGACTGAAATGTCATAGAAAAAACTAACCAATTCCATTTTCCGATCTTGAAAGGATCGGATTTTCGGTAAGTACAAGAAGCCAAATTTTCGATTCTCCATTGAGCAAGACGGGAAGTAGTATCAACACGATAAGCAGAATCACTCATCCTAGAAAACACAAGCGCCGTCGTGATTTCATGGATACAATCGAAAAAACCTTCCAACAACAAATCTCCGGCCTTTCCCAGCTTTACTTTTCTCTGTATTCCTCATACACCCACAAAACAAAAATCAATTTGAATGTCTATTCCTCTCTAAAATGGGTTTTTATTTTTAATTTTTACTATTGGTATGGCCCCAGTTGTGTGAAGATTTCGGACACGCAAGAGGGGTTGTTGATGATGCTTTACGCCATTGATACTGAAGTTTTTGCAGAGAGGTTTTAGTTTTAGCTTGGAGAAAGAAATTTGGGAGACAAATAAAGGATTTCTTTTTTGGTGATTTGTTTGGCTTACACTACACTTAAAGGGATGGTTGATTGTTTACTCTCTTTATATACTACTAGTAGGATGCTGATTAAATTATCTCAAGATTATAGTTCTTTATATTTGACGTGGTAAAAGAATATATTTGGACTAATGAACATTAAATTTGATATATTATTTTATATTAGGTAACAAATTTGTTTTGAGATTATAGTTTTCTAAATTTAATGATCGATTAGATTTTGAAAAATTCCATTTATCTTACGTATCAACAATAATATAATTAATAAAATTTTATAAATAGAATCTGAATAGGATAAAATATAAATATTATCACTATCTCATAGAAATAACGAAATTGTTTGCGGAAATAAATTTTGTGGAAAATTTGGAATTGTATGGAGTATTGACACTGTAGTAAGTGTTTTTTTGGATAAATTAGTTGGAGTGTAGAAAAGGGCCATGTGTAAATCCTTAGGAAAGTAAACTGTTTATTTTTTGGTTCTTTCAAGCAAAGTATCTTGCTTTTATTTGCAATATTTCCAACTCCTCAATTAATTTTTAATTCTTTATTCCTTTCTTTTGTGGAAAATTTGAGTTTTGTAGTGCTACGTTAAAAAAAAAAAAAACAGACAAGTTCGATACATTTTAAGTATTTGTTACGTGCACAATCAGGAGAAGGATTCGATCACAAAGATCTATTATACACAGTTTTTTATCAAATAACAATAATTTTATCAATTACTTCAAGGCTCTTCTTCTTTGTATTGCTACATTTTTCTTCTTAAATATATTTTTGTTCAATAGGTTTGGTTATGGAAATAGATCTTTAAATTTAATTTAACACTAAAAATTAGTTTTGAAAAATGATAACTATCAAAAAAATATTATCACCGTCTTCACTTAATGATCACGTCTTTTTTAAAACATTACTATTTTTGAATGCAAGTTCGCTGACTCATATATACCATGTCGTATGATCCCCTACATACATAAGTCTTAACTCAAAATATTATGATTTGTATTGGATCATATAAGAAGATAAATATTATCTCTAACAAATAATTTTTCAATAACTTCAATCATGATTTCGTAATAATTTTCTCAGTAGCTTCAACTGGTTTTAATTGAATCTTTTTAAAGCGATTGCTTAGTGATTTTTACAATATTACCCCTATGAACTAACTTTCCCAATTGAAGGACCCATAAAAATATTACAGAGATTTTTTAAATTTAATCTATTTAAATAGTTGCTTAGTGACTTCACGATATTGCTCCTCATAAATAATTTTCATAACTACTTCAACTGTTCAGTTATTTTAAATTAATGAGACCCACAAAAATATTTTAGAAATTTTTTAATTTAGTTTTTCTCAAAGCAATTGCTTAGTGATTTCATAATATTATCCCTAACAACTAATTTCCACAATTGAGGAATCCATAAAAATAACATCTAATAAAATAATTAAATAATATTAAATTATATTATTAAAAATAACTTTATAAATAACTGTTAGATCCGTGCATAGCATGGAATTTTGTAACTAGTTTTCATAATATTTATCTCTAAATATGTTTCAATTTAAAAACTAATGATATTTTTCAACTATTACGAATATAACATAAACTACAAGTCAAAAATGATAAATGTCTGGAAAAAAATCTTATATTATTTGAAGAAAAAAAAGAGTTTATTGCACTTTATATTTAATTCATCCAAATATTGGGGTTGATTATTTTGAATAAACAATAATTTAACATGGTGTGTATTGTCTTTACTTTTTTTTTTTGAATAATCACACATTCTTAACTTATTATAATGATTAATCAGATATTTAGGTTGAGGGTTACTTTTTTCTTTTCAAAACATCACTTTCTCATTAAATAAAATATTGAAGAAAAAATTTGTGGACGTCTTTAATAAACTTTTTTTATTCATTAATTTACTAAAATTTTGTTTTGCAGTGATATAAACGTTTCTAGACCCAAATAAAGAAGAGTTACCATAAGTTAATGAATAATTAATTATTTAACCATGATTAATTATTATATGTTTAAAGTGCTTAAAGTATAACGAAACAAATTTAAATAATTTATGTACGTAATAAGTGGTTTGCCAAATTAATAACCCCCAGCCCATGACATATATCTTGAAACAATTTTTTAGCATTAAATTATGGATAGTTTATCCGTGATATCACGTTAATTGTGACAATTAAAATTTATTACTTATTCAAATGTTGGATTTAAATAAGTCAATTTTTTTTTCATATGTCTCTTCTTGACCAAATTGAAATTGGTACTAATTGATTAATGATGGTAGAATATGTGAATTCTGTTCAATAAACTTGTGAGTATTTATAAAGGGATTAAAATATTATTGAAATATTGATTCAGTTATAATCTTATTTTAGTGATTAAATATATAGCAAGTAGGTCAAAGTCATCATTCATTCGGGAAACAATACAGATCCTTGAATCAATTGAAAAATTGGAAGACAATAATCAAAAGAATAAGTAAAATAATATTCATGATCTTGATAAATAAAATCACAATTTTTATTCATTAAAAAAATTTAGAGACTTTAATTGTCTTTAGTTTCATTGCTTGTTGTTTTGTCTGGTTCAATAATATCTC
>JAOTQR010000097.1:24368306-24393435 GCA_025774065.1 Solanum ossicruentum | reverse complement strand
TAATTGTCTTTAGTTTCATTGCTTGTTGTTTTGTCTGGTTCAATAATATCTCTTATCCTAGTAAATTTCATAGGCATACTGGATTAGAAACTTCTCAAGCTCGAGCACTTACTCAAGATCTCACTTATCAAATTCCATTGCAAAATTGGTACACAATTTTTTCTGAAGAATTCGTCATGATATATCTGATTTATGCATAGTATAGAAACAATGAATACAAAATTTTAACTGCTACTTAGTATTGATAATACGTCCAAAAATTGTATAAAATTATCAAATTTAGATATTTATACTAAAAAATTTATCTAAATAAAAAACATTTGTCATCTTCTTAGTCAATTTACCGTACCTTAATTTAAAATCAAAGTTGAAATTTTCAGAAAGTTGTTGAAAAATTGAGAAAAATTGGTGCATAAAAAGTGACACTTTTTCTGCAAATATAGTATACTAAGCATAAAGTTTAATTATTATTCACTAATATGAATTTTCACCCCCAAATTACGTCCAAAACATGCAATCAATTGTAAAAAAATTTAATTTTTATTTCCTTTTCTTAATATTTAAATATCTTATTTTATGGTCCCTTAGTGTCTAGAAAGAAAGGAACAAACTTTTGACGTTTAATAGAAATAGTGACACGTAAACCATGTAGGTATATGTCTTGGCATTCTCATTAATATATTTCGTCTCGTATTGTATTTGAAATTTTGATTAATATAAATTTAATGCTATGTAAAATTTGTCTAAGAAAAATTATTTATTTTTTATTTAAATAAAAATATTATATTAAAAAAAAATTTAATTAAAAAAAAGGAATTTATTGATCCTATCGCAAATTCTTTTTGGTGTATATATATTTGTTAGGTGAAAGATCAAAAATTGATTATCAAAAAACTGTAGCAACTAACAGCTCATGAATTTCTTTCCACGTACCACAAGTTGGTAAATTTGGAAATTTTTCTGAGATTAGATAAAGACGGTTATAAATTTAATTAAATTAAGATAGATTAAGTTAATAAATAAATAAATTATTAATCTGCTTAAATATTACTTAACTTGAAATATAAGTGGATAAAATGGATTAAATAATGATAAATAGTTCAATTATCCACCTATACTTCAACTCTAAAATTAAATTATCAACCCAAATAAAAAGAAATTTTATATTAAATTATCAAGAGTTTTGAAAGACATTTTCTCTATTCTTTTTTAATGATCACAATTTTTTTTTAGAAAAGTCAACGACATAAATTTTGATTAATATTTTAATATGTATTTTTTATCATATTAATATAATTTGTAAATAATTTATAATACTTGTTGTATAATTTTTTAATATCTAAATTTTTATAGAATAATCTAGTTTAATTTTAACAACAAATTAAATTAACTTTCAATTTGGTTGACTAGATGAGTTATAAGATCAATCGCATTATGAAAATAGTTTTCCTATTGGTAACTTTTATATGTGGCAAAGAACTGTGATGTTACATTATATATTATAAAATAAAGTATAAAATTCAATTATTTTACCGCTAAAATATTACTATCCCACAAGAAATGAATTCAAATTATACTTCACTCTTTTTTAATATTTAACTTGTATTTATTTTGGACTAAAATATATATGAAATTATGAGGAAAAATAAGAGAAAATGACAGAAATTTCCCCTTATTTTGTACTTTTCCAATTGTACTCCCCCCTCCCCCACCCCCCACCATGTATAGAGAAAAAACAACACAATCAAGTATTAATCATCGATTGTGATGAAATGAATAATACTTATTTGTTGTTCATCAAATTTCAACTTTGAGCTCGATAAAAATATCAAATAACATATACTTCTTTTTAAATAATTTTATACGATATGAATCTAAATTAATCAATATTCAAAATAAAAACTCAGATACCGAATAAAACATACATGATATTTCCCAAAGGAAACAAGCCAAAATTTAAAATAAGAATGACAATTGATCTTGATGGAGTTGGAAAAGCAAAATACATATGAGGTGGGGGCAATGATGAATTAAAGGATCTTTTTCATTAGAATCTTACAAGCAATCTTTTTATTGGAAGAGAAATGGCAACTTGACAAGAAAGGTATCTATGGTGTGTGGGGGCAAATATTAGAATCTTGCAAGCAATCTTTATATATATATATATATATATATCAACTTCCACCTATTTTCCATTGTCAAGTCTTGGTTTATAGTAGTGGTGCTTTTTAATAATATAGTTTAAGACAACTTGTATGAAAGGATCAAATATATTCATTGATTTCAATTCAAATATATCTACAACAATAATAACAGCGTGATGTGTCGTGTTTTAGACGTCGAGATTTCAATGATCTACTCTATTTTTTTTTGACTTGTTAATACTATTTACTCTCATGAAAGCATATTTATCATGAAAATATCTTCTAATGTTCATAGATAGTATAAGATTACAGGTTGGTTCTCTCAAACCTTTGCAATGGGTTTCTGTCAGCCTTAATGGGTTTTTAAGTATGACAAAAGTAGTGTTTCATAGATAAAATTAATTCAGATACGGAGTTAAAATAACTGCATGCTTGACTTACACTATTATGAATATTAGAATGTTAATTTTTGTATTAAATAGATTTTGAGTAACATGGGATGTTGTGGTTAATTATTAGATTAAAATCATAGTGATTGACTTACACTATTTTGTTTCAATTAGAAGTTAATTACATAAGAATTTTAGGGGTGGTGGCCTAGACTTACATTAATTACTCAATTAAATATTGTATAATTGGTACTAATCAAGTTGATAATTGGTTGTTCAACAACAAAAACTGATAATATAAATATAGATTTAATTTTCCTTCACTTAAAATTAATATATGAGGAAAAAAAGTCCAATACATCTGCTCATTGGTGTTGGAATATCAACAAATAAATTCCTTTTTTTTTGGGGGGTCATAATTAATTAACATCATGGGGGCTAGGATAATTGAGTAATTACGATATAGGTTTAATGAGTGCTTCATGGTGTCTTTCATAATACCCTTCCTCCATTGCAAGTTGCTAATATATTTATATTTTGGAATATATAAAGTAATTAGAACGGATTTAGAGTCTCATCTAAGAATCAGAAGCAGATATTCTCTAGCCTTCATCCATGTTCAAGCTCATCGAAGAGCTAGATTTGTCTCAATTTTTATCTTCATCCTTCAGCTTTCGCTCATCATCCTTGTTAGAAAAAGAACAAGAAATTCTCTTTAATTTATGTAAGGAAAAGGTCATATTTAGGACAAATTTATAAAAATTCCTCGACTACGGATGAACTGATCTAAAGAGCGAAGACTTGATTTGATATTTACAATTGTTATATGTTAGGATTCTATCATGCTATCGAAAAGACATACTTTAAGCGACACCAATCTCTCCCGTAAATTTCAGACATATTTTAAGCGACACCAATCTCTCCCGAAAAGAAATTTAGTGGATAGTTAGTCCAAGGATATAGAGTTGAGTAATCAATGTTAACATTGAAGAATTTTTACAAATTGATGATTATTTGGCCACTATGACCCAAATATCAAGTCTAGCACTATCATATCATGGCTAGTTTTCATTTGCATAAAAATTCTGTTATGTTTCAATGAAAGCAACTGAGTACTAATGACTTTTGATTTTGGTTCCTATAATGTCTTGTGAACTATCTTAAAAGTCCATTGGTAGTAGGAATGGTAGTTATATTTATTTGATCCACCATTGACTATTTGCTTGAATTTAAAAGTTGTTTGTACAATATTCATTGGTTCATGTGTATGGAAGGAGCTACTCATTCAGAATTGACACAAGGAGGAGAGGCGAAAGAGAGATTTTGACATAGCATAACTATAAGGATTAGGATGGTACTCTTTCATGAATCTTAATTAGACGTGTCGGATTTGAACTCTATTAAGTACAGAATCATCTTTGTGTGGGAGCATTTTGTTCCTAATTTTCAACGCAAATCTAGATTTAGTCAAGCCTTTATGGGGTAGTAGACACCACCACCACCAACATATCCAGTAGAATCTTATAAGTGGAGTTTAGGGAAGATAAAATGTAAGCAGACCTTACAACTACCTTATAAAGATAGAAAAGTTGTTTCAGGAAGACCCTCAATAAAAATATATTAAAATCCAGAAGCAGAAAATAGTAGATACAAAAAACAAATATAATGGGGTAGTAGACACCGAATGAAAAAAAAGTAATTTACCGATAAAGAATCAATGTGATGAGATGAATAAAATCCCTTCACTCTTAACAAGAGATTTTAGATTTGAGCTATGAATATTAAAAATAACAATACATTATTTATTCTGTGTGAATCTAACTTAGTAAAAAATTTTAGTACAAATATCGAATATTGAGGAGGAAAAACGAAACAAGAAAAAAAAAGTGTCCTCTATTTAAATTCTTTCCACATGATTGCACAAAATCCTGCTCAATATTTTGCCTGGTACATAAATTATATAGTCATGGAGAAGAATTGAGAAACACCAGGTGTCCATTCATGACATTAAATTTCAGTTGAAAGGGATAACAAGATGCTATTACAAGTAATCATGTGGACAAGACAATTACCCACATTTTTTGACATATAACACGACCATAAATGTTATTATAACTACTTCTTTGTACGTACAATACAAATAGGATCGAGAGAAGGTAGAATATACAGATCACAAACTCTCGAAATTTACATACCGATGAGCAGAGACATTGATCATGTATTATATTATTTGGGCCTCAGAAGCTTACAAAAGCCCATATTTTTGGGCTGTGTCTATTTCTTGATTTCTACCCAGCAATTTATTTTGGGCTAGCCCATATGTTTCACTCTTCTTTAGGCCTGATAATTTTGTGTGGGTCTTATTAGAAGATACACGGAAGCTTACGTAGATCTACTCTATTAAAAAAATATTTATTATTTATAGTAATAATCAAAGAAAATTCACTGAACGCTTCTGATACATTTTTAATAGATATTACAGAGAACTATTTATAAAGTATATAATAATCAATTTTATTGATGTATAATACCTTTATCACTCACTTTAATGGTCAATTTCTTATCAAAGAAGCATAATATATTTTAAAACACTTACAGTACATTTATATTGCATGCATAATTCGCTTTTAATATAAATGCAGAATTATCATAATATTGTTATGTATACTATAAGTGGCACTCTCTCTGTCTCATTTTATGTGACGCCCTTTGACTTGACACAATATTTAAGAAATAAATGAATATTTTTGTGATATAAAATTATTCTTAAATATTTGTGTAGCTGAAAATTATTTCATTAAGAATAAAATGAAAATTATTTTAATATTTGATCACAAAACTTTTTGAAGGCAACCCACACGTTGATGTTGTATAGAAGTCAAAGAAGAGGATAAGTTGATCCATTCCTTATTTCATAAAACTAATACTTTATATTTCTTTTAGTTTATTGTATATATGGATATTCCTTTTCAAGTACAGGTAGACATTCTTTTATTTAAAATTTAAAATTGGATATAAGAAAATAAACAATGGCTTACTGATTCCACAGGCCAATTCTAACTTCTACCTCACCTTCAATATGTATTGACTTATATTATTATTATTATTATTATTATTATTATTATTATTATTATTATTATTATTATTATTATTTTAAAAAGATTTGTTTGGTATGGAGTTAGATATTTTATGGATAAATTATTTTCTCTAATGAAACTTGATGAAGTGGTGCATGTGTTTGGCAAGAAGAAATTTTTTTTTTATAGAAAATGATTTTTTAGAAAATATTTCCTGAAAAAAAATAAAAGTGTCATTTTCTTATTTTTTAGTGTTTGCTAAGTAAGCAAAAAAATATTATTTGAAGAATATTATTTATATGTTATCCAGCAAAACGTTATAGAGGTGAGTAAGGAAGGGGAATGTGGGTTCAGGAGTGATGGGAGGTTGGGATGGTCAAGGGTCTGCTTGTTGAGTGGATAGGGAGGAGACAATAAACTTGAAACGTCACTTATACAACTTGTTTTTTCTACTTTCATTAGAAAAATCATTTTCCTCATTTTTAAAGAGCTTATTTCAGAAAATATTTTTCAAACATTTTGATCTATTAAATATGAAAACATTTTGTGAAAAATATTTTTCTCCATACCAAACATACCATCCATAATCATATGTGGAGCTATAATTAATAAGTTAGCTTATGAGTTTTGAATTATATTTAAATATATTATATAAGTTTTGACTTAGCCTAGAATGGTGGAAGGTGTTAACTAAAATGTTATGGAAGAATTTTCCTTTGACAACTAACATTGAGATTATTAATAATTATAAATCGAATATATATGTGTAAATAAGGAATAAATTGTTCATATGCTTTTAAAATTAGTTTTGTTTATCATATTAAACTAAAAAAAATAATTAAAAGAATCAAAATGCTCCAACATATTGGAAATGAGTTCAAATTATCCTTCTTCCACCTATAAGATCTAATTATATGTGGACTAATAAAATAATACACATTTAATTTAAGAGCTCATAATATATAATCAAATATCGCTATAATGGTGTCATTTATTCTGATATATTTGTCCACTATAACAAAATGTTACTATATAAAACATATAGCGTAACATATATTACATGAAAAATTGGTTTCATAAAAACCATCATTGTTATAATAAAGTGTTATAACAGAGGATGATCGTTATAGAAAAATCTGATTGTAATAATCCATGCTTGCTAAAAAGAGGATCATTTTAGACTTACATTTAATATTTTTGGTAATTAGCGTCTGATAGGCGGAAAGAGGACAATTTTAAATTATTTTCAACGCAGTAGGAGCTACCTTTTTAAGGATATTGTTTGATTAATCATATAAGAGAATATCAATCGTCGAATAACAATTTTTTCATTATTATTCACCAAATACATAATATGAATTCTCAACTTACAATCCACCGTATAAACTAAACAACATATTATAATTCATAAATATATAAGTCGTACATAAACCAAATTAAACAAATTCTATGGAAACAATTTGATAAAAGATCAATGTTCATATATCATAGAATCAAGAACTAATAATAAACGTCTTTTGAATCAACAACAACAACATACCCAGCGATATCCCACAAGTGGGGTCTGGGGAGGGCATATTGTATGCAAACCTTGTCGCTACCTCATAGAAGTAGAGAGATTGTATCTAAATTTTTTGAATCATGAAAAAAAAATTATAATGGATGTAGATTAATTTATGTCATCACAAAATAGCGCAAGCTGTAATTGGATTATTACATGGATCATAATCATAAACGGGTTGGGCACATACTGGATAGTACGGCACATTTGGAGGGCAAGGACAAGGACATTTTTCCTTCTCCGGGTCCGGGTCCTTGGGTTTGTCGTCAGGTTTCACTTCTTCAATACTCACAATTCTAGAACACTTGAATTTCCTTCTGATGCAAAACATCAGCCTGAAGAAATCCACACCAATTCCAATTACCACCAAATGCCCTTTTTCCTTGTCTATACTCACTGATATTACCCCTGCATAATCATCGAGAATCGAGTGGTAAGGATATGATCTGTAAAAATAAATATTTAAACGATAACTTTATACATAGTATTATTACAGTACTCAAGGGTGTGTTAGTGCATTTTGTACGAAAGAAGTTGCATTTTTGAACATGCATCTGTTTTAGAAAATGAAAATTTCAAAAAAAGATATTGTCATTGCTTAGCAATAGAAGAGAGTGAAAATTATTTATTAAAAAAGGAGAATTTTGTTAAAATGACTGACAATGGTATTAACAAAACAAATAATATTTTTAAGATCGATTCTGAGATGATTATCCAGAAAAATTGTTTATCCCTAAAAGTGGCGAATGTCATTTTGCTTATTTTGGTGATCATAATATCCCCCTCCTCTCCCCCCGGAAAAAAAAAAAGAAAAAAGAACAGACCGTCATTTTGCTTTTGCCTTCTCCCCAAAAAACTAAGACTCTAAACTCAAATCGAAAATAATGAATCTTCAACCTCAAATTCCTATTTGAACAATTGTTTATTGTTATTAATCCATTTGAATCATTACTAAACTAAAATAACATAGTATTATTACAGTACTCAAGTGTGTTAGTGTATTTTGTATGATAAAAGTCAATCTTTTGAACATGCACGTGTTTCAGAAAATGACTTAGTTTCGAAAAAAAAGGTATTTTCATTGCTTGGTAATTGGAGAGAGTGAAAAGTTCAAATAATTGATAACGATATATACTAATGATAACGATATATATATCAACAAACAAATAATGTTTTGAAGATCGACTTTAAGATGATTGTCGAGAAACATTGCTTCGTCCCAAATATTAATAAACATAAATATTAGTAAATATATACCTGCACTTCTAACAGCAATTCTCATAGCCTTTGATATACATCGATCAGTGCTAAGAGGGAGATCAATCACAATCTTTTTCTGTACATCACAAAATTAATCATTAATTACAAAAAAAAAGAAATTATATCAAATTAAACAAGGTTTAAAGGCTTAATTACCTTCATGTTCTTGTGAATTAATGGAACTTAATTCTGTTAGTCAAAATGATAATGAATGAACATTTATATAGGTCATGATTATTCTCATATAATTCTTCTTTGACAAAGGAATACCGAGTTCATATATTATATTAAAAAAATAATACTTACAATTATTTATTTCTTAAAAAAATTAATATCATAATTCAAGTAGCCATAATTACATGACTCCCTCAAACTTCCACTAATTAAAAAAATTAAATCAACTCTCAATTCCTGTTAATTATATTGTTAATCTGCTGGAGGATAAAAATTGGTCAATTGTCTCACCTAATGACTTATAGCCAATGATGTTTACGTACCATAGAGAAAAAAAATATTTTATTTTATTTTTAAATAGAAACTTCAACTTTGCTGGAATAATATCTTATTACCTTGTCCTTGTTTTCTATAAAATATTCCAACCAACTGAAATTCTCAAATTAAATTAAGTTGTAAATTAAAACCAACTATGCATTTCTTAATTAAATCATGCATATATAATGTCGTGTGTTGGATATGTAGGGACCGCACATTCTCGGATCCCTATTTCACATTAGTATGATATTGTCCGCTTTGTATAAAGTCATCACGGATTTATTTTTGAACATCTCCCAAAAGACCTCATACTAATGAATTGGGTTGAACCTATTTACTTCCATCGATGTGAGAGGAGTTTGCATCCCAACAAGATATTACTGGCCCATCTCTAATTGTTATCGTGTTTTACTTTTTTAAAATTAATTAATTTGATAAATTTTGGAGAACGAGTAACATCGTGCATGCAAACAGGTAAATTGATATTTTACCAGAAGAAGAGTACTAACAAAAGTAACAATAAAATGATTGATCCAAGCCCCGATTGATGTGCCATTGGAAAGTTGATCTCTTCCCCACATATCTACGATTAAATATCTAAAGCATAAATAATATATATAAGATAGGATTAAATTCATTTAGCCAAGCTTCATGCATGAAATTTTCATTTAAAGTCAATTTTAAAACACTATCCATTATCAATTACTATTTAAAATCAAATTTTTAAGTCCTTGTTCAAATATTATTTTACATACTGATTTGCAGTGATAATAGCTTTAATTTGATATTAGTGAATTGCAGTGATATTATTTGGGCCTCACAAAAATCCCATTTTCCTTTGCTGCATTTTCTGTGGCCCTAATAATTTCAAGATACCAAAGATTATATAACTAGATAAATATGCGATATTTATTTTGCAATACATATATTATTATAATCTTAAAGAATTATAATCTTTAGTTATAATTAGAGTTTTTTTTTATTATTATTATTATCTCTGTTCCTCGCCACTCTCCCTCCCTGCTCCTCTCTCCCTCGAGCTCTCCCCTCTTTCCTTCTCTCTCAACACAAATGCAAATTATAATAACTAATTATACAAGTATAAGTGTTAGCAGTCATTTATGTAAATACAAATGATAAGTTTCAATTGTACAGATTATCTCCAGTGATACAAAATACAAATACATAAGTATTTGTTGGTACAATATTGATACAAATGATAACAATAAATCATACAAAATATAAATATTGAACTTTATACAACATTGATACAATTATATCCAGATACAAATTATTTGTTAATACAATTAATTTAACATGCACAACAATCAATTACACAAATACAAATGTTGAACTTGATGTAAATTGATTCAATCATATTTTGTTGATTCCATTTGTTCATCATTCAAAATATAACTCAATAAATTCGTTTATTTTTATATGAAAATTGTAATCATTCATCGCCTCGCCATTATTTATTGTTATCATCCAAAACTATGACCATCACCACTCCCAATTACCTCAACGAGTCATTATCATCACTGACCATCATTTATAATTGTCACCATAAATGAATGATAAGAGTACACAAACGTTTATCTCATAAAAATCTCTACATATTATACAATTGATGCGTGAATATTCTCTGTAAAAACACCTTGATAAAAGATAATTTAAAAATTGACCCATGTCATGTCACGAAATCAAGAATCAAAGATAATTAATAAACATCTTTGAATAACCAAAAAATATATATTGCAAATGAATCAAAGTTTTGAGTCCATTTTTTTGGAATCCTAAAAAGCAACTTATGAAATTTTAAATAAATTATTTAATTTATATCAAATTTCGATCAAAATTATTGAATTTTGCAGAATCGTAACTTCCTCTCTAGTTCAACTTATCACATAATAGAGCAAGTGGGACCATCACAAGGACCATAAACGGGTTGACATATTGGATAGTATTGCACGCATGGAGGGCATGTTGAAGGACAAGTACAAATTGGTTTTGGATTCGGGTTCGGGTTTTGGGTCGGCGGGTCAGGTTTTTTTTCGGGTTTCACTTCTTCAATACTGACAATTTGAGCACACTTGAATTTCCTTTTTATGCATTGCACCAACTTGAAAATATCAACCCCAATTCCAATTACCACCAAATGCCCTTTTTCCTTGTCTATACTCACTGATATTACTCCTGCATGATCATCGAGGATCGAATGGTAAAATTATAATTCCTAAAAAAATAAGTTATTATTATTATTTTTATTATAAAATAAGTTTGTGAACGACAACTTCAAACGTAATGTTATTACAGTTTATAGGGTGTGTTAGTCTATTTGGTAAGATTAGTTTTAATGTACGTGTGTTACGTATGTGGCGTGTCAATTTAAAAATTATATCTAAATATTATTTATTATTAAATAAATATAATATTCATATAAAAAATTAAATAAATATTGTTAGTTTGATACAATAATTTAGTTTATTGTGAAACGACTGAGATGAGAAAATTAATTCAATCGCTTATAATATATGTTGATAGTTTTTAATTACATAAAATAATAATTCAGAGTTGAATAATTAGAAGTTCAATAATTAACTGATTAAAATTTAATGTAAGAAAAGATTTTTAAAAATAAAAGGAGGTAGTTTCATGTTTTCAATATAATATTATTGATTTTTTTCTTTTTAAATTTGTTATACTATATACCTTTATTAATAAAATATTTTATAGTCAAATTTTAAGTGATTTCTAAATATAAATAAATCTTAATGCAAAAGTGAATATTAACATTAAATAAATAAAAGATTAATAAATTAAGAAAAATAGGGAAAGGATGCTTTTGTCTAAAGCAGAGTCTTTTAATAAAGGGAAAAAAGTTCAAACGACATTTTTAAGGATCTTCACGCTTTTAATATAGTATAGATAAAAGTCACATTTTTAAATTTGTTCGTGTTTCGAAAAAAGACTTGTTTTAAAAACAGAATATTTTGGTGCTAGATTGGAGAAAACTGCAAAATGACAAGCATCCAAAACTCGAAAATAGTTTCATCTGGAAGTTCCTCCCTGTTGAAAGAGATCAAACCCGATCCATGAAATTATTTTTTCTTTTCAAAGAAAGATCCTTAAACGACACTATATAGGCTTTAAAGAGGTGGCACCCGAAAGAGGTGGTTGGGTCAATCAAGGTTATTTGAACAAGTAAAAATTCTGTCTTGGTCCGAGTGGGGATATCATTTCTCTTCTGCATGTTCATGGAATTTTGAAAAATCCAAACATCTCAGAGATAGATAGAGAGGTAGAAATTTATCGAACGAATCACACTCCTTCATATATATATGTTCAGGAGTCCATTGATGAGAAGGGGCTGGGGAAAGCTTGACCCCCTGTTTAACTCTCAATTCGCCTTTGACAATTTCTTTGTTTTGAACGCCTCCTAATTACTTTCTCCCGTGATGTTTTAATTTTAGCGAAAGCCGATCACCGTTTGGCTAAGATATTAATGCATTTTAAGTCAATAGTTAATGAATCCTATTTTCATAAAGTTGAATTTTGTATTTTGTGATTGAAAATCCACATTTGATTTTTCAATAGAAAGATAAGAAAAAAATTTTAAAATTTTGAGAAAACGACATTTTGTTAAAAATTGATAATCGTCAGATAATGTTTTGAAGATCGATTTTGAGATAATTGTCAATTAAGGAAAAGTATGATTAACAAGCATTACTACTATTTAAATACCTTCACTTCTAACAGCAATTTGCATAGCCTTTGATATACATTGATCAGTGCTTAGAGAGAGATCAATCACAATCTTTTTCTGTACGTAACATAATTAATCATTAATTAGAAAAAAGAGATTATATCAAATTAAAACCCCAAAAAAAGATAAATAAAACTAAGAATGATTTTAAAGACTTAATTACCTTCATGTTCTTGTTAACTAGTAGAACTTAAAACGTCATTTATATAGGTGATGATTCTCAACTATTTCTTTTTTTGGACAATGACAAATACTATATAGTACTAATTAGACAATTTTAAAAAGATAATATCATTATTTTAGTAGCCATAATTACGTACTTCTTACTATATAGTACTAATTATACAATTTTTAAAAGATAATATCATTATTTTAGTAGCCATAATTACATGACAACCTCAAAGTTAACACTAATTAAAAAAACTAAGTCAACACTCAAGCCTTCTTGATTTATTTACTAGATAGGTCCCCGACATTTCAACCAACTATTTCAAAAAAAAAAAATTAAAAGCAACTAGTGCAAGTGAAAAATATGGGAGGAACACAATAAATAATACGATAACTGAAGCAATATATTATAATAAAATCAAACAATAAGAATTAAAATATATTGATATAAGCTAAGTTTTCTTGACGACGCACACATCATGTAATAAACATCATTTAGAATATATAATTTAAAAAAATGACATATTTTATTATGTGGATAACTTAACTACTTAATAGATCAATAAAAAACACATAATTTTTTTTTTGCAAAGGTATCTAGTTGAAAATTGAGATGTTCAATTGAAACATGATTTAATTTGAGTATCTGAATGGAATATCTTGATAAGTTTAAGGGGCGCATATTTGAATTTCTTAGAGAAGGCTGGGTAATTTCGTGGAATATGGATTTGACATCACTAAATAATGTATTCGATTTTAATTTGTTTGTTTGATTTTTACTTGACTTATGATTTTAAACAATGTGATTATCGAGACACTTCAATTTGACATATACATACCTCCCGAATACTTTAACTTTAAAAATGCACATCAACATATTTTAAAAGGGTATATTCTTAAAGTTGATTTTTTAATTTGTAAGTCGAATTCAAGTTAAAATATCTATCTATCTATATTATATGCATGTAATCAAATTTCTTTAGTTCTTCAAATATAATTTACAAACTCTTGAAATTTACATGCTAATTTTAAAGTGATATTAGCTATCATTTGGGTCTTAACAAAATCCCAATTTCTTTGGGCCCTAATAATTTGGTGTGGATTTTAAAGTAGTAATGTCTCTTTCGTTTCAATTTATTTAATATGAAGTTTGAATAAGTAAAAAAATATTAAATTAACGATATGCATGATGTACTAAGATTTTTCTTAACTACAAGTATCATCATCGTCAATCATCACAACCAATCGTCATTGTAACTTACCATCATTTATAATCAATTCATCACTAACAATTAACATTATATATCCCAACAATTTGTAGCCAATTACTACTAATAAACAAACATCAAATAATCACTACTATATATTATCAATTATCGCTATTAGATTATCACTATCATCTTTGATTTTTTCTTTCATTTTTTACTATCATTATTAATAATCTTTAATTTGTCACTCACTATTGAAGTGAGATTTGTGTATCATTTTTTTAGACTTTATTTATGGGAATGTACTATTTTATGTTGTGGATTTGTGATCGTTATTATTTGGTTTAGGATAACAAAATTATTTCTATGCACTTATTATAGGTCTGAATTTTAATCATTCAGATAGAAGTCATTATATTTAGTTCACCTTTTAATATAAATTTCAATCATTTTGCTTTCCACCGTCATCAACAATCAACATCTTTTACTACAACAATCATCATCGTCAATCACCATAATCAATCGTCATTCTCACCGACCACCACCGCCAAATCATATATATATCCCAACAATTGTTATCAATTACTACTTATTAACAAACAACACTAAACAATCAATGCTATATATTATATTATCGATTATTGTTATTAGCTTTCACTATCATTATTTTTTTTTTCATTTTTTCCCAATCATTATTGATTATCTCTATTATTCACTATAAAGTAAAAGTTGATACTCTAGCAAAGAAGGAACACACACAAAAAAAGAACACAATATATTCCACCACCCCGAATTAATTATTATACACAACATATTAAACGATACGATACAATAATTTAAAATTGTATCCTTTTTACATAGTGGTGCAATTTGGAGTATTACAATCATAAACGGGTCGGCATATTGGATAATACTGCACACATGGGTTTGGATAGCAAATCGGTTCCGGTTTTGGGTCGGGTTTCTTTTCGGGTTTTACTTCAGCTACACTCACAATACGAGCACAGTGAAATTTCTTCTTTATGCATTTCATCAACTGGAAAAAATCAACACCAATTCCAGTTACCACCAAATGACCTTTTTCCTTCTCCGAATTCACCGATAGTACCCCTACAAATATATCAGATTCAGAATTTCAAAAGAATAAAAATTATAAATAAAGAAACATATATTTGCACGTGAACCAACACTTTTTCCTAAGCACGTTTGACCTGACAAAAGTCATTACTTGATTTTTTTCATTTTTCGAAAGGATAAAAAAAGGCACAACAACAACATACCCAGTGATATCCCACAAGTGAGGTCTGTGGAGGGTAAAAAACAAGTATAAATACCTGGAAATTTTACAGCAATTTGCATAGCTTTTGATATACATTCATCAGTGCTGGCAGCGATATCGATCACAATTTTTTCCTATATATAACATTAATGATTAATTAATTAAGAAAACAAAATTAAAATTGACACAAAAGAAATTAAGGGGATAAATATTTAGACAAATTAAGAAAAGTTGAAGGAATTGATAATAATTACCTTCATATTGTTATGAAATTGAGATAATTTGTGGTACTCAAAAATGATAATGGAGGATTTATAAATATTAAGCCTGCATAAAAGTCTATATATATAAGTGATTATAATTATAAATTGCCATACAAATACATCATGTTCATATATTATATAGTATAGTACTACTTACTATTTTATTTTATGTTTTCTCTTGAAAGGATAATAATAATTAAAAAATTATTACTACCATTTTAACAATTTTTTTTAATGAAGAAACCACTAGCCACCACAAATTTTGAGGCCAAGGAAAAACTTAATCAACTCCAAGTCTTCTTAATTAGTTGAGTTGTTAATTTGATACCACTAGAAGAGACAAGTTGGATAAAATATTGAGAAAAAGAAAAAATAAATTGTTTGGACACTATTAAAGTTATTTTTTATGTGTATATAATAAATGTTGAATTTCTTTCGAGATTCAAATATATCCATCGTGTGTTCACTTTTCTATATATATTTTTTTATTTTTAAGTGAGAATTCTTAATTCGTCACTTATCGAAGTATTTTTTTTAAGAAGGTCAGTTATGTGATTGAAACTATTTGTTGAAGATTCTTATGACTTGAATTATCAAGAAAGGCTTTGTTGGGCTGTGATAAGCTATATGCTAACCAAAATAAGTGAAAGATCCAAAATAGTTTGAAACAAAGTTGTTTTTAGTAAACATACAAACAACAACAATATTACCCTAATGCCTCAAAGATTTCTGTTCATTGCGGGGTAAGAGGAGATCGGATGTATGCAGTATGATCTCTATATTTAAAAACATATTGCGACGATTTACAAATTAGTAAACATACAAAGTCATATAAAATATGTATGGATGGGTTAAAGATCGATACACAAGTCATAGTAAGAGAAGGATGTCTCATTATGAATCCATAATTGAAGAAAATAGAAAAAACAATAAAAATATCGTGTATTATATTGAGTCTCATTAACAAAAGGAAATACGTTAGTATACGAAACTCAAAAATTATTTTTAAGTAATAAGTTAAAAATTTACGTATGATGTTTAGGTATTTCTTTTGATCCTCTTAAATGAGTTGTTGCTACTTAAAATTAATGGTGTGTAATTTAAATATTTACTTAATGCACATTATATTAAAATACCAATAATAAGAAATATCTCTTTTTATTATAAATGCATAAAAGAACTATTGTATTAATAATTTCAATGTGCTTAAATTATAATTTAAGGTTAAATTTTTTTACATAAAAAATAAAATAGATATCGTATAGAATAAAAGAAGAGGAATATCAAATGTTCATAAATTAATTATTGCAACAAATAATATATTCAGTGTAATTATATAAATGCGTCCGGAAGGATGATTGTGAAGATAGAGAGGTTTTTCTTCGGGAATACAACATTAAAAAAGTCATAATGAAAATAAATAACAGAGAAAAGAATAACAGCAACAACAAAAAATATGACAACTGAAGTAAAAGAAACAAGTATCAATAAAAATCAAAGAATAAAATAATAGAACATGAAACAACGCTCGATCATCTACTTACCTTCTACCATAATCTTCTCCATATCCTCCTATCTCGTGTCACTTTAAATATTCATAATTAAAGAACGATCTAATTATTTTTTTTAAAAAAATAAAATTTAATAGGTAAGTTGTTTTCACCCCTTAGTCATTATCTCACCTAATGACTTATACACCAATAATAATATTTTCATAAACCATATAGAGAAAAATAATAATTATTGAAACTTCAACTTTGATATAATCTTAATAGATCCACTTGTCTAGTATTGTTTTTTTCAAATACTAGGTTTATGTACTAGGATGGTCCCAACATACCAAACTACTTGCCTTTCTATATAGAAGACCAAATCACAATTTAAATAAATTAGAAGTAACTAATGCAATTCTTAAATCATAATTAGGACCTTATGAATTTAACACTTTTTAAAAAAAAAAAAATTCAAAATTTATGGAATATATTATCGATGTATATAATTAGTTAAACCTTAAAGTCACTAGTAAAATCTGATTTTCGTGCCCATAAAATGCATAAATGATTAAGAGGATATTTGAATGGACGTAAAAACTGGTTAAACTTGCTTTTAAACTCTTCTTATAACAAATAAATTCAAAAGGTTCAGTGGAAAAAATGCATACATCACTATATCAGCAGGCCAAAACCTTTATTATTGTGGTAAGGAAAAATACACCTCATAACACTCATCAGACAACCCTCATAGCAATAACCCTATTATTACATAATTATAGCACAAAAAAAGTGCAAAAACTTGATAATGGTAGTAAGGGAAAATAGGGATTGCATTAAAGGGACACTGTCACCTGCCCTCATCAGAGGTGCCCTCATTAACCCTCTTTAGAACCCCGAAAGTAGTAAAATAATGAGTTCATCAAGTGCAATTAATAAAGAGCCCCAGGGAAGAGCAATAACCCCGAAACTAGTAAATTCCCTCATCAAGTGCAATAAATAAAGACAATATACCTATTATTAATTACAATAATGAATTCCCTAGGGGTTGAATTAAAAGGGACACTATCACCAGCCCTCATCAAATACAATAAATAAAGAAAACCCTCATCAAGTGCAATTGATAAAGCCCTAGGGTTGACAAGATATATTCCCTTTATTAATTACAATGATAAATTTCCCAGGGAGCCCTCATCAAGTGCAATAAATAAATCCCTAGGCGATGTCTAATGAACCAATTTATTGAACTCCATTTAAGTATCAGACTTATATATATTTATAACGGTTACATTAATATAATTGAACTCTGAGAAGGTAGAACGCAAACCTTATCCCAGCATTTGAGAAGATAGAGAGGTTATTTCCGATAGATCCTCGACAACACACAACACTTAGTAATAAACACAAATTAGAATGTGTTCGAAGTTAGAACACATTTTACTACAGAATTAGTGTATAAAGCATATTACCTAGTCAAAAATCAAATTTCAAGAACATTTTTAAATTTATTGCTCATAAGTCAACCTTATCAAGCAAACACTTCAGAATATTAATTTGTGATTAAGATGTTTCAGCAAAACTCATTTTTTTGTCACTCCCAACAACTACTTCCATAAGCATATCTATAACTTATAGGTAATGTCCCATACCATATTGCTCAATCAGCCTAACTGGATCGAGATCTTGCAGCTTCTGCTGTAACATGAGAATTCTAGACTGGCTCCAAAAATGCAGCTCTTCCAAAATTTCCAAGTAATCTCCAGAGGGCCTCCCGGTCTTGTCCCTGAACATTAAAGCACCATGGTGTAGAGCTCGACGAACTTCAACTTCAACATGAACATCTAATCTTCCAAATGTTTCTCGAACATAACTGAAATACGGTTTAAAGATCCTGAAAAGTTCACCTCTGGGATCATGACTTGCAGGTAAACCAGCATGAATTGGAAAACGATTTATGTCATTGACATAAGCTGGATGGAAGGAGTGAGTTGGAGGACTCATGGAGTTGGGAACTATTTGAAAGTTGTGATATGCATAACTTGGAAAAACATTCACATCATTGATGACAGAAGCTGGAGAATTTCTATTGTCAATCCAACTTATTTGCTTTTGGAAGGAGTAAATCGGAGGACTTAGGAAGTTGGGGGCATTTTGAATTTTCTGAGATGGCGCATGTAAATAGTGTTTCTTTTGTTTTGTTCTTGCCATGTTCTTACGAGATGGATCGAGTATAAACTTGAAGGTATCGCACTCACCCAAATGAAAAGGCTCATCACATTTTGAACCAGCTCCTCTTTTATTGTTGTAACCTGGGTAATTTTCAATCTTGAATTCAGCACATTCGATACAAATCAAGGAGTTCCTTTCTCCAAGTCCAACAAGATCCCAAAGGTCATATGGGGGTGCTGTTTTATGTGTTATATGAATTTGACCATCAACTCGCAACATCTTTTTGGCACTCCCAAGAAAACTTCCCACAAGATTCTTATGCCTTCTGCACAAACACAAAAAGGCACAGAGTACATTGAGAAAATGCAAAATCCACTGCAAAAAACAAAAAAAAAAAAAGGCAATAAAGCAATTAGCCTAGAGGACAAAAGCCAATACTTTCAACATATTATTCCCTTTCCAGTATGATCAAAATTGACCTGATGAACCAAAGAAAAAGGTCATAAAGAGATGGTCCCAACTAACAAGAGTGATTCTTCTCTATGTTGATGGAAACACTTCACAATATTTGCTTGCAAATTGAAGAAAACTATACCTTGTGAGGTAGTGGTAAGGTCTGCGTACATTCTACCTTCCCCAGACCCCACTTGTGAGATTTCACTCGTATGTTATTGTTGTTGTTGCTTGCTTGCAAATTGAAGAAAAACGGCTTTTTCTTTTACGGTCATAAGTCCTCCACAAACTAACTATTGCCGCAAATCATCACCATTTATATCCTAAATACCCTATTCCATCCATTCCTACCCTCATCCTCAATGGTACTCCACACTCATTGTTTGTTATAAAACTGTTAAAAATGTCTATTTGTACCAAATATAAGTTGTGGGTGAAGAGTAGAGACACTAATTTCCAAGTCTAAGTTCACTTCTATCCCTCCTCATTCTTCCAAGGATGATGTCCATGCAACTCGACTATTATACCGTGTGGTTAGGTGGTTCTGACCACCAAGGCTTGGCTAGTGAGACGAAAGTACCTAAACCTTATGTCTCTTCAATGGTTTGAATCATAATCTCCCATACTCTTCATCCACTTTATTGACCAATATGCTATACACCCTTAGGTAAACTCCATATTCTATTCATATACATGCTACCTTCCTCAAACATGAAAATAATTTTCTTTTAAGTAGCTCAAAAATTCCATGGAAAGAAGTTACATAACATCAAAGGACGCGAACCTAGAGGCATGAAAGGGCTACATCCAAACCTCATTCACCAGTTTAAAAGTCTTTTTATGTATATCATACAGTATATGTTAACAGTCTGTATACACATGAACCCCACCACCACCACCAACAAACATGTAATCCCACAAGTAGTGTCTAGAGACGCCTTACTAAGTTACAGAGGCTGTTTCCAATAAACCATCGACACAAGAAAACTACATACATGAATCACATTTGAGTGAAACTATTATCTTCTGGCACTGCAAACATCAGACAAGCTAAACAACATAACAAACAAACAAAAAGGGAGCCATACTGGATAAGATGACTATTATCCTCACTGCCATGAAATCCTGCATGAGGAAAATTATAGATAATCCGATCAAATTTCCGGTTACGGAGATCAGGATGAAGCTGCATTTTAGTTGCATCCACACCATGCAATACAGTTCCTCCCAAAGATTTCAACTTCTCTAAGTTCGATTTCCCATTCTTGTACATTTTGATCACTTCACCTACACACACACACACAAACCAAAAAAGGGCAAAAAGACTCAAAACTCCAAAATTTCAAATTTTGCAAAAAACCCATTACAGATTAAGCAAAATAAAACCAACCCAGAAAGGAAATACAGTGAAAACGGTTACCATGTGACTGTAGAGACGAAGCAACAATGTTGGAAGCAGACTCAAATGCCTGAGCCAAACAAAGAGAGAAAGAGAAATCTCCATCACCCACTAAGAGTATTTGATGAAATGAAGAGTAATGTTGTATGATTTTCTCTTCTTCGTCTTCTTCATTGATCACTATTGGGTCGTCTTCTGCTTTTTCCGCCATTGCAACTGCTTCTTGAGAAAGCTACTTTGTTTATGTACAAGAAAAAAGGGTAAAGAAAATTTGAATTTATGTAAAAAGGACTGGAATTGAATGGAATTACGGATTTGACATTATAATTTAACGGGTTATATGAAGCGTTGCTCGTTATGGTATCATGGGGTAAAATAGGAATTACGGGATTATTTAGTGTACGATCCAATGACGTTGTCTGCCTTTTTAGCTTATCTGGAAAGGAAAATAAACAAAAAAGTTTCAATTATTTGATTTGATTGATGATATTAAAATATTTAATTGGTTTCATTAGGATTTTTATTTAGTTTATATTGAATTTTTAAAAGATTTTTATTTTTATAAGTAGGAAATTTGAAAAATTAAAATGTGAAAATTATTTGTAGTATTATCTATTTTATAAAGTTAAATTAAATCATTTCGTGCTAGAGATTTCGAATTTAGAAATACGATATGGAGTGTGTAATATTAACTTTTTTAGCTTTTATTTTACGTTAACACTATTTTTGATTTTTATTTACATTCTTCATGTATTCACTTAAATGAGTGATAGAGTTTACAACAACAACAAGATACCCAGTCAAATCCCACAAGTGAAATATGGGAAGGGTAGAGTATACGCAAACCTTACAACTATCATAGAAGTAGAGAAGCTGTTTTTCTGGGAACCCTCATCTCAAAACTCATACGCAAGAAAGAATTAGATATGACAAAGAAAAATAAGGGAACAGAAAGGGGGACTAATAATGACATTATGTAAATAAGATAAAACTAACACATATGCAATGCGAACACATGATAAAACACTTAACCCTACCATTAACTTGCTACTTTAATTCGCAACCTCTACTTTTTTCTATCTAAGGTTATGTCCTCAGTGAGGTCAAGTTCCGTCATATCATGTCTAATCATCTTCCCTCAGTATCTCTTCGGTCTCCCTCTACCCCTTCGAGTATCTCCCAAAACAAGCCTCTCGCACCTCATAACAGGAGAATCGATACTCCTTCTTTGCACATGTGCAAACCATCGCAGTCTCGCTTCCCTTATTTTTTCGGCCACCAAGGTCACCTCTAGCTTCTCCCGAATAATCTCATTCCTAACCTTGTAACTCCTGGTGTGACCACACATACATCTCTGCGATATGCATCTTCTGAACATGTGTCTTTTTAATTGGCCAACACTCCACCTAAACTCAAAGGTAAGTTAACAAATAACGAACATGAGTGATAGAGTTTAAATTTTAAAAATTCAATTCAAATTAGTTAACAAATATCCTAATTTTAGTTACTATATGATAAAGATTTTAGAAAATAAATTCTCTAATTTTGGTAAAATAAAATCGTATCCCATAAATTTTGGCATCTTCAATATCACTACATTCATTTCTAATACTGAATTCTTTATAAATTATTTTTTAAATATTTTTTTCTAATTTATTTTTATAAAATAATGCATATGTCTAGTTAATATATACTGAATAGTCCCAATTGTTGGGGAAGCAGATGTTTTGGGCTTGGCAAATTGGCCCAATTGTTGCTGGCCTAGTAGGAATGTGAGCCCAATTGTTGCTGCCCCAAATGCAGATGGTTGTTACTTAGTCTACTGTCCAACAATAGTTATCATTATTGACTTAACACAAAAATTTAAAAATTTTACAAAAAATAGGAGTAATTTTATCAAATCATATTTTGAATATAATAAAAATAATATCTTGAAAAAAGTAATAGAAAAATAAGTATAATTAATGATAAGAATAAATAAGTGTAAAATTATCCCTTCATATCATAAAATGAACAAGTATTATTGGATGTCTTAAGTATAATGGATAAGTAAAGATAGATAGAGAGAGTAAATTGTACCCCTATTTTTAGAAGTGGTACAAATATAACCCTTCTCACTAGTAAAATATTAGATGATAAATTTTTTTTAAAAAAAATAGTTCGATGCACAAAGTATTTTGTACATACTTTGGGCTGAAAAAAGGCTACACCAAAAAGTGTGTGATACATATAGTGCATCTTAACGCTTGCATTAAAGTTGCTTCCATGATTCGATCACTATATCACACGAAGATGACTTTATGTTACTTCAAGATTTTCGGTAATTTGCATCTACAAAATGTTAAAACTGTGATATAACATTTTATTAGTTTCTCTGTTCACTTTTACTTATAAGTATTTCATTTTTCGAGATCAATTTTACTAAACTTCAAAACTATATTGAAGTAGCTAAATTTAATATTTAAAATCTAAAATTTAGATGATTGAAAACTATATAAAAAATGTTATAAGTTACAATCTTTTTCATATTAATATGATAAATAAATATAGCTTAAAATATTGATTAATATTTATGTAGTTTGACTTTCATAACTAAAATAGTGATAAATAAAAATAAATAAATCGAACATTAAATTTAGACCATAAAAAATTATTAGTCTTATGGAATTTTCATGTTCTCGACTTGAACTCGTGACTTACAACTATGCCTCTTAGCAACTATAAAAGGAGACACTTAACAACAATTTTGCCTTTATTTAATTTATTAATCATATGTAAGAGTAATGATTTTTTCTTAACCACATAGTTTTCTGACTTTCTTTTCTACTTTCTTAGTGTGGAAGTATTATCATATCAAAAAGGCAAAACTTATATGCTGCAGAGTTGCAATAAAATGCTCTACAAATTACTAGAATTTCAAGAAAAAGTGTAAAGTGCAAACAAAAGTGCGTGGACCAAGAATATGTAATTTACTGATTAATAAAATGTGTAAATTTTGAAGTGAGATTTTTGATTGTTTTGTCTTTTCTTATTAAATAAAGCCTTTTTCGAATAAATTCAAATCTTATGAGAATATGTTATAAATAGTAAAAAGATTTATTATAGTAAATATTAGATGTAGTTTACTATTTTACGGTAAGATTGAGCAATATATGAATAAGCGTAAGGTACGAATCCACCATTATCTGCAAGGAAAATTTTACGAAAATGATATTTGGACGATTTTAAAAACAAAGACAAAATCTTAACATGAACTAAGAAGGGATCCTTTGCATAAATCAAGAGAATTTGAAGGTTGCGCTGAGGGTCTTTAAAAAATAATGTCTCTATCTCTATGAGGTATTAGTAAAGTTTGTGTATATTTTACCCATATCAAACCCTATTTGTAGAATTTCACTGAATATATTTGCTATTGTAGTAAGAAAGTTTGAAGGTTCCAACAAACATAAGAGAAAGTTGCTTTCGTGGTAACACCCACTGTTGCCGTGGAGTTTACCCACTCCACGACGATAGGATATATATATATATATATGATATCCAGACAACTGTTGTCCGGATTTCATTAACATATATATCCTATCTCCGTGGAGTGGATAAACTCCACGACAATATTGGGCGTTACCACGAAAGCGACTTTCTCTCTCTTTATGAATTTTCTCTACCTTCTCTTTAGGAAGAACTTCTTCTTTCTTAATTTTTCTTTTTTCTTCTTAGATGTTCAGATCGTATTTCCTAACAATTGACGCCCACCAAAAAGAACAATAAATGATCTCTCATTCGCTTGAGTAAATCTTGTTAGGTAGAATTATTCAACATGATAAACAATAGCATGATGACCTAAAAATGGCCTGCTGGGCCACTTGCTTTAGTGTTAATATTGTGAATAAATACAGTGATTCAACTATGAAAAAAGCAAACACAAACAATTCAAATTAGAACATCTATGTTCCAACTTTATTTCCTACTCCCCATTAGACCTTTATCAAATACTATTATTAAAATAAACGAAAG
>JAOTQR010000097.1:24350756-24363605 GCA_025774065.1 Solanum ossicruentum | reverse complement strand
ATTTCAAGAGTTTAAACATTTTATTATTATTTCATTTTAATAATTAAATACATAATTGATATCATTTAAATATTTAATTATTATTTTATTAAGCACTAAATACATAATTTATGTTTTTTTTTAAAGATAGAAATAAAATAATAATTTAACTTTAAAAATTAAAGCTTCCTATGTTTTAATAATATATGATGATTAATCTTATATTAAAAATACGTAGAATATATCCTATTACAATGCATGGGGAAAAAGCAGGAAAGAGAGAAGTTTACCAGCATATTTTCCCACAAAGGCAGACATGGTTGTAAAAAGGATAATGCTTTGGATAAAGCTGAGGAAGCAGCCAAGTGAAAAAAGACGAGAACCCAAAAAGCTAGAAACCCATCTATATACTACACGACTTGGAGGCGATATTCCTTAGGATGACCCAATTCTTGACACGTGTAAATAGATTAGCCCAACAAAGATTATCGTCCTGGTTTACTAAAATGAGTGAACTATATACATCTCATTGCCAAACGTCCCCTTTCTATTTGTCTAAGCCAAAAAAGAATTGTGAGGACTTGCTGCCTCATCTCTAATATTTTGTTTCTTTCTCACATATATAGAGCCCCAAAAAACACTCATTTATCTGTGGATGGGTCTTGAATGTAAGATGTTTAACATCGATAAAATGGAACTTGTATACATCGTGGATTCGACCAAGGAAGTTCCACCTTGGGTGGAAGCACTCCCTATTAAAACGAATTCTATTTTAGACTCAAACCTAAAATTTCGAAATCTCTGATTAAAAATTAAAAGAAATTACCACTCCACTACAATATTTAGTGGTAATGAAACCACGCTTATAAGGCTTGTATACTCAAAAATGTTTCAAAATGTCCAGTTATCCGTTTACACAAGTTTTTTCATCAATGCTCATCTGACTCTTTTCTTTTAAAAGATCGTTAAAAAAAAATTGAACTGGAATTGAGCGTTACGTCTCTCATATGTGATTGCGGAATGGAGGGGCGACAACTCTTCGTTCAGTCTTCGTCTGTGCCAAAATACCGATCACCAAACTCACCCATCCCAGGAATAACACGAAAATCGTCATTCAGACCGATTTCTATCTCAGATGTCACAATCTTTATTCTTGGAAATCGCTTACACACCACATGTACTCCTTGAGGTGCCTGGTTTTTACAAAACAAACAGCTTGAACACCACAAGTAGCAGCAGTTGCAGAAAGTTGGCTTAGAAGAAATACAAAGCCTGTACTGGATAACTTCAGTGGACTTACAGAAATGAGATTAAGGAATAAAATGTTGGACTCCGGGACACCCTTCTTCAGCAGTAAAGAAATAGCTTGAACAGCTGAATTCCCTGTGTATAGACATGTAATAAGCTTTGGTCACGTAAACTTTCCACGCCTAGTTTGAATGAAGGTCGTGATCAGTTATCAGATATCTAGGGCATTCTTAAAAACTAACCTGTGCCAAGGATGGGATCCAACAGCAGGACTTGTCTTTCCGCAATATCTAGTGGTAGTTTCTCATAGATCAGCTGCATCATTATTAACAAAATGCATAAAAAAAAAAATAAAGAGCACCAAAGGGTATATAATGACTCAGGAGGGCAACTTTTAACGACTCAGGACGACACTGCAGATTGCTGACCTGCTGGCCGTTGTCACCCTCTCGATGAATCAAGATCTTGCCAATCTTGATACCTTTACAACATGCTCGCAAGGCATTCTCCATGCTCTCTCCACTGTGCATAATTAGAAAATTTCTGGTTAACAACAGTATACAGCAATTTGATTGCTTTGGTGAAGGCAGAAGAGACGAAGAAATAAACATTTGTTAATTTGATTCTCTACAAAAACACCAGATGTTGATTAGGTGATTGTCCTGCCATGTAACAAGTAAAATGCAAATGATGTTTCTCCATGTTGAATATGCTTCTGAGACAAGAGACTGTCATTTGTTATCAGTTTCAATCACCAACATGATGCTCCATGTGACATCTTTAAACAAATATATAGAAGCCTCACACATGCACAGACCATTGCATTTGATCTACTAAACGAGGCAAGTTTGGAACAAAAGTAACCAATAGAATAAGTGAAAAAGAATAGGCATAAAGGACATGGCAACCATACAATCAATCAGCCAATGCTAATGAAGGTTACCAAACTGCATGCACCAACATATACAACAACACCATTAAAAAATGAGGAAGTCCTTAAATACTCTGTGAAGTAATTACTACTACCATACAAGAAAAGCAAGGGAAAAGCCAATTACAAATTACAAACTCTTACCTTCTAATTACTGAAACACCACATAACCTCTTACAAAAATCAACTCCGCTGTAAACAGATCCTGCATACACAAGAAATATATTTCATTAAGAATTTATTTCTGCTCATTGAAGCAGTTCCCACTCAATTGGGTATACAGAAAAAGATAAAGTCCACAAAGAAATAAAAGTTGCATAAAGCCCACTCCTAAAATCCCAGACAATATGACTTCAGTATAAAATGGTAAAATCATTGATTCAAGTATTGAAATTGACCAAAATGAAGAACTGCAACTAAAAAAAATTAGCTGACACAATTAAAAGGAGGAAAAGTATAGCTTGTTTTTGCTAACCACTACATGATCAGTAAGTTTTTATGAAGCCTCAGACACACAATCCAACTACACTACTACTCAAAGTGTAAAAGAAAATATCTTTGCATAATACTGTGAGTGATACTATCTTAATACATTGGCAACGCCATACTTTGATACAGTAATATTAGCCATAATGCACTGATGCGGTATAATTCCTAGATTTTTCCAGTTACAATTAAGTCATGACTTCAGAAACAATGGACAAGTATCATAATTGTATCGACTCTCTCTTCTGTACTAAGCAGATCACCACTAAGCATGATCTTTGGACCTAACGTCAATAACCTTTACAATATAAACTGGATGTTTCAAAGACGCTCTGAATAAAATTTCTAATTACAAGGGCATGAAATTAAGCAATTGCAATTGCAGCTTACCAGTTGGAGTCGAAACCTGCTTTTCTGTAAATGGCAGATGTCCTAAACCATGTTCAACAACCTGGTTCAAGTAAAGATGAATCTAGTTGATAAGCTGAAAAGTCACTTCCCCTGATTGGTTGAAAAAGATGGGATAACCAGCAAAGCAATGTACTTACCAATCGAATCAATCTATCAGCATAAAATACAAAGTCATGTTTAGTGGTATGAGCATCCCGTATAAGTGTATGCATGCCACGTATCTGAGTGAAACAAATACAATCTTCAGGAGCACATGGGAGATGGATCTTGAACAAAGCAAAGCAATTTCAAGAAAAAACAGAGAAACAGGTAACAGGGACAAGTAATATCTTATATTTCAAAGATAAAAATGGTACCTGGAAAGTAGATTGAATGACATATAAGTTAGGGTATATTTTACAGAGATCATGTTGACCAAGTTTTGTCCGAATATGTTGCACAATCAAATCAATAGCAACATGATTGTCTCCACCTCGGGGAATGATAACATCAGCATACTTCTTTGTAGGAAGAATGAAGTCATCAAAAGCAGCTTTCACAAACTTAGAGTACTGCATCAAAGATTAAATCAAATTGTTCGTGAAAACCAAATACTTGGGCATAAAAATTATGATAAATTTCATATGACATTCAACTTCAGAAGTGCAATCAGAAACTTAATAGAGCTTGAAAAACAAGTTTTGGAAAAGGAATTAAAGTCAAGATGGAAGTTGAATCATCAGTTTAAGAAAAAGTAATCCTTTTGAGCTTATAACGGCAATTTTTAGAAACTTCTGATGGAAGTTTCACAGACATGAACTGAGGAAGGAAGCAGGGAAAAAGAAACTTAGAGCCAGTTTTGGTTGGCTTATTTTAGGTGCCTTTAAGCTGTTTAGTAGTGTTTGGGTAAATAAAAAGTGCTTTTAAGCATGCACTTGTTTTAAGCTAAAAGAACAAAAATAGGCCAAAAGTCGTAAGTTAGAAACATAAGCCACAAGTTATAAGCCCAAATTTATAACAGGCTATTAGTCATCAAGTCATGGATCTCCGTCACAAAGAAAATGAAATCTGTTGGAAGGGTAAGAAACTCAAGAAATGCTTCATCAAATATCTGTAAAATTTGGGTAAAAGGTTCCCAATTTTTTACCAAATAAGCCTGAAAGATTTCCTAACCTGATCAAGCACCATACCAATATCTCTCCCCTTTTCAGCTGTGTCACGTCTTATTCTCCTTGCGAGACGTACATCCGCATCTGCACTGAAAACTTACGATGATGAAACCACACAAATAGAAGACCCAACATAAAACACTGTCCAGTAGATATAGAAGGATACAGAATACTCATGTATCAAGAACTAAAGTAGGGCATCAAAATTAAGGAGAGCTGAAATCAACAGTTGTAAGGAACAGATATTTAAATAAAGATACAACAAAAACAAGATATTTCAGAAGCTTGAGTGGAAACAGAAACAAAAATGACTTGGAGTGAACTTTTGGTTCAGTGTTTCAAGATATCTGTTTCGATGAAGACCTTAGATGGGATGGATATTCATGAGTACAATAGTGTTCAAATCTCTGGAAAGTTCCCTTTCAGAAATCATAGTAGTGTAAAGCCAACAAAAGGACTAGCTCCATATTATTATATCTGTTCTTTAACAGTTGGTTTTAATTTATAAGAAGGTAGCGGCTGAATCTTTTCAATCGATTGAGGAGAAACCTTAGGAGGAAAAAATATCCAAGCAGACAGAATACTATATGAGATAACTACTAGGACTTGTACATCATGGTCCCATATCAATGAGAAGGTACAACACGTGCCACAACAACAATAGAAAAACATCAAAAGAAAGGAGATGAAAGAACCTGTATCAACAAATATCTTCATATTCATCAGATCTCGGACACGGGAATCATGAAAGATGAGTATGCCTTCCAAGATTATAACATCTGAAGGATTGACCTACCAAGTAATTTAAATAAAGGTGGTGAATTGGCACTAATAGAGAATTCTGAACAAAGAAAGCTACAACTCCAGATGCAAGCAATTGCCTATGACTCCACTTAATCCAGCTGTCTATCAAGAAAAAGTATGCGTTTTTGTGTCATTGGAATCCAATCTATCTTCTTCCTTTTAAATAGTTTTAGATAGGTTATTCAATTGAAAGAAAGAAATTGTTCAAAAAGACGAGGGAGTTAAAAATTGACTAAGATATGTGTGCAACAAAAATTGATGTATTCTTTAGAAAGTTGGATGACATATGCAATACCATGAAACAAAACAAAATCATGCTATGAATATTTACCCTTCGAAGAGGGAATACGTCATTTTTGTAACTCTTAAAATCATATTTTGGAATATCTACTGCTTGCCCCTGCTTCAATTTCTCCACCACACGCAACAATTTTTCAGTGTCAAATGCATCTGAACAAATAAGAGAAAAAAGCATGAAACTTACACTAGACATTATCTTATAGCATGTATCTGACATTTAATCACTCAAGGAGTGGTATATAAATATTAAACGATTTCAAAGATTTTACACATGTATGAACAGCATAAATCAAAATTCAATCACCAGAAATCACCATTATTAATTAAAGAAGAGTTCTAATAAAATTGGAGGACAGTTAAAAGACATGGGTCTCGAACACATAAATATACTTCTTCGAAGTCCCAACAATTCCATTACAACAGAGTCCAATTTCGATTTTATAAATACTTTATTGGAAACGTAAAATTGATTTTGAGAAGGAAAAAACGACACATATAGACTATGGTGATGCTCTTTCCCATAAATAATATCGTTTTTGTCTGGGAAATTAAGCCATAAACAATTCAGACTGAATTTAACTCAAATAAAATGGACTAGACTAACCAGGATGGTCAAAGTTGTACTCATGAACTTTTGTCAGTTCTTCAGGAGTCAAAGTATGATAAAAAGAATCCTGCAAATTCAAACCCAGGGTAGATAAATCAGAGAATGAATTTGTGCAATCTAATTATCTAAAATATAGAAATGTAGCATTGTGACTAGTTAAATAGATATGTCATTCTGAATCCTCTAGCTGTATTTTTTTCCACAACTTCTGCTAGGAACATCTCACATGAAGACCAATAAAATCAGAAATTCAACCACAAAATTCTTGTTGATCTTTAAAGATAAAAGGTAAATGAAATATAAGTTTAGCTTGCTAGTTTAAATTTATCGAAAAAGAAGAAAAAAACACCTGGGGAAAATTGAGATATAGAAGACCCTAGCTAACCAATCATCTTAATAGGATGAAACAAGAAAGACGAGCTATAAACACATCATAAATAGTTATAAATTCAACAAGAAGAGATAAGAGAACAGAAGCAGCGCTAAAAAGCTGTATGGAGAAGATCATGATATTAGCAGTTCATGATAAGGATGATTTAGCTGTAAGCTTAAACTTGTTCATCAGAATAAAGAGAAGACTCTTTTCCAGTCCAAAGAAACCCACCTGGTTTACTAGTACGACTCGCTGATCACGAAGCTGCTCAATAATTAAATCACAAACTGTTGTCTTGCCAGATGCAGCACCTCCAGCAACACCTGCAGGTAAAACATATTTTACGAGCAAGATTAAGAAAATGTGTACCAAGGAAAAGAAAAACAATCAGCATTTACAGCCTCAAATCCGATGGAAAAGAAATTAATTCATCAAAAGATTAAGCTGAAAACTGTTTGAAGTTTTATCATTGAACTGAAAAGCCTGATAACCAATTTCCATCACACCCTATATTCCTGACACATTTCGTGTGAAGGAAAATCATAAACTGCTCAATTGACCAATTGAATCAACTCTGTTGACATGTTCTGAAGAGCAGGCAAAAAAAAGGATTGAGTGCAAAACCCATATTGAGAATTTTCTTTACACCTACCCAGCATAATCAACTTTGGTGTTAACTTCATGCGAAAAAGCAGCCAGAATCCAATGTCAAAGAAAGACTCCCACAAAGTTCTAAAGCAAACCAGGTAGCCAACTAAATCACTTATAAGTTATAAGCAGGCAACATCGCTGCCTAGATTTCAATGCCGCATAAACTTTTAGCCCCTTGTCCTCCTGACAATATACGCATCCATGAATAGCTCTTACCATATTTTTAACATTCATATCGAAGCGAACAGTATCCTTCAATGTACATATGATGAAAGCTTGAATAACTATGGTCACTTTCTTATGCTAATATATCCTTCGCTCTGGGAATCATCAAAAATGAACATCACAAAGAAACATTCCAAATATAGCTGGCGAGGACAACAATTGAATGGTTATTGAGATAAATAGTCCCTTTTTTCAATTTTTGCGATTGCAAAAGTGAATTTTGTAGAGACAATGCTGACGACTTATTTAAAAAAATTAATGCACAGGTTACAGCAAGAGAGATATCACTGCCTATACATACCAATGATGAAGGGTTGTTTATGAAAACTATCATCTATAGAGGTTGTTGGTTGTTCAATTTCTGGAGTACATGGCTGCTCCAAGTGGAATCCAGAATAATGAACTCCGGATGATGCTTCTATCAAATCATCGACTGCATTTGAACCCATTTGTTGGTTTTCAGCTCTGCAATAAAGTTACCAACAATCAGTGTTGGGCTGCAAGCTTCTATAAAAGATTAATACCAATATCACAAATTTGGAATCCAGATAGTTAGTAATATATATAAACTAATTCTTATTTTTTTTCAAGCATGATTGTAATGGCGAGCAAGCCTGAGCAGTGTCCTGGCCAGTCGCCTAGGCATTTTGAGTAAGAATGTCACATCTTCATAAAGCTAACTCATCACAACAGAGCTTTCTCTACGTAAAAATTCATTTAGTTTTTTATAAGTTATATTCTCTTGATACCTACAGTACAAGCTGCAACTACAATTATGCTTCTACGACACATATACATCTTCATGCATTTATGTGTACACAAGGGAAGCTCGAATTATGGAGAGAACTTCAGCAGACACATGAAACAACTAGGCTTTGTAATGAGTTGGCTCATCTTGGCATCGAGGCAAAGAATCCACTCACATCGGCCTACGGTGGTATCTTGTGAGACCGACTCAGTTGAATATCAAGAAACTGAAGTTCATAATTCATGATTCCTTGATATTTATGTATGATAAGTAAGACGATGTGTACAGGAAAATGATCAAGTTTGCAGTGGTGGAGCTAGTAATTTTTTCTTCTTGTTCACAAAGGAACCGTAGCCGCTACCTCTGGATGCGCCCAGGATAAACCCAGCTCCAGTGTAATAGTTCACAAATCACACGAAAGAGGTAAAACTACAAGAAGCTTGACCAAAAAGCATGGAAGGGTCTCGAACCTGAGATCCTCCATTTGGGAGATCATTTTCTCAACTAACTCAGTTACCCTTGTGTGTTGGGGCTACAAATTTATATAAGGATATTTGAAAAGATTATAGAATGCCATAATTGAGATTCTAACTTGGAACATGTTGCGTTCCGACGTCGAGTGGAATGTGGAACTTCGATCTCCTTATGTATTTTAGGAAATTCTAACCTCATGAGCTAACTTTTAGAGTTGATTTAGGCCTAAAATCCATTTCTTTACATAGTATCAGGCCAAGTCCGTTCCAATTTTCATGGGTTACCGAATATCCGGTTCTCATCTTATAGTTTCACAGTCCAAATGTTCAATCCTGGGAGTTGAGCTCCCACATCTAGAGAGATATGGCACATTGGTACACTCCTCACTTCATGAGCTAAATTTTGGATTTAGTTAGACTGCTGGAATTTGACCCCGAGACCTTATGATTCTCTACCCACTTCATAGATCATTAGGTTACACCCTTGAGTGCAAGGCAATCCGACACTTCATACGTAACCAAAAGAATTTATTTCACACGGTATAATCTTTCAACAAAGAGAGTTCAATTTGAATCCCTTCCTTCTTACTAGCTCTTCCCCCTGTGAGTTCGGCTCTTCATCAATGGGACCACAACTCAAATTGCATAATGCATATGTCCAGATACAGAATTATATAATGTCGCCAGACACATTCTAGCTCACTAACGTTCACTTGAACAACCCAACTATTTTCTGAAAACCATCATCCCCTCCACCATCACTTTCTTTTCTTCAACTCCAACCTCTAAGCCAGCAGATTGGAGGACTACTTACATTACCATCGAAATGATAGGCAAGAACCTGAATCCTAAAATGGATATGCATCAACACACAGCAACCTCCTCATTCAATACGGAATGTTATCTGCTACTTCATTTGAGCAGTTACAAGGTAGCATCTATTCATAGATCTTTTACAAAGATAGCAAGTTATCACAACCACCACTTCTAGTACATCTCCTGGTAAAGCGATAATAATCTCTCTCTCACCTAAACAGATACACATGACATTGCTGCATCCTACTTCAACCTCGAAAATCACTACACAGTCAACGATCCTCCTCCATAACCAAACATCCCTGACCTTACTAAGCTACCGTCGCATTCATAAATAAAATTAAACAGAAAATCCAGAAATAATCAAATTAATCAACGAATACATATTCTACAGCATTAGCAACCAACACAAAATCAACATAAGTTTCATAGATCGTAAAACAAACATCTAGATTCAAAATTGAACTGAAAAATTAACTAAAAAACAGCTAGTAACAACGATGAAAAACTTAAATTATTAACATAGATTGATGAATTTTCAGATACCTGTTCGTTCTAAATTTGGGGAAGATTTATCTGAGATTTGAAATGAGTTGAGAAGAGAGAAAAAATAGAATGAACAGTAGTGAGTATTTATGCGTAGAGTATGTGATTTGTAGGCTTTGTTACGGACATGATGAATTTATAGAGAGGAGCGGAAACAGGTGATTTCCTCTCTTCTCTATTTAACACTATGGGCTTCATTTTGTCATGAAATTACAGGTACGCCCGCTGGTTTTCTTTTTTTCTTTTTTAAGGGTTTAGTTAACTCTTTTGGTCTCTTAATTATGTAATTAATTCTTGATAAGAATGTGTTATCAAGATCAAGGTAATGATAGTTTATGTCGACTATATTGTGTTGGATGGAGCGTGAATCATAAAGATCCCTCGCGTTCAGAAAACAGAGGTAGTAGAAACAAAGATGTTTAGATAAATGTGCGAACATACGAGGAAAAGACAAGATTAAAAGTTTAAAAAATATGGAGTAAGATAGAAGTGACCTCCGTTCTGGAGAAGATGTCAAAAGCGAGACTGAAATAATTTGGACATATGAAAAGGAGGAGCACAAAATACCTCAATGAAGATGTGCCCAAAATTGGTCGTGGTAGAGCAAAAGTGCAGCAAGAATAGACTTAGGAAGAATTGAAGAGAGGTGATTAAGAAAGATATATTACATCTGCAGTTCAACAAGAACATGACCCCATATAAGAAGAACATAACGATCAAGGATTAAGTTTAGACTATTAATAAATAGCCGAGCGACATGCACAAAGTAGGTATAATGTATGGTTTTAGGCGGGAGGAACTATTCGATCCCATACCATTATTATTATAGCACTATCTCAATCTTTCATTATTGTTGTTGTAAACAATTTTTTAAAAATATTTTTATAGTAGTTTATTTATTTATTTTTTTTCTTGAGTTGATAATCTTCCAAAAATAACATATTTACTCCTAGTAAAGATAATAATAAATTTGCATATACTCCACTCTCATATACTTTCCATGTGAAGCTACATTGAACATATTGTTATAATTATTAGTAATTATTTATAGTTTGAATTTTCTTAATATCTTAATAAGTATAATTATTCTTTAATTACTTGAAATATGCATTTTCATTTACTCATGTACATCTCAAAATTCTAAAATTATAACTATTCATTTTATTTAATTACTAATCTACTACATTAAACATGTGTCATTATCCTCCTTTTTTTTTAAAAAAACAAATATAGTAAATGTGATTAGGACTACACGTTGGCACCGAATGGGATGTGGAGCCCAACTCCTGAGATATCGACCCTGGACCAAAGCCTTACCTTATTGTAGTTCGGTGAGTCCCCCTAAAAGCCTTCCAAAAATGTATAAATATACAAACGTCCCCAATTTTTTTTTAAAAAATTATTTGATATTTAATATTTATTTTGAAACTCGACTAAGCTATATTCACAATTTTCACATAATAGTGGAATTTATATTTGTGATACAAATTTAAATTTTTTAATTAAAGATGAAGGAATTTTAATCATTCCACTACAAATCAGAGTGATAAACAAAGTAGATAAAGATTTATATAATTCAACGCTTATTTTTCATGAAATATTCAATTAAATATAGTAAAAAGAGTACATAAATTGTGATTAATATAAGTTTATTTGCAATTGAGAAAAATAATTGTCTTATGTAACAGTGCAAGTATTATTCCATGGGAAAAAAAAATACTAAGATGATATTTTTTGGGGATTAATAAAAAAGAAAAAATGTGCTAATGGAGTAAAGGGAGTGTAATTTGAATTTCAAACATCATTAGAGAAGTTCTCTTGACCATCATTGCATTCTCGAGTATGATCTTATACGTCCATATTTAAGTATTTTTTTAAAAAAAAAACTATTATATATGATCTCGAAAAGAGATGATGAATTCACGTGAATTTATAAAAATCCTAAATATATTATATTATTATGAATATTTTATATCTTGATAATCTAAAACTTATTTTTCATAAAATATTTGATGAAACGTACTACAGAAACTACATAATATTGTGATTAATATAAGTTTGTTTACTATTAAGTAAGTATTAATAGAAATAATTATCTTGTGCAAGTATTATTCTTTGGGAAAAGAATATTACTAAGCAACATTGTTATAATGATATTGGATCTTACATGAAAATTAAATATCATTATCAATTATACCAAACCAAAGGATCCTTAAATGTTTACATTAAAAAGATAGATATACAAAACCTTTTTAGTATATACATTAATTGTTTAATAATTTATCTAACACTTTTTATTAACTACACTAATTGCTCAATATTAGTTTTAGCACTTTTAATTAAGTACATAATAATTTATTTATAAAAAATATCTCAACTCTTTGATACTTATTAATTATTTTTACTTTAGCTAGTTAAATGAACTCTTTCCATCAATCTTGGATGGAGTCAAAGATTCACTATTTTTTTGCTTTGGAGTATGATGGAATAAAGCAAAATGATTTTTAAATTGTCTGCGCTTCTTTAAATTGTGAAATAGCAGTTAGTCAATGCAACTTTCGACGCTCATCATGAGTTATTCGGAGACAGTCGCTCTATGTTTTTAAACATATGGATCAGACAGCGTACATATCCCCCTTACCCCGTAATGGGGAGGAATCTTTGAGGCACTGGGGTAATGTTGTTATTGCTGTGTAGTTAATTAAATGAACCAGATGCATTTAAGTTTTTTTTCCTAAAAAAAAGAAAAAATAAATCAATTAATAATAATAAAATAATAGGTAGATTCTTATGGTCGTACGTATCGGCACCGTCAACATTCTCCAGAAGCTCTGCAAGAAAGTGCCTCAAAAAGTTTTTAAATAACACAAATATATATATAAAAAAATAATAATAAATAAAAAGGACAAAATATGCAAGTAGCTATAATAATAAATAATATTACTCGATTTACGAGATAGGAAAATGACGTGGCCCTGCATGTTCTTCACACACTCTATTATGTTTTAATCGTTAATTAATTACTAATATAAACAACAACAACAACATACCCAGTGTTATCCCACAAGTGGGGTCTGGGGAGGGCAAATTGTACGCAGACCTT
>JAOTQR010000097.1:24332268-24343124 GCA_025774065.1 Solanum ossicruentum | reverse complement strand
TAAAGTGTGAGCTCCCCGTTAAAATGAGACTCCAATAAAGAGAAGGTTTTGATTTGTTCAAAATATTATTTTCAGAAAAAACAGAGTCCCTCTGGTCTCTCTGTATCCGTTGCATTAAATTAAAACTCTCTTCCTATATTCATTTTTTTTTGAATCCTTAATTACCAAACACGAGAAGCTCGTCAATCTTCCATTTAGCGGTTCAGATCCACAATGGCCTTTTAATTAATCTTCTTCTTCCTCATTGCTCTTGAATCCGTTGCAGTTCACTTACTTTCTCCGGCGCCGGCGATCACTCATTCTTCACTCTCTCACAGGTACACTCAATCTACAAATCACTCAATTTCTCTCATTTCTATAACAGCAACAACTTCCTCAACCGGTTCAATAATTTTGGCTCAAATAAGAATTCAGAACTTATAAACTCAAAATCGTTAACTCCAAGTTTGATCGTTGCTATACTTCACATTTTTGGATTATATTAACTCTCAATGTGCTCAGCGCTCTGTCGAATTGCTTAAGATAGAACTCCTTTCTGCATAAAATTACACGCGATTAAAATTGTTGAATACTGTTTGACTTGTAAATTTTCTTTTTTGGAGAAAAGTTTATTGAAGATGCCACAAGAGAGTAATCAAATTCAGAGCAATTCATTGTTCAACAGTCCTGTGAAGAATCTGAGAGGATTGAAGGGAAATTTGGCTTATAGCAATGAAGTTTCTTACCCTGAAGAGATCTTCAACGATCGTGATTTAGCTCAAAGAAAAGCAGAAGAAGCAGGTACGTCAATTCTATTTTTATAATCGTAATGTCCGCACATGTTGCTCTCACAAGACATTCTATCCGTTACAGATAGATGAATCAGTATTTTGATATCCTATAATAGTCGTCTCGTTACTTGAAGCCTTACTGACTGAAAAAATACTAGTCCTAAAATGTCATAGATCACAAGTAATTTTTTTAAATCATCTTTTACCACTATTGGAATATTCCCTTGGCATGTAGAGAATTTAATTATTTACACAGTATGTAATAAAAAAATATTCTTTACTATTATCCATTAAAATTTTCTAGCAAAGGAGATTGAGTTGAATCTGTTTATCACAATTTAGCTTTTCTGATTAGATCGCGATGAAAAATAATGTGTTACGATTATAAGATAGGAAAAAAAAATACTAAAATGATTCTAATTTAAGATGAAAAAATAAAAGAAATAAAAGAATGTCTCTCACATCATGATGTTGTGGAGTAGTTGGAAACTTGAATATTTGACTTTTATCACTTGAAAAGTTTCTAGCAGCCAATATGGTCCACCCCCATTACTGTACTTTTGGCTAAAGAAAAGTTAAATTAACAAATTTTGATAACTAATTAGGATAGTTAATTAAGTTTTTCCTTAAATGACGCTTAAAAGGAGTTTATCATCATTATTTACACCAGAGTGCACTTCCAACCTTATGCTACACGACTTGGGATAAAGATTGGATCCAAACATAATATAACTCTACTTTTTGTGTACATGTGGGCCAAAATGACTTTTTCTTTTCCAATTGATTCATCCTGATGGATTTAAATTTTTAAATTTGATAAAAGTTACTGATTTCACGTGAAATCATACTCGAGGCTAGATCATTCTCTTGCCATATCTAATGTGTTTTGGCATTTGTTTCTTGTGCCTTATTAATAAATATTACTAATACAACCAAAATGTAATCCTACATGCGGAGCCTGACGAGGGTGGTGTGTATGCAATCTTGCCCTATCTCGTGAAAGTAGAGATTTTTTCCTGAAGCCATGCTAAATATAAAGAAGTAACATTAGTAATAACAGATAATATGATAATTAAGTCACTAATAATGTTACTAATAAACTATTTAGGGAACATATGTACTCATTTGAAAAAAGTAAATAAAATAGCAATACAATTTATTAAAGGAGGATGAACACCATCCACGGAAAACTTGAGCCATGCATGACACTATTAATTTGTTTTTAAATTTTCAAACTAAAATTAGGAATTAATTACTTGCAGCTGCAAGGAGGTACCAGGCAGCAGAATGGCTGAGGCAGATGGACTCCGGTGCATCGGAGGTGCTCCCTAAAGAACCAAGTGAAGAAGAATTCCGTTGTGCTCTTCGTAATGGCCTCATTCTGTGCAATGTCCTCAACAAAGTCAATCCTGGTGCTGTTCACAAGGTACTTAGTAGTGTTTAACTTCTTTTTATACGCTATCAAGTCACCTAAAACATCAGTTAAACTAACATAACAATTTCAAGTTATATATGCTGAAGTTGTGATTCTCTTTTCCAATATCAATCAAATTCAACCTGTTATATCAGGTTCGATATGTAAAGTTACATGCTTTTGTAAGTCAACTTTAACGAATAACGTGCAAGCTTTTTTGTACTGTCAGTGCATAAAACATAAAATCGTCCATAAAACGTGCAAATCAGGTTCGATATGTAAAGTTACATGCTTTTGTAAGTCAACTTTAACTAATAATGTGCAAGCTTTTTTGTACTGTCAGTGCATAAAACATAAAAATCGTCCATAAAATGTGTGTTTAGTAACTTCAAACATAGTTAATGCCTTGAACAGTTAAGTAACTAACCATGTTTTGATACCTGAGATATAGGTAGTGGTGAATTCAGTGGTCGATATGTCCTCTGAGTGTGCAGCCCAATCTGCTATACAGTACTTCGAGAACATGAGGAATTTTCTTGTAGCTGTTGGCAGAATGCAGCTTTTAACATTTGAAGCATCTGATCTTGAAAAGGTTAGGTTTTCTCCGTTTTTTCACACTGTTTTTCCAAGGTACATTGTATTGAGCAAAGGTTTTGAACTTTTAGGGTGGTTCATCAAACAAAGTTGTAGACTGCATTTTGTGCCTAAAGGGATATTATGAATGGAAACAAGCTGGAGGAATAGGAGTTTGGAAGTATGGAGGAACTGTCAGGATCACGTCCTGTCCCAAAGGATCACCGTCCTCGTTTGGAGGAAGTGACAGTGCCGATGAGTCAGTGGATGACTCTGAATCATCACAATTTGACCAGCTGTTGGAGTTTCTCCATTTATCTGGCGAAGTCTCGCTTGAAGAATCAAATACTGCAAATATACTGACCTTCCTCTTTGATCGCTTTGGTCTCGGGCTTCTACAGGCTTATCTTATGGAGAGGAATGGAGTTGAGGACTTCCCTTTGAATTCAATGGTAGGTAAGACTGTGTGTAGTTTATCTAAAACGGGAAGTTATTACATTGTAACCTGCCAATAGAAGTCACAGCTTGTTAGATCGATACAATGATACAGCTTCTGTAAAATCTATCATCAATCAAATAGTTGGCATAAAGAACTTCACTGATTACCATATATTCAGAATGTAGATGAAGTCCAGGTGTATGTTGCAATCAAGAGTCTCTATCACCATCAGGACATTGTTGGATATCCTGCCTTATCACCATCTTCTTAACACAACATAACCGTTCCTCCATAGTGGCTTAACTTGCTCTGACAATTTTTCGCCGTTCTACTCAAGTTTGACACTGATATCAATCTCATGTTAGATAAATTTCAAGTGCCATTCCTTCTTGTGGACTAAGGAGGAACATTTGCAGGTAATTGATGCTGTGCTGAGGAAAGTAGTCAAGAACTTCTCTGGATTGCTGGTTTCTCAGAGCAATCAGGTAACAGCAGCGATTTCATCATACACATTTTCTTGTGTAATACCAATTACCGTTGTCACCGAATGTGGTAGATTGACAGATACTTTAACTGCTGCAGCTCAGACTTTTTCTGAAGAAAATATTGGCAGATGAGTGCAGTACTTTATCAAGATCAGAAGTTCTCGAAGCCATATCAAATTATTTGCGGCACAGAACTAGTTTGGTCTCCAATGACTGCATTTGTGGTGGGAAACGTGAAAGCAGTTGGCATAATAATCGTTTCACCGCTGCCAACGAAGAAATAGTTGATGTTCAACAAAAGGAGTTAGAGGTATATATGATAATTTGGCTACAGCAAGTTGACTAATGAGGAAAACGACTGATTCTTGTCTCTTTAATTTATCGTTCAGGAGCTCAAAATCTTTTGCAGAGAGACCAAGCTAGATGTTCAAAACTACAAGTCAGGATGGGAAGAAGAATTCAGAAGGCTTGGTTAGTACTATGTTAATGTCCTTCTATGTACAAAAATGAATGGAACTTCTATTCCATCTATCAACTTCTATTATCCTTTTACTATACTTGAATCTGAACTGAAAGTGATTTTCCTCAGTGCACCATATTAAGGGCCTTGAGGTGGCCTCTTCTTCTTATCACAAAGTTTTGGAAGAAAATCGCTTGCTTTACAATCAAGTCCAAGACCTAAAAGGTAAGTTTCTTGAACTCTCTTATTTTCATTTAAAATGTTTGACAGGGAAATTAATTTTTACTTCTTCACCAGGGACGATAAGGGTATATTGTCGAGTTAGGCCCTTCCTACCAGGACAACCTGATATGCAGTCCACAGTAGATTATATCGGAGAAAATGGAGATATCATGGTTGTTAATCCTCGTAAGCAGGGTAAAGATGCTAGGAAGATTTTCACTTTCAACAAGGTCTTTGGAACTAAAGTAACTCAACGTATGTCTTCTTTCTCCCCTCTCTCTAGTACCTTCTCTCTTTTTTATTTATAATAAGTAGCACATATCATTCTCTTTACCATGATCACTCAAGCATAATATCTGAGATGCCTTATTTACTTTATCAGAAGATTGTGTTTGTGGAGTATTCTCTTAATCAACATCTTTCTTGTTGTATTTTCAGAACAAATATACGTGGACACTCAGCCGTTGGTTAGGTCCGTCCTTGATGGTTTTAATGTCTGTATCTTTGCGTACGGACAGACTGGCTCAGGAAAGACATACACCATGGTAATTTTTACTGCAATTATTTGTTTCAAGGAATTGAATTTTGTGTTACTTCCAGTATTGATAACAGTATGTTGCATTTTGGTATCTTACAAATGCATATATTTCATGCTTCCAGAGTGGTCCAGACTTGACCTCAGAGGATACATGGGGTGTCAATTATCGTGCTTTGCGTGATTTATTCAGCACTACAAAAGAAAGACGGGACATGATAGAGTATGAAGTGGGAGTCCAAATGATTGAGATATATAATGAACAAGTGAGAGATCTCTTAGTCATTGACGGAGCTAACAGGCGATATCCTTTACATAGATATATGATAAATTAGATGGTAACATACTCACATGAACTGCATCATTTACACAGTGAACAATTCGGATTAGTTGTGTAAACTTAACGTTCCATACATTGGATATACGAAATAATTCTCAACTGAATGGTCTCAACGTACCTGATGCTAGTCTGATTCCAGTTACATGCACTCAAGATGTTCTTGACTTGATGAAGATTGGACAAAAGAACCGTGCTGTTGGTGCTACTGCTTTAAATGAGAGGAGCAGCAGGTCTCACAGGTACCTGTTACATAAGTAAACGAACATTATGACCTGTCTCATGATGTATTTCTTCTTTAATTCTTCCTACTTTTGCAGTATTCTGACAGTTCACGTTCGAGGAAAAGAGTTGGTATCTGGATCTACATTAAAAGGCTGCCTTCACCTTGTGGATTTAGCTGGAAGTGAGAGAGTAGATAAATCTGAAGCTGTTGGCGAGAGACTGAAGGAAGCACAACATATAAACAGATCTTTGTCAGCATTAGGAGATGTTATCTCTGCTCTTGCACAAAAGAGCTCACATGTTCCTTATAGAAATAGCAAGCTTACTCAAGTATTACAAGACTCATTAGGTAGACAATCATCACTTTTTGGTCATTTTTTCAATAGTGAATTCAATTCCTGTGTCGAACTAGCTAGACGCCCATGCATGATCCTGCTGAAAAAGACTGAAAATCCTGAAAAGTAACTAATGCAGTCTTTGGTTTATGATGTTCAATGAGGCTTATAGAACATGTTTACCTTCTGTACTCCCTTACAGGTGGTCAGGCGAAGACGTTGATGTTCGTGCACATAAATCCAGAGGTAGATGCATTTGGAGAAACAGTTAGCACCCTCAAATTTGCTGAGAGGGTTGCCTCCATAGATCTTGGCGCAGCTCGATCTAACAAAGAAACTGGTGAAATCCGAGACATGAAAGAAGAGGTCTTAACTTCTTAATCACTGGTTGAAAATACCAAACAATTTCTTGTACCTGTAATTGATGTCTTTGCATTTTTTTTTCTGGTTGATTTAGATCTCAAACCTTAAGCAAGTGCTGGAGAAGAAGGAAGCTGAACTTGAACTCCTAAAAAGTGGTGTAAATGTTCGAGGCCAAGCATCACCTCTACGAACGATGAGACACATTGGCAATGATAGCTTGAAAATGGAAGCTAATCAGCGTCCTCTAGATGACACTAGAGAGGTAAATGAGTTGGAAATCCAAGTAGAACATCATATTCATATATCATTCTTGTAACTGTTAATTACTTCTGTTGCGGTGAGATAGGTAAGGAGCTGTTCATCAGGTAAACAAAGGAGGCCTCAGTTTCCCTCGAAGTTCACGGACAAGGATTTCATGCCAAAAATGCCGTTGCTCACAGAGGAAAAATCAGCAGCCGCCTCCTCCATGAGAAGATCACCATCTCCACCTGTTAGAAGATCAATGTCAACAGATAGAGGTGCTCATGTCAGAAACAGAAACAAGCCTGAAACAGTGGAAAATCAACCAGTAATGAAACTGCCTTTTCCTGCTAGAGCTCCGGTCACTATCAATAAGTCTGGTACCAATTATCCAGCTATTGTCTCTTCGGATAAAACGAGAGGATATCAGAGTTCAAGAGAGCAAACTAGGCAGGAAAATATCTCTGATGTTCTATATACCCTCCAGAAAATGAGCAACAGGAAAATTCCAGAACATGACGAGGAGCAGTTTAAGCAAGTGCTCAATGTACGACAAGGTGCAATTAGGAAAAGCAAAAATGAGAACAAGATCAAAGCCAAGCAGCAGTTATCAACCAAAATACAGATTAAATCAGATGTTTCAGTGACCTTACTTTCTGATGGATGTCATGGTGGAATGATTGACGAATCTCAGAAAAGCGACATTTCTGAGTCTGAAAATGAGAATGGATTTATTGGATCCAACATAAGTGGAATGATAAGGTTTGGTAATGGAAATCTTCCAAGAAGCTTCTCACGGAACTCCCAAAATGTTGAACGGTATGACCTGTACTTCTTTGAGAATTAACATACTATATAACAACTGCTTTTTGTATTAACTGCTTGATTTCATACAGAGAAATATCACAGACAGTTGAAGCATTTCTTGATCGTAAATATGAAGAGAGACCATCAAGTGGCAATAACATGCTTCGAAATACTGAAGTAAACAATTCATTCAATCCTGAATTCCGGAAACCAGAAGATAAACCTTTGAATGGCAATAGAATTGCTCGGAATTCAAAGGAAGTGAGCAACTCATTGGCTTCAGAACTGAGAAGAAGCAGATCAACACCACGCGGAAAATTTATGTTTTTGCCCTGAGAGAAGTTTCATACTTATATACTACACATCATTTGGATCAACTAATTTGGTAGTTCTTGTACAGCCACTTCATGCAATTTGGAGCATGCCCCTCATACTAGAAAGTTGAGATGGTTGAAGATGTCATTGCGGATTTCAACCAGTACTGTATCCTCAAACTTCATTTGAAGTGATATATATCGCCGTGTATTTATATACAAACTGATAAAACTTTAATATATATGAAAAAAAAAAAGTTGGTACTTTGTTTTGATATATGGAATTAAAGATCAAACGCTTTTGTGAGGATACACATATCTCATCCATAGGTTACCTTGACTAGTTGAATGACTGTCAACTAGGAAATTAGTCCATTGGCATGAAATATATCTAGCAACCAAATTATTTCATAATTTGAGCAGATTAAGAGACAAGATCAAACCAAACTCAGCAGTTCAGTATAAATTAACTTATGTTCATGTACAAAAACTGTTCAGAATCAAACCAAACTCAACAACTGAATAGAGTAAAACTAACATAGGGTAAATTCATACTTGTTTTATGACACACTAACATTTAAACTTCATGCTTTATGGTGCTGACAGACTCTTCTTAGTGAGCAGTCCCAAGAAGAGATAGAAGAAAGGTCCGGTAATCACCAGAAGTCTCCGAGTGCACTGCATCGTTCAGAGATTTCTTATGCTTCTTCTGGTATTCTGCTTTAATATACTGCATATCGATCTCAGTTCGCGTGACTAGTATCCTAATGAGAGTTGTATCATCCGTCCCTAAGCCCTTCATTGCCTTGTGCAACTCCTGCATCCATTGACGAACATATGTGAGGTGCGGATAAACAGCACCATCGGGAGCTTATATGATACATGTCATGCAGGAGATAAGCAGAAAATAATGGTTTACTAAATTTAAGACAAAAATGACCAAACAAAAACATCTTTAGAAGTTTGACTTCCATGTCCAAGTTGAGATATTGAACCAAAAAGAATAAAAAGTATCCAGAGTAGGAAGCACAGTACGAAACATGCTATATGAAGGAAGAACATAGCATCTGGATGACTTGAGCGAAAAGAAAATTTGGAAAGGGATAATAGCATTCAAGGGAAAAAAGAAAGAGCTTACGGAAGCATGAATTCAAAATATCCGTGTTGTAGGCAGAATGGTTACCGTATCTGTGACTTGATAAGAAATTTTAATAAAGCCATAACACAAACGACCACAAACTTGACCTCAACTGACAAGTAAACCACTCCAACTTTGAGAGTGCACATCTAGAACTAAACACTCCAACTATCCCCATTGCCTCGTGGACAACTAACGCTGCCATGACATATAAATTTGGAGGTATCTAGATCGTTGGAGTGTTCAATTGACACAGTGAATACGAGTTGAGGCGTCTCGATGTGCATATTTGCTAACTGAGGCCAAGGTTGAAGGTATGTTTATGTGTCATAGCCTTTAAAAATTGTAACAATGTACCTTCGCAAAGTATTTTGCTGGATTCTCAGCACACTGCAAAATAGTCAAGAGAGCAAACTCAAAGAGTCCAGAGGTTTCACTTTTTATAGCCTGCAACAGTTGCTGTCTGTTAGTACACTAAAATTGGAAATCTGTATAGGTTTGCTAAATGAAGTCAGCTTACCTTTTTCAACGAGTTACCATACATGCTGTGATATGCAGCACTAACAGCAGCCAAATGCGCTCTGCTTCTTTCAGAAAAAATCCGCATAAAAGTATTCTCATCAGTTCCCAATTTCCTCTCCCCAGCTTTGAAAAGAGCTTTAGCATCATGTTCCACCAAAGCTCTGTCAACTTCTGGCCCTTCATAGCACGGTGTGCTTACATATGCTAGAAGCAACTGTAGTGATTAAGAGAAAATAAACTAATCTTTATATACACTGCCAATTATAGCGACTGTCCTCTAATGTTTTGATTCTAATCCTTCTTTCATTTTCGGTATTGGTGCAATGAAAGTAACGTTGCAACTTCTCACCATATCCCCATTCCAATGAAAAGCATTCAAACCACTCATAAAACCTTTAAAACTACTGTTATTTATTTAAAAGTTGTTCCTATGTGTACTACGATAGTTTAGGTAATCCAAAGTGTCTGATATATTCTTTTTCACATGCTTGTGCGCATCAATTTAATACAGAAGAAAGGTTTTTTGTGTGTGTGTACAAATGCAGAGGACAACTACCTTTTTGTGATCATCGTATGTCACAAACTCAATATCATGTTCAAGGCTGAAACGAAACATGGAATGGTAAAGTAGTTTAAACTGTTGTATTTGAGAAGGAGTCCGTGAACATATCACTTCAGTGGCAGCTCTTGGATCAACGACATCACCACTCAAAGCTTTCCTTACTATTGTAGCATCCCTTCCTGCCGGATCATACATCCATAGCAGGACTGCATTCTGGAATCATTCAAAAAGATAAAGAAGACAATTAAACACAAAACATAAAAAACGAGGCATCCAAATTCCGCCAATTCCAATTCTTGTTTAGTACTCCCTCTATTTCAATTTTTTTATCCTACTTTAGTTTGTTCGAAATAGAATGTTCCTTTCCTTTTTTAGCAACAAGATTCAAAGTCTTCTTTATAATCTTAACCTTGGACAAGTTATTTTGTTATCCTAAAATTTCTACTTGTCATCAATACCTCAAGATTACCGCTAAGCTCTTTGGATAAGCGTTTGTTGAGATCTTCAGAATACATACTTCTGTATTCCTGTTGAATTAGAGCACGCTGAGTTGCATCACGATGGGCAATGACGTTAATGACTGCTGCTTTATCACATCCAAACCCTGCATAACACAAGCAAGTACTTCACCCAAAGCTCAGCTGCAGAAGAGAAATACACTATCATTTAATGAATGGTGCCACTTTGAAGTCACTTTCGGATTTTCAAGTACGATATACACACACTAATAACAAAGTATGTCAGAGATTACTTGATGTTGCATTCGTTTTCTATTTTGGAGAACATACATTTTAATTTTGGAAACTAAATCCAAACAGGATGATGATATTTATCTGTCCTCTACACCATACTTCACTAGGAATTTTGGAAGCAAAATGTAGCTGTTTTGCTTGTCCTTTATGATAATTTGACAAAGTAATCCATGTGATACAGAAACGAAGAGCCTGCACGAATGAACAACAACAACTACTACGCTTCAATCTCAAAACAAGTTGAGGTCAGCTATATGAAACAACAAAGCCTGCAACCAATGTTTCACCTGCTAGCATTGATTGATTCAACACCAAAACGAGGTCTCTATATGGTTTCTTCACTACTATATTTTCCTTCTTACT
>JAOTQR010000097.1:24279657-24295643 GCA_025774065.1 Solanum ossicruentum | reverse complement strand
AGTGGAGAAGCGGATGTTGACATGCCAGCATTGGAGGATCCTGAAGCTGATGCTGAGGGCAGCAAGATGGAGGAGGTTGATTAAGTTTATTATTAATGGTCGATATTCTATGGTGTTCCCTTACTAATTTCTCTAGTTTTTTATTTACCCCATCAGAAACAGTATGTCGTAAGGTTGTCGTAACGCGTTTCTTTTTCGATGTTAGGTTGTAATTCTCCTTTTCTTTCGACATTCGTGTTTAAAATAGTTCATTTTCTTGCGCAGCTTTTGTTTTCTCTGAGAAATATCTTGCATTATGGTGTGTACCAAGAAGCACAATATACTATCATTCAGAGTTAATACTACAAAGCCATGTGAACACCAATAAATTAAATACTAGATATTAAATCTCACTTATCACTTCAAATTTTCAAAGATTACAACTGTTGATTTTTGTGCGTAGGCAAATATAAGCTAAGAATCTATAAACAAGAGCCATTGCTAATAAAACCCAAACTTCTCTTAATCCACCATTTAAACCAACAGTGTCAAATGAAGGAGAAGTTTGAAGACTTCTACAACCCCCTTTGCTTTCACAATCATATAAATCATCTCCTGAATATTGCACTTTCAGTAATAGCCTAAATCCATAGTACATGAATGATAAGTACTTTAGCCACCTCATGAATATTGGTATGTGCTGCAAAAAATTTAAAAAGTGAGTTCTACTGGTGACGAAATTAGAAATTTTACTTACGGTATTCGAAATGTTACAACAACAAGTGGGGATTGAGGAAGGTAGAGTATACATAGATGTTACTCTACCTTGGATTGTTTCCTCGAGGAAAAACACATCAAAGCAAATCGAAACGAAACAATGGAAGTGAAGAAATGATAGTAAAATATTACAAAAAGTATGATAAAGTATTCTTAAAGAAATAACAGTACCTACAACAAAGTAGTGCAATAATCGAAGTACAAGAGACATTAGATAGTAATAGAAGTCAAAAGCCAACAAACTACAAGTTAAATACAATGACTATTAGTATGAAAAGAAAAGTAAGACAACACTCTACTACTAGTAACCTTCTATCCTCATCCGAGTTGTCCACAGCCTCATATCTAAGGACATTAAGATAAACTATGTTAATGAATAAAAAAAGTCCTTTTCATCCTAGGTTAGCAAGTTTTACTTGAGTAGGATACTTAGTTTTGTCTTTTCTGAGCATAAATAAAAAAGTTATAAGTACTATTGCTCAAAACTATCCAAAAATGTCGACTGGTGCTTGTTTGGATTCTCCAAAAGTAGGATATTTTGAAGAATACAAGATTGGTGTAGCTACATTTTTGGAGGGTTCGAGCAACATAGTTTTTTTTTCCTCTAATTTGGATACCTGAACATAGTAACCTCCAGTGAGAAGAAACAACATCAATATCAGTGAAGCAACCATCCCAGCCCTTCTAATGCTCATAACTGCAGCTCCAAAAAGCTCTCCAGCTCCCTATAACCCAAAAAACCAATAAATCCATTCATATTTTCCAAAAAACTGAGTACAGCTTTGTTAGTTCGCGAAAAAGATTGAAGTTACCTGGCTAGTTATCGCTATTAATAGCGTTGCAGCCAATGTTAGGAAGAAGCATTGGACAGTCTTCTTGAAGCCAGCCATGAAGTACACAATGCACATGAATAACGTTGGGTACACAACGTGTGCTACCATGTCACACAATGTGCTGCAGACGTAATAGACGCTCAGTCTATACATGTCTGCTTTCCTTTCCTTCACCAAATACATCTTCTCGAATGGGAAAACATACACTGACCCGAAAATGGATGAGGAAGTCCAGAAGATACAGATGTAAAACATTAAACCGATCTGCAATGAAGGTATAGATTAACTTTCTTGAAAATACTCTAAGGAGAGAAAATGAAAACTTAGGATTTTTGCCTGATCGCGGATTTGAGCTTCAGTTGCAATCGAGGATTTCCACCAAAGAAGCCCGAGCAATAGTGCAACTCCAACTGCTTGGACCAACCGGAGCTTGTCAAAATAGTCTCTGCATCTCTCCCTGTACGTTCGCTTTGACAGTACCCTGAATTGTTCACACCAGGATATAGTCCAATCTTTCTTTACTTTAACAGCCATTTGAAGATGCTCTGGTGCTTTCGACCCTTGATGATTCTCTTTCGGCTCCAACAGGACTTTGTACTTGTGTTGCAGATGCTAATGTTCATAGATACAATTTCTGTGAAAGTATGTTCCATAAAGAGCTTTCAAGCAGACTAAACGAAACGCGTTAAACCAGAACAAGTACAAATGAGAATCATACTCTGATGACAATCTTCTCTCGTTCGGTTGTGCATTGAGGTGGATACAGATCATCAGGAACACTGATATCGCTTACTTGTCCGGTTGCTAAATCTAGCAGGAACTCTGCTGGATTCATGGCAATTTCCGGAATGAAACCTAGAGACGAGAAGTACTCCATCGAGTCCCTGGCCTTACCATAGTAAACTGGATAACCATCCGCAATCAACAGAATTTTTTCGAACATGTGGAAAATCCTGCTTGAAGGCTGGTGAATTGTTGTTATGATTGTCTTTCCCATCTGATGAAACAAAATGTATTAGTATTTGGCCAACTTGTTCCACATGTACTTGGTTCGTTTCAATTTATTTGTCCAGTTTTGACTTAACGCGAGAGCAAGAAAGTGAAAAAGACTCTGAATCTTGTGGTTTTTAACATGTCATGTGGAAAATTAGAGTCAACGACAGAAGAGGAAAGACATTCTTTTCTAAAAAGAGAACTAAGACAAACAAACTTAAACGGAGGGAGTAGCAAATGTTGAAAATGTGGTTGAAGTGTTTACCTTAGCAAGCCCTTGAAGAACCTGAAGTAGTCTATTTGCAGAGGTCGAATCAAGGCCTGAAGTTGGTTCATCGAGCAAGAGGAGAGAAGGATCAACAAGGATTTCATGACCTATGCTAGCTCTTTTTCGTTCTCCACCAGAAACACCTTTGACAAGTCCTCCACCTATTCTCGTGTGACGACATCTACAATTGTGACATTCATGAGTGACAGTAGCAACAATTACGTTATGAAGTTTCTTTTGGCTTCTACATATAATTGCTTTTAGTGTGTGTTGAGGTTCACGACACGTACCTTTCCAGGCCTAACTCCTTAATAATCACTTCTGCTCTTTCATACTTTTGACGTTGACTCATCTTACTTGGAAGTCTTAATAATGCAGCAAAAACTAAAGTTTCCTCGACTGTCAGTTGTGGAAAAAGCACATCATCTTGTGTCACGAAACCCACCCTAGACAATAGCACATAACGCTAAGTGAAGTTAATACGAAGACATTGAAAGCAAAATTTGACATAATAGAATATCATTCACCTTCTTTTAAGAGCTGGATTATATGGAATATCATTGTAAGTGACCGTTCCTTTGACATTTTCGTGCACTCTTCCACCCAATATCTTTAACAAAGTCGTTTTCCCACTGCCCGAAGGTCCCATTAAGGCAAGAATTTCACCCGGACTAATGCTTCCCGTTATACCCTTGAGTATATGTTTGTAATTATCATGTTCAAACTGTGAAGCTACCTTTGACACAACTGCCTTGACAGGATTGTTGGAGAACGCAGGGTTAATCTTCACCTTGTACTCCACATTCGTAAACTGCATACCAAACAATTCACATTGCAGAAGCCAAATGAAATTTGTGATGCCAAATGGGATGGGAGGTGGGGGATCAGAGCGGATGAAGCCTTCACGAGGCCTCGTTTAATATTTTCTCCCATGAACTTGCTCATGCCATCCAGCCTCCTTCAAATTCCATTTCTACAAGAAACTCTACAACATGGAAAATTGACAAGCCAAAGAAGGAGAGTTAAGAAGAAAAAGTACCTTGAGATATATAGGAAGAGGTTGATCTATATGCGCGATAGATGTATCATGTTCAACTTCTATATCAATTTTAGAGCTTCTGTTTCTGATATACGCCTGAGACATGAACTCTATGTTATGGCCAAAACCATTACTTCCAGCAATCTGCATGGAGCCAACAGTCGGAGGGGACAACGACAAGTCCTCTATTTCATCTTGTGCCATATGCTCCATTATATCATGAAAAAGATAAAAGAGTTTTGAGTTAATTTGTATTTTGTCCAATTGTGTTGAAAAAAGTTCATGTCTACTATATATGGTTGGATAAATTGAGGAACAAAACTTGAAATTTGTTGAAACACATGCTTTCTGTTGAAACCTACTAGATATCCTTTTGTTGTTAATTTTTAGTTATGGCACAACCTTGTTGCTCTTAACCTTTATTATTATTGGACCTGGGAATAACTTAAAAATAAAGTATTTTATCATTAAAGAATCAGCACGTCATATGTTTACGCCTTGAAAACAGTGTTTAGCAGAAATGCAAGTTAAGTTTACTTATAATAGACTCTTGTGGTCAGACCCTTCCCCGGATTCTGCGCATAGCGGGGCTTTAGTGCACCGAATTTGCCCTTTATTAAGGGAATTTCTATATGAAATAATATAAAAGTGAAAATGTTGTTAAAAAAGACAGAAGATTTCAATTATATAAACAATAATATGATCAGAGGATGCCAAATGAAAAGAAATATGTAACTATTGTACTAATAAGTTATTTCCTCTAGCTCTAGCAACTTATTTGGATGGTTTGCGAGCTATTGCATGAGTTTTACGTTAAAAGATAGCGGCTACGTATTTATCTTTTCATTTAAAAAGGAAAAAATTTGTTTAGATGGTTGTTACTTGACGTTTATAATATATCATTTTGTAAATAGGTAAATTATATTATTATCCTATTATCTAATTATTATTAAGATTAATGAAATATCCTTATCTTATATATATATATAATTTATCAACAATTACTCATAAAAGTAATTTAAAACAAGTTCTTTTTCCAAATTTATCACCAATTTTACCTTGTTAATATTTTAAGTTACTTAACTAAGAAAACATCCAAAAAAGTTTAGTAAAAATAACATAAATAACAACTATTATAAATATATGAATAATGAGAAACAAGAAATAATGTAAATATGGAATTTAAATAAATTTAACAATAAAGGGATCTAAAGCCCTGTCAAAATCCTCAGAGGAAAAAAATGGAAGAATCTCAAGATATTCTACTGAACTCCATCGCCAGCTCCGGCGTGACGATTCCTCCCGGAGTTTCATCGGTAAAAGATCTCACGCCGGCGACGTTATTCTCCATATCCTCCCAGTCATTGCACCTTATTGACCGCCAAAACTCGTCGTTTCCCACTTCCTTGCCGGAAAGTTCAGTTGCCGACCGATCAAAGCTCTGCTCGGTGCTTGCGTCCGCTTTCAAATCCCTAGGTTTCGCTGGAGATATCAGCTTCCACAAGGTTTTGCTTAATATCTCTCCATTGTCTTCTTCTTCTTTTGATCTATGTAGAATACGTCGTCGTTTGTAGCATTAAGCACGCTTCGGAGCTGATTTTGCAAATTGATCTTTAAGTTTCATTTTGTTGAAGTTCTGTTTTGTTCCTTTGTTAATTTATATGCTTTCGGTGATGCAGCTAATGTGGAATTAATTGATTTTGATTTGCATTAATTCTAGATTGCTTCTATGTGTTTGTTAGATTTGTGCTTAGAGAAAGTGTGTGTGTTTATTGCTTAGGCAGTTCCTTTATCCATCGGAAGAGGACTTGTACGAGTTGATAAGGTTCTTGGTTGGGAGGCTATGTGATGTTGAAGCTCGAAAAAGTGTAGTTGGAGAATCTAAAAGAGGCCTTAAGATTCCAGAAGAAAATCTTGATGATGCGGGACTGCTGCCACGGAAGGAGCTTTTGAAGAGACATGGTGATCCGTTGATGATGACACAAACATCAGAGGCGTCAAAGGAATATAATGGTGTTGATATACCTATAGAAGATGGAGCTGACTCTAGCAATGAGACATCAACAGGTGAACAAGATGTCCTAGATTTGGTGGAGGGCGTGAGGACGAGCTCTTTGAGGGACAATGAGCATAATTTTGAGCATGGACAAGGACAACAGTCAACTTCACCGTGTGTGCCTTTGCCTCAGGTACTTAATTGCAGGATAATTGCATTGCATATTTAATATATAGTGGTAGACTCTTTAGGCTTTGCACTAGTTGTCCAGTGGAGCAAACAAGCTGATGATTTTGAATCGGATCATATATGAAGATAGCGGAAGTAGGGAAAAAACAATGGTACTATTTGATATTGTGGTTAGGCATTCAGAAAGCCTTGAACATGTCGTCTTTTCTTCTAAATTCAAGCCATATTGCAGATGAACTGCAAGACAGAAACTTTACCAGACCAAAAGGAAATGCTTGTGGAGAAGTCTGTCTCAAGCTCTGTTGAATTACAAGAACTGCAAGAAAAACTTGATTTGTTGAAAGCAGCAGTGGAAATGGCTTCTGATCACAAACATCCCAGCGACTTTTATGTGAATCAGCTAAACAATCAGGTGGAAATGAAGAGGGCCAAAATTGTTGAAATGGAGAGTCACTGGTAGGATGATGATGTTTCTATATTTTAGACATTTTTTACTTATATTTTTCCTATTATATAAACTGTTAAGCCTTTTTAGAATCTCTTACAGGATTGATAGAAACAAGATCCTTGAGCAGAAGAAGGATTCTCTTGAGGAAAAGCTAAGAGCAATAGAACCAGAGATCTATGTAAAATATAAAAAGGTGGAAGAGATATTAGCTGAAAAAAAAAGAAGGTAGGTCATCGTCTATTAGGTCACACAAAATATCCGTTGTTTTTTAGATTGCGTACTTGGATCAAGAGCAGAATTAAGAAGAAACTGTGTTCTTCCTTGAAAACTTTGTTCATATACCTTAAAAATTGTTATTTTGGCTACAGAGTAACTCGATTCTCTAAGCATGCAAAGAAATTGAATCAACTTTTTAGCTTTTTAGCTTTGTCTGAATGTTTGCTATGTGTCACTCTGCAGAGAGGACGAACTTATTGTACTCTTAGCTAAGGCTGAGAAGCAGCCCAAATTGCAACCTAGGAGAACCTACATTCAGCGTGTTGAAGAGATCACCAAAAACAGCCGGAAGCTGGATCTTGACATAGAAAGGATATTAAAAGAAACAAGGGAGCTTCAGTTGGAGAGCAACTCTGTCCGAGAACGGCTTAATCGAACTCATGCAGTGGTGGATGAGACCATGTTCAGGTACAATCTTTTGATATGCTGGTGACCATGAATTTGACATTTTAATGAGAGTGTAGATTGTTAAAATGTAAACTGTTTGATTTTTTTATCAGGGAAGCAAAAAAGGACCAAGTGGGACAACAAGCTTACAGGATACTGACTAACATCCATGACAGTTTTGAACAAATAGCTGAAAATCTTCTTGCAACGGATAGAACCCGGCGAGAAGTGACTGATTATGAAGGCAAACTTGCAACTTTGGCATCTCGAAGTATTGATATTGACAAGCTGAAAGCAGATCTTGATACCATCAGGAGGGACAATGATCTTCTTGAAAAGAAATTGTCCAAAGACTCATCACAGAATGTAAGTTAGAAGAGTTGGAGTTGATTGATTATTTAAGATGATTGTGATGAACTCTTTGGTTTCATTTTATGCTGTAATGTACTGGTAACACACACACACACACACACAGAGATCTACCTATCAATTTTATGTGGAATCTAGTGCCTAATGATAACAGTGCTGCAATGTCTTGATGATATTGAGACTTGTTCTTGTTCTACAAAGGATGTCCCATCTCTCTTGATATCGCAACTACTATATTGGAATCGTCTGCCTTGAAGCAAACACGGGTGTTTAGCCACCGTTATTTTTTGAATGCAGGGAGGGATCCTTGTTTGTTGGATCGTTTCTTTATTTTCTGGGCAAAATATTTAAATTTGTTGATTATCTTTATGGTGACCAATAAGCAGATGTCAAGCCTCTCAAGACGTAATAGTATCTTTTTGCTGTCAAAAGTTGATATACAAGATAGAGGGGCAATGGAAACAATTGACTGCTCCACTCAAACATCAAAAACTTCTCCAGCCTAAAAAGATCAGGTAATTGAGGAAAGCTAACGGCTAACTATCAAAAGCAAGAAACTCTAAGCCAAAGTTCCAACATAATCTCACTGAGAGAGCCTAGTTTCTAGCCACATCTAATATACACTTAAGGGAATGGCTTTGATCTATCAGTGAAGTCTATACTACATCTTGGACGGTGTAAACGATAAGCATATCTATGGTCTTTATTCTTAGACGTTTTCTCTATTCAGCAATTTGTTATTCCAATGAATATTAGCTTGGGGTTGTTGAAAAGCACCAGATGTAGGAATGCCAGAATCAGCTGATCTGGCAACAGTTTGAGGTTGCTGAGCTAGGGGTTGAACATTAGATTGTGCAACTATCATCTGAGATGCATTAATTCCAGGAAAAGAGCTATTAGAAGAATGTGCTGGCGCAACAGGAATGTGCTGGTCCTGAGGGATGTTGTAAAAATAATTGGTCTGAAGCATTGATTGATCACGTCCAGGAACAGAATTTCTGTAATGGGAATCTTCATTCTGCACGAAAAGATTAGGTGATATCTCAATATCAGAATTGGATGGAAACCGATACATGCTTTATGGTAGATTAACATAATATGCCACAGTCAAATCAACCAAAAGTGAAAGGAGATTAGTTTTGGAAAAAAAAAACACACCTGCTTCTGCATGGAATAGACATTCTTTTCTTTCAGATCAGGTGTAGTGATATTTTTGTTGCTAGTAGAACAAACTAGAGCTGGAGTGCCACTGTATGAGGCAGTTGAGGATCCATACGAATTGTAGCCAGTAGGGATGCCAAAGTGGTTTAAGTTTCCAGCAAGAGCTGCTGGTTTGTAAAGAGATGGAAGTGGTAATTTGACACCAGCAGCACTAACTGATGGTGACATATAAAAGTTGGCAGCTGAAGGTTGCTGAGCAAATCCACTCGGGCCCAAAAACTGGTGGGCACTCTGTGGCATGGAAACGTGGGGAATGTAAGGGTTATACGGCATATAGTTAGGAGGAAATGGTTGGCGGACTAAAGGAAACAAATGTGGAGGAACGCTAACAGAACTCTGCCCGAGGCCTATGGGTTGAGCCACAGGTTGATTAGAGCCCAATGTTGAAGGAGCTTGAGAATTTCCACCCTGCAGCAGACCATAATTTTTAGAAAGTCAGACCAAACGTAATAGACACATTAAAGAGATGAGAGAGTGGGTGATGTGAGGAAGGAAGGAAGATAAGGCACATAATTGAACATTTCAAAACTTCAAAGATACTGCAGAAATTTAAAGCTGACAAAAGCCAACAGGTACCAAATAGACGAAAGTTAATTTTCATATCTATTTCTTTGTTCGATATAAAGGGAAGCATTGATTAAGTGTTTTACCCTGGACATACACATGATGTAGTTTAGCAAATTGTTGGCCAACACAAATGAAGTACCACCACTCAGTAGATGATGTCTACTCTGAGTATTTCATGGTTCAGATCAGACATTGTAGAAAGAAATACCAAATAATCAACTTATCCACAAGTGAGCCGAGAAATTATGTCAAATTTGTCTTATCATAAGGTAATCCTTCAATTGCCAATACTACAAATCTTCCCATTCAAATTAATTGCACAGTTAGCATTGTTATGTAAGAGGCAGTTGACCAAAAATTCGTTTTGACAGCAGAGTGTAGCAAGGGCCAAAAAAAAAAACCTTTCAAATGAAATATGTGAAGTAGAGATGTTTTAGGGACACAATGACATGCCTGCTGTTCTTGTCCCTCAATACACACAAGATGGGGCCCAAGCATGGGTGGTACAAAACCCAAGCTATAATCAGGAGAAGTCTGGAGAAGTGGCAATTGTGAGCCAGCAGAATGTGGAAATTTCTCCAGCTTTGATGGATCATATGCAGGGGAAGCACCAGATACTTCAAAAGGTGATATATTTTCAGATCCATGTTGGTGCGACAGCAGATTGTCAGGATAGTCACCTCTATGAGCTGCTGAGGATGCATCTTGGTAACTGCAGTTAGTTTTATATGGTGATGAGAGGTCAAGTATGAGGTATAAAGAACAGAGTACCCAATAAACAGTTACTGGCCTACAGACCAGACCAGGATAAGCATAATGACATGGTCATCCTTGTTACTATAAGCTACCATTAGGAAAAAAGAAAACTTGACAGTCCAGAGCCAATTGGTCATGGAATCTCCATCAAATTGTGGTACATGATTGCAAAAATATATTGAGATGCTCCCAGACAACAACAAATCAGCAAAAATGCTTCAGTAGAGAAACATTTAGATGTATAAAAATCACAAATGAATACAAAAGCATGACATGTCATTCCTTTATCTACCTCCCAGGTTCCATGGAAGTACTATCATTAGCTGGAGCAGTCTCCACAAGCGTCGAGTCTTTGCCACAGCTTATGCTTGGATCCAATTGAGGATCCAAACTACCGAAAGTCAGTCCACTCCTAAAGGATTCAGGTACTTGAAGATGATTTGGAAAAATTACAGGCTGAGAACGGGCAGAGACATTTAACTCCCCAAACTTCATGTCAAGCTGTGGAACTGCTTGTTCCACAGAAGAATTTGGTTTAGAAGGTAATGGTAAATTGTCTCCCTTTGCAACAGCTGCTGCCTGAGATGGCAATACTGCATCAAGATCATGATAAAGTGAGATCACCAAGAAAGGAAAAGTAAAAGACAAAATTATGAATCTCATTAATTTTCCTTGCTCTCCTCCTCAAAAGCAACACACGGGTAAGCTCACGATGGTTAGGTTATTAACATATAATTTCTAGAAATTCATCCAAATTCAATGATGGCAGTGAAATGGACTTGTAAGATAGAGTCAACTAGTTTTCTCATGTATATCTTGGGAACCACATTAACAATAATACTTGGGCCTTTGACATTGATCTATCCACATTAATAACTTTAAGGAGGCTGTAGCCCCCTTGAATTCGGAAATCCAGAAAAGATAGAAGTGAATCAAAGGAGAGTCAATATAAATCGATGTGGTACCTCCTGAATAACTTTTAACTTGTTTGGAATGCTGTCTTTCATGATTAATTGCAACTGGTTGTGTAGCGGTGTCTGAAACTCCCCGGGATTCTTTTGGCCCTGTTGTGTTTATATAGTTGATAGTTCTACTGTCTGCATGACGATTTTGAGGAGCATCTTGACAAGCATCTAATCTTCCCTCATTTGCAGGAGACACAGTGGAGTCGGTAGCAGTGCGCTGGCTACCTATCTCACGCTTTATTGTACCAACTGTTCCTGGATTTCGTGGATTCAAGGCTGGCACTAGTACAGGATCTGATGAAGAAGAATAGACACCAGAAGGTGATACTGAAGTTACGCTTGTCACAAGCTCATCAGGTCTTGATATGAAAATTTTGTCTTTAAATCTGGTTCCTCGTACAAAGGTGGGGGTAGGGGCAGGAGTGGGACCAGGATCCAAGTCCCGATTAGGAGGTACAGATGAAACTTTAGCCAACTTGTTTACATTTACAAATGAAGTTATTCTACTGGCATGACTAGGATTGTATCGAGCAAACTGAGCAGCAAATTCTTTGCTTGCATGTATATTAGCATCTTCTGTTTTACCTGCAGCTGGCATGGAGGCCTTAGAAATTCTATCCTTGGAACTATTCACTCCATTTTCTTTCTTAATATATCTTCTGACACCAGCATCTGTTGACAATAAGAAAGGGGGTACATTCACACTGCAAGCCATGAATACAGAAAATACATCTCCCTCTACCAAATTCCAACAGAAACCATGTTGTTTAAGTGATAAGAGATGCATACAACTATTAAGGAGGAGGACACTTTGAAAGTTAATTATTCTTGAATTGTATGCTCAAAGCTTAAAGTGAAATACACAACATCCTGGACTGTAACTCTTACCCCGAGTTGAAGTCCCATATATACCATCAGTGATGTAATTTATCTCACGACCATCCCTAGCCCTTCTCTGCATGCCTGACATCCACCTGTAATCGTCGGAAGTTTGGCTGCTGGCTTTCTGTGATAAGCAGACAGTGAAACAATGAAAGATCAAGCTAAGTGAATTTTGTGATAAAATTTGCAATGGCCACTTCCCATATTAGTGTCCCCTTGAATAGTTCTAGTTAGATTCGACATAATCATTAAGAAAAATGCTTACTGTTTTCTTTCTGTCTCGTTTCCTTTTGACCTCATGAAAAGTATCTGCAGAATTAGGTAGTGAAGAAAACAATAAGGTAATATGCTCAGAATTAATGCATGTTCAAGAGGATATCATGAATTAATGACCCTTCTCACACATAAATCAAATCAAACAATGCTTCACTTCCAAATTATTTGAGATTAATCAAAGGAAGCCTTTTATGACAACTAAACAGGGATGCATTACAGTAAGCAGTTATGCACATATCAACTTCTTTATCAAGGTTCCATTGGCACAGCTTATCAAATTCCTAGTCAGCAACGACCATGCTAGCTTGAACTGTCAAAAAACATACCTAATGCGATCTCACAAGTGGACCATGCTAACTTGAACATCTACATACCTAGTGTGATCCCTGTACAAGCTCGAACATCACAATAACAACATACCTAGTGTGATACCTATGCAAGCTTGAACATAGATAAACACAACAAAGAAAACAGAAATACAATGTCAAAATGAATTAGTCCATAGAAGTAAATAAAAGGCAACAGAATAAAAGAACAAAAAAACCATCTAAAAACACACAAAGCACCCAAGCATGTGGCCTAATGATGAATAAAGTAGGTTGCGAGAACCATAAGGTCTCAACGAAAAAAACATAAATGTAATTTCTTCCCATCCTAGCCTTTGCACCTATTACTGGTCGAAGGTGGAAGATATCTCGTTCAAAAAACTTTTAAATAAACCTATTTACAAGCATCAAATATGAAATGGCCGTGAACGTACAGACATCAAATCAGCCATGTTTGCTACTATTACATTGTTACTTATTAAATTAATTTCGTATTATATCGCTAAACAAGCTTCATAATTTCCTTTAATTATTCGGTGCTGCGAACAGAACAATTATATAAAATTGGAAATAAATACCGAGATATAAAAGCTTCTGAGCGGTATCATTGGGATCCATATTGCATTCCTTGAGCATTGCGTAGATGTCTTCATCGGTGTGCTTGCCGCCGGCGATCTCCTTTATATCGTCGATCGTTTTCCGAACATTGTTCGGAATTATAATTCTCGAAGCGCCGGTGCTCATGCTGTCAACCAGAACACGAGATTTCAGGATTAAAATGTATATAAACTATATTTTTCTTCATTTATAGGTAGAAAAAAAAATATATTTTTTCATTTAACTGTTTCTAATATTTTCTTCCATTTAATTAATATTTACATATTATTCTTTTTATTTCAGAATAAATGGTTTTAGAATTATTTATTATATTGTGCTCTTTAAACTATCTATGCTTCTTTCAATTGTGAAGTAGCACTTAGTTAATGCAACTTTTGACGCTTATTACGGGTCATTCGGAAACAGTCGATCTATGTTTTAAACATAGGAGTCAGGCTGTGTAAATTCGACGTCCCTTACCCCGCAATGGGCAGAAGCCTTTGAAGCAATAAGGTAATGTTGTTGTTGTATTGTGCTCTTATTTCTTTTCAAATTTTTCTTAACATTAGAGATAGTTGAAAAAAATCATCAAATATAAAGAGAATTTTTGGAAAGCTTCATTATTTTATGAAAGATAAAAAAGAATTGTTAAAAATTCATCTATTATCATTTGATTTGCATTAATCTTTAATTCCAAGTAGAGGTGAATTTATAAATTAAAAGTGGTGGGGCATTCAATATCTTCAATATAGATTTTTTTTTTTTGCTTTAAGTAACATTAACATGTTTAAATTAGGTTGTACATACTAAAATGTCAAAAAATTAAAATTTAAGAAAATACTAAACAATGAATCAAACTTAAGTAACCTCACTAAAATGTCCATCAATGCACTAAATCAATAACAAAAGCAACCATTTTATCTTTATTGTTAAAAGATGCCAATCCAAAAATATTTACACTGTTTACTTCATTAGTTAATTTTGAGTTGTCATGGTAAAATTATATACCATTAAACAACAATAACATAGCCATTGAAATTTCACGAGTAGAATCTTTATATATTGCATTGTTATTGTTCGTTATTTATTTTGTTACTTTTATTGTCTTTACAAATTATCATTTCCTTTTCATTTTAGCCGTTTGGTTTCATATCTAGTATTTTTTGCTTTTGAGGATGATATTTTTGAGATAAGGATCTTTCGAAAATAGTCTCTTTATTTCTATGAGGAGGTAAGGTCTACGTACATTTTATCCTCCCCAGACTATTTCTGAAATTTCACTAAGTATGTTGTTGGTATGGTAAAGTTATATACAACTCTTAAAAAATTACTCCCTCTGTCTCATATTAACTGAATTTATAAGGTAATACACACATATTAAGAAGAATATTTAAAGACAAAATTTACACCTTACTTTCCACTATTGCCCTTTGTAAAATCATAAATATATAGTGTAATTGATTTCCTAGAAAATATAAAAGCTCAATTAATGCAAGGGCAAATATGGAAAAAGTTTCAAACATTCATCTTGAACTTTGAAAAATTCAACTATTTTGAACCTTGAAAAAAGTTTCAAAAATTCAATTATTATGAGACGGAGGGAGTAATAAGAATAAAAAGAGTTGAAGTCTAAAATATTTGCGTAAATGATCTCTCCCAGAACTTGGAAGTCACAAGTACAGAGAAACTACAGAATATAAGATAAGTGCAAGTCAAAGAAGTGGGCTATAAACAAATACAATAATTCGCTAGTCTCAAAATGCAAAAGATGGGTCATCCATGCCGAAGGAGACCAAAATGATCCAATATGCTAAGTGCTCACCCTCTTCTCTGATGTAGTCTGCTGCAACCTCGATAGGTCAGTGCTGATAACTAGTGCGCATGCTCAGACCTACATCACGAAAGTAGATGTTGTAAGGCCCCACATGTTGGAGGATGTAAAAGTTCCTAAGAAATGAAATCTGAAAAATTTTCAAATACTAGTGGATTTTACAAAAGGGCCTACGGGCCGTAATGGCGTAATGGCCAGACTTGGTGAAAATATGAATTTCTGAAGTTAGGAGTACAAGTTAGTAGACGGCTCGTAGAATGGTCGACGTACCATAAGTCCTGTCTTAGGTTGAGGATCAGAGAGTTTCTGAGGGTCCAAAATCTTATTAGACAGAACCCCCTATCCTACGACCCGTAGACTGGATCAGGACCCTCGCAAAAATATATAAAGAGCAAATTCATCCTTTTCTATTATCTAATGTCTATACTACATCATCTAAGTCCCCAAAAGACCCCTTTTCAACTCAATACAACCCTAATCTACCCCATTCCCACTCATTCCAAAAATATTCTATGTCTCTAAACACTCCCAAGTCTTTCAAAGCTTTCAAGAGAACAGAGCAAGCTAGGGTTTCAGATTCTTCACCTCTAAAGTCAGTTTTTCCTTTATTAAATCACCAGGGTATGTGGGTTTGATAATGGAAATCTTTCCTCCACAAGTTCAACCTTTCCTCTCCCTCATCTATTTTCAAGTTATGGATATTTTTGATGATATCCTAGCCAAGTCTTATTATAATTTTTGCTAGTTTATTTTGAATAATGTTCAAGTAATTCTATTTTAATCGTCCCATGTCATTTGCTCTTGAAATGCATAATTTTAATCTTATGTGCTGACATCCAATTTTTACCCATTCCATTATAAATTAATTATCAAGCTTCTTCGATGTTTCAACAATTTGGTAATAATTAATTTTTGAAAATAATTGAATTCTTTAATCAAATAATACACACCCACATGTATACATATATATATGTGTATGCATATATCTTATATGTATATATATTTGTCATT
>JAOTQR010000097.1:24232771-24268521 GCA_025774065.1 Solanum ossicruentum | reverse complement strand
TATTGATACTTATAAAAAGAATTTACACTATCAAGCCAATTTGACTGCTTTCGAAAATTTTTGTATTTATTGTAAATGGACTAACTTATTTGATGAAAAATATCTATATGTTACTCAATTTATAAACTTGTGAAGTTACCCGAGTTAAAGTTAAGATAAATTTTAGATTTTTTTTTCTTTTTAGTCTTCCTTGCCTTAACATCCAAATAAATGAAGGGTGAATATTGAAAAACGAACTATCACTATCTCTTAAAAGAAAATAAGCTCTTTTTATTCATTCAAACAATATATTAAATACGAAAGTGTGCAATTCTCCCTATTTAAAAAAAGAATGTTATCTCATTTATAATAATATGGAAATTCTTACTATAATTTCATATTAATTTAGCATGCAAAGCGATAATTTAGACTCAAATTCTCGTTTGTATTAAAAATTCATCAAACGCATATAGATAATTTAATTCAAAACTAAATAAGCAAACTTTTTATAGTCTAAAATTCATAAAGTAGAAATGATATATCGACTGTAACTCTCATCCAACCACAATGGCATACCATTGAATTATAGCTGTAGTTGATAACAAATTCAATATTATTTTGTAAGTGAAGTTTGAAAAGAATAACATACACATAAGCGTTATCATTAATTTTATGAAATAAAAAGACTACTTTCGATAGACTCTACAAACATCAAAACATACTCAGTAAAATTTCACAAGTAGGGTCTAAGGAAAGTAAATGTACGCGGACCTTACAACTATCTCATAGAATTAATGATAGACTGTTTCTGAAAGATTTTCAACTCAAATATATCAGCCCAAAAGCAGAAAATACTAGATACAAAAAGGAAAAACAACAGAATTATGTATTTACATCATACAACTATATTTTGAAAAAAAAATTAAAATTTATAGTTATAGTTAGGGTTTTGTTGCTATTTTCTCTTTCATCTCTTCCTCCCTCTCGCCTCTCTCCTCTCTCCTCTGCAATTTCTTGCGATATACAATTGCAAATGTATATCAACTGCATATATACAATTATTTTGATACATACACATAGTCAAATTCGACATATATACATATACAATTCCTCTCTCCTCTCTCCTCTCTCTTGATCTCGCTCACTCTCCCCTTCCTCTCTCAATCTCGCTTGCCATACAAATATATATGTATATTAATTACACATAAACAATTATTTGACAAATATACACATACAGTTGGATGAATATAAATATAAATTCGTCTCTCTCTTCCCTCTCTCGATCTCGCTTGCCTCTCTCCTCCACTCTAAGTCGCATAGCTAAGATTATATTGTGTAACTATGTAAAATATAATTATTTAACCATATTAAATTTTAAATCTATGACTATTTATGAAAATTCCTCGTACCTCTCGATAGACTGTGGACACAAGTAATATGTGGAAAGATGAGAAAAGTAGTAGTAATAATACCAATAACTCTAATAACTGGAAAGATGAGAAAAGTAGTAGTAATAATACCAATAACTCTTTGTTATTAGAGTTTTGTGTAGATTCATGATCTCTAATTTGGTGTTTTTTTATTTGGAATCACACAATAAAAGAAAGCATGATAGACAGGTTGGAGAGGGGTGGTGGCCCATATGTTGGTTGATTCAGACACTTGGGTTTGGGACAAAATACAATGAAATAATTGAACGTGAAAAGCTTTACTTTAGCTTTGAGCTTTGACCCCCCATGTTCTCAATTTGTTAATAGGGACTCTACTAATTTTTGTACATTAGATTTAGCCCCGATTGTCAAGAATTAGGTCCCCTCTCTCTCTTTTCTTTATCTAACAGTATAAAGATTGCTTTTTTCTGTCCATTGCTGAACAAAAAACCCCTCAAAGTTTTCATCTTTGTGACTTCAGGTACTATTTTTTAGGCTGCTTTTTACTGGTCCTGTGATTTGCTTGGGTGGGTTTTTTAGGCCTTCTTTGTTTTTAGCTTATGGGGCTTTGTGGGGTTTAACGATTTTTCTTGGTAGGGTTTTCTTGGAAAAAAGAAAAAAAAAAAGGTGGGTCTTTTACACAAGATCTGTGTGCTTTCATTGACCCTTCTTCTGTTTCCTTTTTTTCGTCTATGTGGGGTTGTGCTTATCTTCTTCTATGTGGTGTTTGATGGCTCTTTGAGTGCTCTTTAATGTCTGCATTTTAATGTTTTTGCCTTGTTATTAGGTTCTTGTTTCCTGGGAAAAAAGGGAATTTGGTCATTTTTTGAGGTAAATGTTTGAGACATTAGCTGAGTTGAGCTTTTTATTGTTACTAAGTAATTATGATCTGCTGTCTGCTGCTTAGTTATTGTTGGATTAGCCTATTAAACAAATGTTGATTTTTGACCCTGTGGACTTTGTGTGTTACTCCTTTTACTATCTGTTTCAGATCTTTTTTTCTTTCCATTTCTTCCTTGTTTAATGATTTCAAGTTCTGCTGCTTTTTTCTCCTGAAATAGTGTCATCTGTTGTTGTTTTATAGTTCTATTGCTTCAAGTTAGGAACTTTCAACTGTGATTGAGCAGTGGGCTGTGTTTTTATGATTTTCTTGTTTCAATTTAGGAACTTTCTATGTTGTTGATGTGGTGTTCTAATAAGAAGGGGGTTTATGACTTGAAATTGGTCTCCCAGTAATGGGTTTGGTGAGCACAGTGCATTTAGGTATCAGTATTGTTTAAATGGCATCGACACCTTCTTCGAAGATTTCAGCCGAAAAGCTGAACAAGACAGCTGGAAATCAGACAACAGAACGGAGTTCTCGCAGGTCTGCACCTTCCCAAGCTCCACAAGGTAACAAATTAGAGACTGCAACTTCTAAAGTACGAGAAGTTGTATCGAAACAGCTCATGGTAGAATCAACAGTCAGCCAAAAGTCGCAGAGCAGTCAGCCTAAGGGATCTTCCAATTCACTTGCTGATAAATTTGATTCAAGCTTACATTTGGGCAATTCAAAACATTCAGCTAATGGAGTAGGTTCTGTACCTACCGAGGCAAAAGGCTCAAAAGGCACAGCTGATCAGGAAAGGAAAAGTTCTATTAAGGATAGCTCAGCATCAGCCAATGTTAGTGATGGGGCTAGCAGTGTTGCAAAAACTAGTGGAAGTGCCAAAATTAGTGATCGAGCAGATTTTCTTGAGAGTGGTAAGAGCAGCATTTGTAGGGGGAGCACAGGAACTGACGTGAGTGAGGAGAGTACTTCTAGCAGCTTGAGCAGCAGTGTCAACAAACCTCATAAAGCTAATGACTCAAGATGGGAAGCCATCCAAGCTATCCGGAGTAAAGATGGGGCATTGGATTTGAGGCACTTCCGGTTGCTGAAGAAGTTGGGAAGTGGTGATATTGGAAGTGTGTATCTATCTGAGTTATGTGGAACAAAATGCTATTTTGCCATGAAAGTTATGGATAAGGCGTCGTTAGCTAGTCGTAAGAAATTGCTTCGTGCTCAGACAGAAAGAGAAATATTGCAGTCCCTGGACCATCCATTTCTCCCAACATTATATAGCCATTTTGAGACGGAAAAGTTTTCATGCCTAGTGATGGAGTTCTGCCCAGGAGGAGACCTGCACACACTTAGACAAAGACAACCAGGGAAGCATTTTCCAGAACAAGCGGTGAAGTATGATACTTGATCTTTGACCTTACAATCTTAAGATAGTTTGCTCTTCTTTCTTTTAGGTGGTTTGCATCTTTTGTTGCTTTTTCAGTCTGGAGTATTATTTCCACAATTTACACATGGCTGTTTCTTTAACTGTTCGATCTAGATATATTTTTGTTATGGCTATAACAACTCCAGCGTCATCCACTATTCCTTCATTAACTAAACATAATTGTCCAAATAAGATACTGATAGCAATCAATGGATATAAATGTCTTCAAATGGCATATGATTTTCTTAGGGGCTCTATCTTCGTAAGGTATCTATGTTGTTGTCTCAAGAAATTGAATTGAAGCAAACTGACTTCTATGTGAGTTCTTTTAAGTAGTTGGATTGCATGTACTTACTAGTTATATTATTTTCCTCTGGACATTTTTATTGCATGTTGACCTCATCTAGATATATGTTTGTTCAAAAAGCTGGTTATTTGACATTCTAACTTTATTCTTTGCTCAGTGGTTTAGATCCTACATCTTAAATTCATAGAATAAGTCGAGCTACTTTTGGTTTACTTTACTTGGTGTTTTTTTTCCATAGGTATCATTTGCTCGTGTTTTTCTTACTAAGTTAAATGGATGTTTGAACTGGTTTATATTCCTCTCCCGTATTAGATTTATACGAAGCTGTTTTTGGTCTCTGTTGTTTGTTGCGTTTTCTTCTTGTAAACTATATCTAATTCGATAGCTGCAAGTTAGCGTGACCACTATTTTTATTGGACATGGTAATACTGTTTATTTTACTTTCAAGGTTTGGTGCTGCAGGCACATAACATAATTCTATAGTCATTAATACTACTGTTTGTTGTGTGATCCTGTAGTTGGGATAATCAGCTAAGGTACAGATGTTCTTTCTTATTTGGCAAACGAATCCTTCAGCTTAGTAGCCATCCATCTACTTTTAAAATATTAAGAAACGTCATTGACTTGTGGGTTGTTGTCGGAGCATTGAAAGACTGACAAATGCTCACTGACTCGTTCCTGTGACCTACTTTTCTTTTTAATCATTTGCAAAACATTGACCTCTTTAATTTAATTGGAAGTTTTTATTGGTGAAGTTAATATAATGTAAATATTTACTTTGTCAAAAATATTAAATTCAATTGTATATGACATCTTAAAATCTTCTTGGCTGTTAGGCTATTAATTTGATGTATCTAACAAACTCTTATAATAACCCATCCAACTGTATTCTCAACGTCGGCATAAGTCAAATTCAGCTAGCTAGTATAAGACAGAGGAAGCATTTAATTACTAGATCTGAGGTGAGTGTCACCATCCCCTTCCCTTGAATAAAAGGAAAAGAAAATGTTGAAACCCGAACAAGGGAAAATTGATAAAGATGATACACCAAATAGTTCTGTCACTATCGAACTAAATCACTATCATTCAGTAATTTTTTTTTGGGGGGACACCTTTTTGGCGGCTTCTTTGTTTGATGATTCCTGCTCCTTTCTCCGAAATTACTGGAATAATGAAAGTGGTAACCAGCTGATCAGTTCTGTTGGCAGTTCTCTCTTCTTTGCAATTAAAATCTTCCCACCTTGCACCAAGGATATGGCCTAGTGGTCAATGAAGTGGGTTGAGAACCATGTGGTCGTTGGTTCAGAACCAACCGGAAACAAAAACAGTAGGTGGTTTCTTCTCATATATTCATTCAAAAATGTTTCATGACATGATTTGAATGGGATATGGCAGATTTTCCAAAATATATGCAAGTATTAGGAATATTTGTGTATTTTCTCTTGAGTGAATAGATATAAATCTTCTGTATCTAGTGTTAAAACTCTAACGAAGCAGACAGATTTTATCAGGATTTTTATTTCTGCTTTCTGGCTTTGCTTTCAAACTCATGAATGAAAATTTTGTTTTGGTGGCTGCGGTTTATTAATTCGTTTGTGTTGTATTGTATCTTAAAATTGTAGATTCTACGTAGCAGAAGTGCTCCTTTCTCTGGAATACCTCCACATGCTTGGCATTGTCTACCGTGATCTCAAGCCAGAAAATGTGCTTGTCAGAGAAGATGGACATATAATGCTATCTGATTTTGATCTCTCCCTGCGCTGTGCTGTCAGTCCAACGCTTGTCAAGTCAGCTTCTCTTGAAGGTGAGCCACTGCGCAAGAATTCAGCTTTTTGTGTGCAACCAGCATGCATTGAGCCCTCGTGTATTCAGCCATCCTGTGCTGTTCCTACTACATGTTTTGGGCCTCGCCTGTTCTCCAGCAAGTCAAAGAAAGAAAAGAAATCTAAAACTGAAATAGGTAATCAAGTTAGCCCATTACCAGAGCTTATTGCTGAGCCTACTGGAGCACGGTCAATGTCATTTGTCGGGACTCACGAGTATTTAGCACCTGAGATAATCAAAGGCGAAGGCCACGGGAGTGCAGTGGACTGGTGGACTTTTGGTATCTTTCTATACGAGTTACTATTTGGCAAAACACCCTTCAAGGGATCAGGAAATCGGCAAACACTTTTCAACGTTGTTGGTCAGCCCCTGCGTTTTCCAGAATCTCCAGTGGTCAGTTTCTCCGCGAGGGATCTTATCCGAGGTTTGCTTGTGAAGGAACCACAGCATAGATTGGCATACAAAAGAGGAGCCACAGAAATCAAGCAGCATCCCTTCTTTGAAGGCGTAAATTGGGCTTTGATTCGTTGCGCGAGCCCTCCTGAGGTCCCGAGGCCCGTGGAATTCGAGAGAATTTCAGTTCCACCAGCAGCATCAACCAGTGAGAAAGCTGTAGCTGGAACTGTTCCTTACCAGAAGAACTCAGACAACTATCTTGAATTTGATTTCTTTTAATCTATTTTTTAAATATCTTTTTTTTTTTCGTCGAGCGATTGGCTGTTCTTCACTAAATGCAAGAAGATACAAAGGCTATACAACAACATTATGAAGATGTTATGTGAAGCTTTGGGTAGTTTGATGATCATATTATTGTTTGAGTTGTAATTGAACAGTTGAAAATTTGTTGTATGCCAAAACACTACAAGTTTGATGCTACCAATTGATACTGTGAATGTTTCTTTATTTGGATTTCTCCTTTTTGGCTCTTTAACTCTTTATACTGTGTGAGATATTTGCATCAGCAGTATTTATTAGGAGTTATCGATATCATTAGACTATAAACTTTAATAAATAAATTATTTTTGTTTAATGTAAAAAAAAATATCATTAGACTATAAACTTTAATAAATAAATTATTTTTGTTTAATATAAAAAAAAATTAAATGCGGTGAACATGGATCGAACACGTGACCTTCAGATCTTCAGTCTGACGCTCTCCCAACTGAGCTATCCCCACTTGGTGTTGAGCATGTACTAATAAACGGATATTTACCTATTCAGGTGCGAGTCAAATTCACTAAAAATACTGTATTGGTGAAAAATTCGACACAGATGCAACATTGGAAGTGAAGATTATGTGCAACTTATATTATTATAACCACCTCCATGTATAAAACTTCTCACGTTTATAGTAAAACATGACGTAAGTAGCTAAGCCAACCTATATAAACTAAAATAAGTTCGATGCATAAAATGTTTCGTACTCATACTCAAAGTCTAGGAAATATTAGTACCCCGAAAAAGTATGAGATTATCATACTAACTTTACAACTTATATAAACTTATTATCTTTCGACGTGTCATAGAAAATAATTATCTTTATACTCTAAATTATTGTTATTTTCACTTTTAACAAATGATTAGAAAGAGTAACTTAGTGCACAAAATATGTGTTTAGATAGGCTAATGAAAATATTAATGGGAACAATAGATATTTCTTACCCTCAAATTTGTGATTTGTATATTATATATAGATAATTATAACGGGCGATTTTTCTACGTACGTATAATGATTTCTTAGGCAATTCGATGATAATATTAAAAAAAATCACACTACTATATCATTATGAACTAATAATCAAGCTAGAAATTAAGTATGACTTTTATTTAATTAGGGATGGAATTATTGGGACTTAATGCAAATGCATAAGCATCATCTTCTATTTGGAGAAATTAAAATAATGATCATATTATAAGATAATATACGTGCATAATTATTTCACACATCCAAAAGTCAACCAATGAATTCATACACCCAAAGTTTTTTTTTTAAAAAAAAAACTTTTCAATTAATTAATTAAATATTCATGACTATACCATAAAAAAAGAATATTCCAATTGTTTGGACATCATCACAACTTCATTTCACACCACATATGATGACTATATATGTACAATATTGTTAGAATGGTGAAATTTGTTGCATATTTAAAATTTATAAAAATATATTATAATTTATAACTATAGTTAAGATTTTATTGTTATTTTCTCCCTCTTCTCTTCTGCTCTCTCGCTTCTCTCCTCTCTCTCTCTCTCTCCAATTTCTTGCAGAATATACAATTTTATATATATATATATATATATATACACACACACATAATTCGCCTTTCTCCACTCTCAGCCCTCCCTCTCTCGCTCGCCTCTCTCCTCCCTCTATCAATTTCGCTTACTAGATATACAAATACATATGTATATTAGTTACATATATATAATTATTTGACAGATATACATATAATATTAGACAAATATACATATACAATTCATCTCTCTCCTCCCTCTCTCGATCTCACTTACTTTTTTTCTCTCCTCCAGGTCACATAGCCGAAGTTATGTCGTATAATTATGTAAAATATAATTATTTAATCATATTAAATTTCAAGACTAGACTATTTATAAAAAAATCTCAATAATATATTATACCTACATGTTATCAAGAATATATACGAGTTGACTCATTATTTTTTTTTTTCAATTGAAAGCTACATAAAGTTGTGTTATCACTATTTATGAAATAATAAACGTAATTATTAGTAGTGTGATGTAGAAAGCTGAAGGATTAAGAGTTAAAATTGAACATAATTGACTATGGGCCAATTAAATTGGAACCCCAAAAAATTAATATTAGTACGTGACAATAACGTACTAGTGGACAAGATTTCAACATAATCCCAAACATAATTTGTTACATAGTCCTTTTCATAAGAGATCCGTAAAATTGACTCATCATTAAGAATTTTTCGAATAAAATTCGTCGAAAATCTACATGTTTGGTATTGTGTACATGTAAGATTACTTGATTAATTCTATATATTATAAATAGTACATGAATAATCTTTTAATAAAAATAATATTGTGATTGGTTATACAAGATCATTTCCTCATCCAAATTAGTGTTAATTAATTTAGAGAAAACTATTAAAAACACTCCAAAATTTGGTATAAGTTAATAAACTTATCTCTGAATTATTGATAATATTAAAATCACCCCTCTACTTGACTAACTAAATTTAAATATACTCCTAATCATGTAACAAGAGCGAAATACACCTCTAACTTCTAGTCAAATTAAGAGGTGTTTTTTAACCATTATAATAGTTTAGAGGTGTATTTTAATTTAATTAATCAAATAAAAAGATATTTTTAGAACTGTCCAACAATAACAACAACAACAACATATCCGGTGATATCCCACAAGTGGGGTATGGGGAGGATAGATTGTACGCAGACCTTATCGCTACCTCATAGAAATAAAGATATTGTTTCCTAAAACCCATTTTTAGAACTATCCATAGTTCAAAAATGAAACTACTCAATTGCGCTAATTTTGGAATTGTTTTTAATAGTCTTCTCATTATAATTTAAATAAATAGGGAAAGTTTCTGCCAAACACACATGTCAAGATTCTCCCTACAAAACTAGGATTTAAAAATTTTCCAAAAAAAGAACATTTTTTGCTTTGAAGAAACAACTTCATGTGTGTAATTTACTATAATACTTTATTTAGTCTTAAATCTTGTCTACATTTGTCTTCACCTCACAATATATATATAAAGGATTCCCACCCTTTTGGTGCTAAAGTTTATTTTAATCATATAAAAATATTGGATTTTATTTAAGATAAATGCACTACTTTACTTTAGGTCTTTCATGCTTTAATTCCTTTATTGATAAAAGTCAATTTTCCTTGTTTTTTGTGCATATATTTGTTTTTATTTGTCCATTTTAAATTATATATTTTTAAAAAATAAAAATTAATATGAGTATTTTACCATAATATTCATATTAATTTTTATAATTTTAAGCGTTGAAAAATAAGTATAGAAAAAGAATAGCTTTTTTTATAAGTTAAAAATGATAAGTAAAAGTAAATATTTATTTATAGAATGGTAGACAAGTAAAAGTGGGTAGAGGAAGTATTGCTTAGCACTTAGCAGTCAGTCCGTTTTAATTTGTTTGTCCCCCTTGATTTGATATAGAATTTTAAAAAGTAAAAAAGACTTTAAAATATTATGATTTTATATTAAAGATATGTCAGATGTACCAAAATATTATTTAATTTTATATTCTTAAACATGTTAGTTGTCATATATGTTGAAATTAAAGAATTAATACTAAAAAAAATCTTTTTTAAATGAAAAAAAATAGGACAAGCAAATTAATTAAAATAGAGTGGAGCATCCGTTATACAAATTAACTCCTATCAGGCACTGAAAACTATTAGAAATGGAGTGATAAGTACTCTTCATCTTTCACTACAAGTTTCGAACTAAAATTGACTATATAAGATATGTAACAAATTAAAAGCTAGCAAATGAATAAACTTTCGATATTCAAACTTTATTCATTTGATTAATCTGAATTTATATCATATATTATAAGCATGACGTCAATATAAAGAGTATCATCTCGATCGAACTCAATAGCTTTAGTTCAAACCTTACATATACAATAATATACTCATAAAATAAATTTTAGAACCTATAAATTTAAAATATTATATTTAACGATCATAAATTTCGTATTCTAAATTTATCTTTGCTCAAATTCGAAACTTTTATTTAAGAGCAGAAAGAATCACATTCTTCCGTTATTATGCTAATTTGTTTGTAAGGAAAAAATGGCCATGCACACATGAAATAAAATTTATTGAATGGTTTGTGAGATTTTCAGCATATTTTTTTACGTGTTTTTCTTTTGATATTCTCATTCTCTGAGTTGTCTTGTGTGCTCGAGTGATATTTGCTCATAAATTAAAAAATAGTTATTTTAAATTATTTATATTTTAATTTTTTTTAAAAATAAAATGGAATTCGAAGGGTAAACTAGGCAAAACTCGGCATAGTGAATGTTTTTTTAAAAAAAATTGTATAAGAAAATAAGATCGTCAATACCAGACCTCACTTGTGAAATATCACTGAGTATATTATTATTGTTGTTGTTTGTATAAGAAAATATGATAAATAATTTAAAATAGAGGGAATTTTTTTTCTTGTTAATATGCATATTCCATTCTATCACTATCTATCGTATTTATCAAAAGAACGGCTTCAATTATTTTTTGCAAATCTAGTGGTGGATTACTTTTCAAGAAAAAGAAGATTAACTAAATTAATCCAAAAAAAATGCCTACTCTTTTAGCTACAATATCTTTATCTAATATTCATGTCTATATGCCTAATTATTAATTAAGAAAAATTATAAAGTAACTAAAGTCTTTTTTTTATTATTATTATTCGTGGTATATATGGAAAGTTTGGCCAACTTGGTTGAAGAATTATTCTCTTTGAACAATGTTGACAATTTTTGGCTTTATTAATATTGAAGATTCCATTAAGTGATAGATCACAACTAATTATTTAATTCATGGTCTTAAAAAAAATTAGATCATTAATATATGATTTCATCAAGGAAAAATACTTATTAGCTTTTTTTCTTTTGTCGTTTTTTTTATACTAGTATCTTCTGCTTTGGGGGCTTGATACTTTTGAGATTGGAGTCTTTCGTAAACAACCTATCTATCTCTATGAAATAGTGGTAAGATCTGCATACATTTTATCCTTTTCAGATCCCACTTGTGAGATTCTATGTTATTGTATTATATTAATATGTATTTTGCTTGATATAACTATAGTAGTAGAATATTATATGTAGAAATAAATATTTGCCCTCGATGAAGTCATATATTAGTGATCTAATTTTTTTCCTTTTTTGATTTACTTTAATGTTTCTAACTTAACACCTATATCATATATTTTTCGAGGCATCCGAAGATATGATTTTTGTGCCATTTCTCTTCCACCATCATTTTTAATACGTATTTTGAAGATTAAACAATACATATACTCGTTTCAATATTTTATTATTATTATATTCGTAACATAAAAAATAATAATAGATTGATCGAGGGATACCTTCTTTTTTTGGTTCATTTCTTACTTTATGACATGATCATTTCTGAAAGCAACGCTCCTAATAAAAGTCCTTAATGGATCATTTCATCTGAAAATTATAATATATGACTCCCCTTTAAACTAAAAAATATGAAATAAGCAAGTAATTAAGACATTTAGACTATTAGAGTAAAACTTAATGGTGGACCATAATTTTTTTTTTAAATTGTCAAAATTCAAAAAAGGATTTTAATATGTTTGGAACAGAGATTGTACAGCTTTAATTTCTTTTACCAAATTCCATTAATTTTCTTTTTTCTTTTGAAATAAGTGAAGGTTAAGGTTGCTTTCCTATCTGTTTGATCATCAATTTTTTACACCAACTATTTGATGACAACATTAAATTCATTTACTATTATTAGTACACCTATATATTCATGACTAATGTCTTTCTATAGTACTCAAAATACTTGATGATTTTTGATATGTTTACTAGGACCATCATAAAAATTTATTAAATTTTTGTTTCTCTTTTCAAAACATAAATAAAATTGTATACATATGTTCTTTTTAATATTTATCTGTAAAATTATGTTGAATATATTATTATTATTTTTTCTTTTAAGTTTAAGAGGAGTCTTGGAGTAACTGGTAAAGTTGTTACATGTGATCAGGAGATCACGGATTAAGGTCTTGAAAACGACTTATTGTATAAACAATCTTGTGTTTTTGAACATGTAGAAATAAAGAAGCCATTGCAATTGCTGGAAAGACTAGACCTACTGACGACACAAAAATAGACTGGAGGTAGAAATGCAAGATAAGCTGCGTACAACAGATCCTTATGGTCATGTTCTTCCTCGAATTTTGCACATAGCGAGAGCTTTAGTTTTGAGGCTTGTCTTTTTTTGTTTGTTCTCTTTCAAGCCTTAAAAATAACTTCTGGTAGAAATGCAATGTAAGCTGCATAAAATAAACCTTTATGGTCGAGTCCTTTCCCATACATTGGACATAACAAGAGATTTAGTACACCAGACGTATCTTTTTTTTCTATTCTCTTTTTTAAGTCAGATTTTCATATAACATCTCAAATTTTTAGACAAATGATATAATAAGTGAGTCAAAAATTTATTTAAGTAATGTCACAATTTAAAGAAGTAAAACCACGTAAAAGTCAAGACGTATCAATATATAATATATATGCATAAAATATATTTTAATCTAATTAAACAATGTAATTTTCTAATAAAAAAATATCGATTGATTTGATTTCGCCACTTGATATAATTATAAAGAGATTTTGATAATACAATATTAGCGTTCATGGCTTATTATATTGACTCAACTATTTTTGTGATCAAATATACGAAATAAATATAAATTTAGCCGACAAAATTTAGGAATTAAAAAAAAAAAAACAAACATTATTATGTCATTTTTTCCTATTAATAGATCTAGTATTTTATGTATTAGATTTTGTGCTTGTTGTGACATAAAAAGTTATTTTATTTTTGTCATAACACACAATAAAGTCACATGAACACGTGGTTGTGTGTCACCTCTCAACCTATTTGCATCAGCCCCATATAATGTTTTTAAATTGCTTTTCACATTTTGATAATTTAATAATTATTCACCATCAAAAAATTATTAATTTCCAACTAACGTTTTATTGGGATTTGATTTATTAGTGAATAATTGTTGATGGAAAAAAAATTACGTACATAAGTAAATTTATATTAGATAATTAATTAAAATAGTTATAGTTTGAATTAATTATGATTCACTGTAAATATTAGCTGTAATTACAGTTTGAATTTCATATAATTCATGTAATTTATACGGTCATTGTGCGCGATTATACAAAAATTATGTGTGAATCAAATTGTACCTCAACAACAACGTCATACAAAAACTGTGAATTGTATGGTGAATGATACAAATTTTGTGTACAAATTATATAGTGAAATATACTACGTCATACAAAAATTGTGAATTGTATAGCTAATTATACAAACGTTGCATGAATTATACAAACACAACTGTAGCTATAGTTACAAAATCTAATTATCCAAAATATAGTTACGAAATATAATTAAAATATTTTTACATGATAATGTATAAAAATTTATCTTACTATTTAGATATATTCAATTCAAACTTTATAAAAATAAAATTTTCTTTGATAAATAGTATATTAGTACTTCTTAAATAATTTTTTTTTAAAACGGATTAAGAACATCAAGTGAAAACAAAAAACTATACTTCAAACATAAGGAATATATCCTTTTCTTCCCTTGGGATTTACAATCCTTTTTTAAAATTTAGTTTTGATTAATAATATAATTAAATTAAAATTAAATATAAGTCATATAACTAATTTATTCTGCAATAAAGCGGTCTTTGCTTTATTTAACTCTATGTGCACTACTTTCAACCCCTAAATTTAAAGAGGGGGCCCTGCTTTAATTAATTATTGACCTAATTATGCCAAAGTATATTAATGACTAGATTAAGTAGACTAATTTGGGATGATATTACTTAAATTATTTAATAAAAAGAACTAGTCATAAAAAATAAAGTCTACCACCAAAAATTGACAATTTCTTTTAGCATATATCATCATAGTTTTTAAGTATTTTCTATTCAAGTTTATATTAACACCATTTTCTCATTAATTTGTCAAATAAATGATGCTAACTAATTTAATTTGAATTTTTTTATTTTATCGTAGTTACATATTTTAATAGCTATAAAAATCTCGCAACATTTTTAGATCGCTAAATTCAAAATATTTTTTTAAAAAAATAAATTTGATGTTCATGTCACTTCTGAATTATGATACATAAATTAAAATAAAAGAAGAAATATTTAGTCCCTTTTTTTTCATTGGAAAAGGAATTATTTGATAAACAATGACAAGTGATTGAATACTAAATTAATTCATTTAATTTCAACAAAAGAATAATGTAGAAACTGTTAAAAGAGAGAATTATTCAATAGAAAAAAACAAATTACTTCAAATAAAGACATCAAACATTGAAGAAAAGAAGAGAAAAAAAAAACACAATACTATTAAAGCACATGGACTCAGTTATTCCTGAAAAGTACATAGTTTAGTTTTAATTTTTTTTTTCAATTATTAAATATTATCAGATCTATCAAAAAGTAATTTTTTTTATATCATAAAGATATATAGTAATAAGATTTAAGTATAATTATACATATTATTTTTGCCGGACATCACTTGGAAAGTTATAACGAGTATACTGAAATTGTTGTTATTATTGATCTTCTAAAAAGATTATTTTTAATAAATGGTGATTGGGTTCTAATTTTCACTCAAAATCATCAATTAATTGCACCTCAATCACAAATAAGTTGAAATTAATGATGTGAAATATTTGCATTGGTCCTTCTCTATTAAATAAAATTTAATACTATTTTTTATATTAATTATTGAAGGATATAATTATCCCAAATACTAATATCACTCAAAAAATCATAGAAATGCTTCATGATTAAATTTTGGAAATATACATTGTAAATTGTCATGATTTAATATTTATTAGTGCATATAATCTAAATTATTCATGATTTAATATTTATTAGGTTCTTTAATTAATATTTAGTTAGATTTCGTAGTCATAGATAACGATATTTCACTAACAATCTAATATGTAATTAATTAGTTATCCCCTCCATTTTCACGGAATAAAATTTTACAAATTATTTAATAAGAATTAACTAAAAGTGTAATTTGATTGAATATATTATTCTTATTTAATTTGTAATTCTTTGTCTATTTGCATATCTTTCAATGTTAAATACTTTCTCTGTTTACTTTTATTTGTTATTATTTCGTTTTTCGAGATCAATTTGACTAAAATTCTAAACTAAATTGAAGTAATTAAATTTAATATTTGAAATATAAAATTGTGATGGTTGAAAACTATACGAAAAATGCTATAAATTACAATCCTTCTCATATTAATATGATAAAAAATATATCTTAAAATATTAATCAAAATTCATATAGTTTGACATCGATAAGTGAAATACTGATAAATAAAAATAAATAAAGAAAATATAATATTAGATTTTTAATAATTATTTTTAATATACATAACAACTAAATAAAAACAGAAAGAATTACTTATATTTCTAAATAAATAATAATATAATGTTCTTTTTTGACCACTTAAAAAGGAAAGTATAACATACTGAAATATTCCAAAGTTAGAACTTCCAATGTCCACAAAGCCATGCCTAATATTCCTAAGAGTAACGATGATAACTATTTTACAAAATTACCATGTTTGGCTTGTTATCGTCGTAGATAAAGCCGCTCCTCCTAATTTTGCTAAAAAAAAGTTTATATTAAAGAATTTTACTTTTAAATAATTTTAAATTAATTAAATTTAAATTTAAAATAAAAAAAGTTATAATTTAATAAACGTTATCAATAAAAATAATTTTAATGCAAGTATTGAACACGAAAATTGAAGTGAAATTATTCTATAAGGCTATAAGACTATAAAACTATTCCGTCAGTCAAGATTATTATTTTTCAAAAAATAAAAGAACCTCGTGAGGGTAATCACGTTAGTACATACTTAACGTAAGGATTTAAATATACTAATTAGTAGTATTAATTAGGGAAAAAAAGGTTTGTCTTTTGCCTAATTTAAGAAGATCTGACAATGAAGGAGCACCTTCAATTCTTGAGCCACTGTCCTTGGAGGAAGAGGGAGGAGGGTGGAAATTGAGAGAACAAACACCAAAAAAAGAGGAAAAAGCTCCTTTTTTTCACAAAATACACAAACCCCTCTTCCTCTTTAGACCAAAAATCTAGGAAAAAAGCAAGATTTTGAGGTTTTCTGGTAATTTTAGGAAGTGGGTTTGAATCTTTTTTGGGTGGGATCAGGAATGGTGTGCATAACTGAGGATATGATTAAGCAGTTGCAAACTGAAATGGCTGGAAGTTAGTATCTTTACTAGTTCTTATGATCTTGCTTGTACATTCCTTTTGAGTTTCAGCTTTTTTGAGTTTGGATCTCCATTTTTGTGTTTGTTGTTGTTGTTGCAGTTGCTGAGCCACTTCAGAAGACTTTCCAGGTATTGCTTCTAATTAACTCAATTTTTTCAAAATTTTGTGAAAAGTTTTAGTTTCTGGATTTGATCTGGCTACTTGCTGTTGATTCTTGATTTTGGTTTATTCAACTGTGGATATCTCATATCTGTAAGCTGATTACTTGTTATAGTTAGTCAATGTCAAGTCAAGCTTTTGTAGATTTCTTCATTTTAAGTTTTAACCAACAAGGTATCTTAGTAGTTTAGTTGGTTAGTTAGCTGAACTTTCATTTTGTTGGCGATGTTTCGATTCTCCACCTGGTAGCTTCCTACCTCCATTTTTTGGAATGTTGACCAAATTTCAACCAATTTGCTGTAGTTTTGGTACTCAGTTGCTTTAGTTTAGTTTCAACCAATTTCCTACCCCCAATTTTCCTTGTTGCCTTTTTTGCTCTTTTTCTATTCTTTTTTTTTTCTTGTGGTGGCTAATTATGAATAAGGGTGCAACAGGTTAACATAATAAGGTATGTTATCGTGGTTTGGTTGTATTTCCCGGAGATGGATGTTCAAAGCTAGTGTCTTGATGCATAATCTGAAGTCAACTAAATGAAAATTGGTCAAACTATGCAGCTAAAAGTTGTTGTAGATCTATTCTTTTTGAATTTAAATGATGCCCTTGTTCCTATGTTAAGAGTGTATAAGATCTGCAGTTGGAGAATGCTGCGTCTAGTTAAACAACGGGTTACTCCAAGGACTTTATATCCATAGCTAAAAGGTCAATGTGATGGCACCAGTAGGTAATTGAAGTTTTTAGCCAAAGATTTGTCTTTTACTCCCTTATCATCATTGAGTTTGGTCAACTTCTTTGGTTATATGAGACTTCAAAAAAGTTCTCATGCATATGGGATTTTAGTCTGATTCTTGATTATCAATTCTTTGCAAGTGATCAGCATCTCCATTTTTAGATTTATATTAGAAAAATATAAGCTTTGTCATATTTGGCTTCAAAACTTAAATCAGTCAAGTGGCTAAACAAAATAAGACGAGCTAAGCATTTTGGCATGTGTAGTAGTTAGATGGTGAAGCGAAACTTGTCTATCTTTTCATTGCCCAATGTCAATTATAAGTCTGAGGAATAAAAATGGAGATCCTTATTTGTGATGTTTCATGAATCTATAACTATGTAACAATTGTACGTGTATGACGTCTCATAATTTGTGCAGAATGTACATCAGGGGCACCGAGCTGAGACACTGGTGAGGTTTCTCAAAGCTAGGGATGGAAATGTGTCTAAAGCACAAAAGATGGTAAGTGCATGCAGTTTTCATTCACGTTTGAAGCTCAATATTGCTTCAGGATGAATATTGCATTGAGGAAATCTTCTAACTGTAATCAGCACTTTGCAGCTTGTTGACTGTTTAAATTGGAGGATTGACAATGAGATTGATCAGATACTTGCAGTAAGTTTTTTCTTATCATAGCATAAGCTTTCTCATTGCTGTAGATAGTGTGAAGGCGAAATTGGTTCCACCTTTACTATGTTGCTGATATTTGTCATTGTTTTGTTGCAGAAACCAATTGTACCCACTGATTTTTACAGAGAAATGAGGGACACTCAGCTTGTGGGGATGTCTGGATATTCAAGAGAGGTGATACTTTATCTGTACATATAAGTTATCGTTGATAAGCTTTCTCTCGTTCGGGTTATGCAACTTTTGGTGTTGTGCACTTGTGCTTGGCCAATATAATCTTATTGCGTGGTTTCTACGTTGTTTTGATCTGTGCAGGGTCTTCCCGTCATTGCTGTTGGAGTAGGGCTGAGCACATATGACAAAGCATCGGTAAGGGTCATATTTTAGACGTTTTAGCCCCGTTAACATGTCAATTAAGCTGCTCAAACATTTTGTTTTTTGCCATTTGTCTCCTACAATTGGCAATGAATTTTACTGACATATTGCTTTTCTCTATGTAGATTCACTACTATATTCAATCACATATCCAGATGAATGAATACCGTGACCGCATAATATTGGTATGTCCTTGTGTTGCTTCATTCAAAATGGAGATAAATACGACAAAAACAGCCTGCAATGTTGACTGACTGATGTTCATGTTACAGCCTTCTGCATCAAAGAAATTTGGGCGGTATATTGGGACCTGTATTAAGGTTTTGGACATGACTGGTCTAAAGCTTTCTGCACTAAACCAAATTAAGGTATCTTGTTATTTGTGTGACATTGTAATCATATTCCATTGACCTTCCTACCAAAATCCTACTATGTTATTCCTTATCATCTTTTTTCTAGTCAACATTCTTCCTGGATGTATAGATTCAGTCATTGCTGAATTTCTTTGGTTCTGCATTCACCTTCACGCTGATAATTCTTGTTAAAGTTTGATATGATGTTCAATTTTGTCACTTTCTGCAGATGGAGATTAAGTTCAAGTTTCAGAGTTAAAAAGACTCTTCTGAGTGCATTTGTTCATTCGCGAACTATTGCTATTTACAAAATTTAAACTTCTGAAAAAAGAATTATTCATCAACAATCACTCAAACAACCTAAAAAGCATTAATAGATCTCCAAGAGAAGTTCTCTTGGTGGTGCTACAGAAAGAATGGAACCTTCATCAGATATATAGATGTCAGGGAGGATATGAATGAGAAAATGGTCACAAGGGCGAGAACAATAGGAGTTATAGCAGCCAGAAGATAAGGTGAGAGGTCACATGAGATGGTGTGGTAATAGTGATTGAAAGTGATAAAAGGGGGAAGGGTAAAAATAAAATTGCATTTAGAGAAGCCGTTTAAAAAGATGTATAATATCTTGGAATTAGTGCACACTTATCTAAGAACATAGAACAATGGAATCAAAGGATCTATACAAGCGATACAACTAGTCAAGATTAAAACTTATGTTTTCCATGAGTCTATTTGTACTTGTTAATACTTATATGTGGATGTGGCGCCACCGGATGCCTGGTGGCTATAACAAGGTGGTGTCTAGGCTAGTTTGTGTACCTCGATTATTCCACCGAGTATCTGCTACCTCCCACCAACACAGGTGCTTGATAGGTACCTACCAAAAGCTTAGGCAGGAAGAAATAACTATTGGTTTGATATTGATTATTGAAATGATTTATTCATTATAAGGTGGAGTAGTATCTTCTTTTACTTGATCACACATTTGGCTTTTTAAAACTTGACACTGTGTTTATTCCTCTTGTAGCTCTTAACTGCTATCTCTACCATCGATGACCTAAATTATCCTGAGAAGACAGAGACGTATTACATTGTTAATGCTCCATACATATTCTCAGCCTGCTGGAAGGTTTGTGTATAGCTTATAATTGTGCACGAATCTTGCTGAATCAGTTAACCTTAAGCCTAACTCTTTACAAACTTCCAGGTCGTTAGACCTCTTTTGCAAGAAAGAACTAGAAAGAAGGTCCAAGTGCTCTCCGGCTCAGGAAAAGATGAACTGTTGAAGGTAAGATGTCATTTTTTCTCTGAGTAAAAGGTCACAACGCACTTGGAAGTATCATGTTTTTTCGAGTTTCTTTACTGAAGTATCATTTGTTCACTTTTTTCACCTAAACTATCGCCAAATGTTTATCAACAGACATGATAGTCGTTCTCATATCCTACTTGAACGATGGTGATATTTCAGGTAGGAAAAGAGAATAACTTATAGTTAAGGTATGTTCCAATAAATATTTGGTGACAGTTTAGGTAGTGAACTCTGTAAAAACAAAATACTTCACGTGTATTTTTTACCTACACTCTTTGTTTTCCTTTGAGAGTCGATTGCTTTTAAAGAGATGAGTTATTGAATGTAAGAAGATATTTTAGTTGTTTGCTTTTTATCCTTTGATTCTCTCACTTCAGGAGAGGTTTTCTGTTCAGATGAATTCATACTATTATTTGTAGTTTGTTGGATCCATCTATATTCACATAAACCGAGCAAATTAATAATGTTCGGTAAAACACCTCATGTTTTTAAGGAATACGATACTTGACTTCATTTCTAACTAGAATTATCTTCGACTTGGAGCATTGAAAAATTCTTAATTCTCAACTTGCAGATAATGGATTATGCATCACTACCACATTTTTGTAAAAGAGAAGGCTCAGGTTCGTCTAAACATTCTAGAAATGGTACAAATGATAACTGTTTCTCCTTTGATCACGCATTTCATCAGCAACTCTATGATTATACTAAGCAACAAGCTCTAGCATCAGAGGCTGTTGCACCAAGCAAAGAAGGATCGGTCCACGTTAGCTTACCTGAGCCAGATCCAGCTGATGCAAAGATTGCTGAAACAATAGAATCCGAATTCCACAGGATTGGGGAGAAAAACGGTATCTGTCAATCATTTCATGAAATAAAGATCAATGGCGATTGAAGCTGATTCGCTGTAGTCTTGCTTACTGCTTATTCTGGATCCGGCTTTTACATGACGAGAGGATTCAAGTAAGCATAGTAGTACTAATATGGCTTGCATCATCTCGATGCAGGATTTAGATAGAAGTTGTAGCATGGCATTTACACTACCTTGGAGTGGACTATCTTATGAATAGTCGAAAATGTTTAATCTCCCACAAGGAATTTTTACGCGAAATTTGCTGATTTGATCTGATTTTTGATGCTGCTTCCATAATTCCTGAATCTTTTCAAGATAGAATAAACTTTCTTCTGATTGAAGGACTGTAAAAGAAAGGGGGGAAGGGTGAAGTTAAGATAAATGAAAAGGTCAAAAGGAACCTTTAGTATATTTCTGTGCATTTTGTTCATCTGATGTCTCTATAAGTCCAAGCAGAATATCAACAACCTTGGTAAGAATACTCCCTCCGTTTAATTTATGTAATATAATTTGACTCGACATATTTTAAAATAAATGAACTTGTGGTCATAAATAGCTGTAGAAGTTTCTTAACAAGAGTCAAATGAAAAACTTAAAAATTGTATTGATGTACAACGCATACCTAATGAAATTCTACAAAGGATAAAATGTACGTAAACCTTACTATTACCTCACAAAGGTAGAGATTATTTTCTGACATCACAAAGGTAGAGAGATTATTTTCTGACAACCTTCATCTTAAAAACTCGTAAATAGAATAAACCAGGTATGAAGAAAAAGCGAAAAGAAAAAGAAAAAGAAAAAAAGAAAAGACGACTAATAATGAGTCATGCTTTTATCTTCATTGTTTCAATTTATGTAGTCTATGAGGTAGCGGTAAGGTCTGCGTACAATCTACCCTCCCCAGACCCCACTTGTGGGATATTACTGGGTATGTTGTTGTTGTTGTTGTTTCAATTTATGTAGTATCATTAACTTGAATACTGATTGTCAAGTTAAAGAAAACTGATTGTCATATGAATAGAGATAGAGTAATGAACTAACCAGAACAAAGTTGAGTATTCCTTCTTTTTTCCCCTTATTAAAATAATAAGGGCCAAACATATTCATAGACCAAACAATCACTTTCAGACAACAGGGTCCAGGAAATGTGAACAAAACAAGACTCCTAAATTTACAGAGCCAATTTGTCTATCATTACAACACTACTTTGGCATAGTAAATAAAATTCTAAGACTTCCTTGCAAGTGACTTGTACACATGCAATAACATCAATTTACATCAGACAAAGCACAGATGTTTTTAACCAACAATGAGATCAAATCAGTTGAGTTCTTTTATAAATATTACTTCAGCTGCCTGTAGCAGTGGAAGGCATAGCCAACTGATATGGCAGCACCAATAACAGCAAGAACTGCATATGTGTCTTCGCGCTCCCAGCTCTCATACCAAGTAGGCATTGAGCACACCCTGCGAGGACGAGCCCCTTTTCCACTACTACTTCGAGAAATTTGTCTCTTGAAGCTGCTCTTCTTTTCAGATGTAAACCCAGCATTGTCTTGGTCGAGATTGAAATTGTCTGCATCCATTGGAAGTTGAGCGTTCTGACAACATGACACATTTCCATTTGCCTGGCAACAGACCATACCCTCTAATTGAGATCCACATGTACTAATACCAACATCATTTGAGGTTTTGGTGACTCTTTCCATATCTGTTATACCATTAATGCTAAGTCTATGTTCTTGGGATGCTTTCTGTTCATCTTCAGATAGTCCCATCTGGCCCCTGAAATAAGATATTAGTATTCCAGATTAACAAATGTAAAAGTGCCTTCAGCATTCCTGCAGATAGATTAGCCTAACAAATGAATCTTGAAAAGGCAATTTATCACCTATACAAAATTACAGTCGTTTTTACAAGTTCCTCTTTGGTACTGCTTTACATCACATTAATGAGTAATCTTGAATCAACATTATTGTGTTCTTAAACCCTCAGAACTCCATGAAGCACCGAGTTTCCATTGAATTGCAAAGTGTTATCCAAAATTTGTTTCACCAAAAACATCAAGGCAGAGGTTATGGAACTTACGCCATTCAAGAGGTAACAAAATATCAACATAACAATGCCTTGACAACATATGTAATTTGCATCTTAACCACAATTTTTAATATAACACTCCTAATGTTTTAGAGCTGACAAGTACAGAATAGCTTAAAGACGAGTTAAATTCATTTAGAAGTAATCATATGCAATTTCTCCAGATGCCAGATTATAATAGCAATTGGGAATAGAATTTACCTCCACAACCAATCAACAATTTCTCCTTTAACAACATGCTGTTCAACCAACTGTGGTACATCATCTGGTGTAACATAGCCATACCTAGTGCGCAACAAAAACAAACATATAATCAACTACCCAGCTAAATTTCATTAATTGCCTACAACTGAGAGAACAATTTCCAGAAGAAAAGGGTCATAAGGATTTTTCCTAACCAGTGTCCGGAGACTTCCTTGTGAGCATTTCGTCCAAATATGATTACATTTCCAGCAAACTTGTGCCCTCCGATGTGTGAGCATGGACTAACAGATACTTTTCCTTGAAGACCATTTGATTCTATTTCCTCCAAAAGTCTACCAACTATAGCTGGTCCACAAACACCACATCGACGATCTCTTGAACCATGACAACACACAAATATGTACCATCCAGTCAGAGGTTCAGGATTTCCAGGTGACCATTCACCATCCTTCACTAGCACCTCCTCAACAAATGTGTCAACATCAAAATGAGTCAATCTCCTGCACCATAGGTAAATTCAATGCTATTTAATAGATATGCCATCAAGAGCAGCAGATGCACCAGAAAAGTATAGTATAGTCTAAACCTGTATCTGATCATGTCCGGAAATATCAACACATCCCCATTCGATGTCTCAGTTCCATCATGCCCTTCACATATTGTCAACCGAGTCTTGAAGAAAGAAAAGTTACAAGGTAAATCACTATAGATATTACTAGGATCATGAAAAAATCATAACCAACTAAGCAATTTGCTTATGAAAAAATTCGTGAAAACTACATGTTCAATCAGAATGAGATCAAACAAGAACAATTTACTCTTCAAGTTGAGGCAAAGCTATAAAGGTTCGAAAATGGCAAGTTCAATTATCAATTGAACATACAAGTGGACAAATTTTGAAACTTGCAGAATGTTCAAATTTTTTCAGTCAGGAATAAGGAAAAAGAAATTGCAAATGCCAAGTAGTGAATACGAACAGAATGTAGGGCCTAAGCTTGCAGTTTACACTTTGTTCTATCACTACATACAGGCAAAAGTCCACACATCCCAAAGTAGCAACAAAAAAAAAGTAATGCATCTGCTTAAATTAAGGAAGTTTGTCCCGTAAGCTGAAACAAACCAATCACACCTTATAAGCATGGTAAGGGTTGCTGTACAAATCCTTTGTATTCATTTGACTCTACTCAGGCCCATTTCATACAAATTCTAAATAAATTCTCCCTTCAGTAAAATTAAGCATATCTAGAATTAGAGGCGCAAAGACTTGACTTTTTACTGGTCAAAATCTAATAGTAGTATAGTATTTGAATTTGCAGCGGCAAAAGATGTCAAATGTCATTGGGGTGCAAGTCCTATGTTGCTCGGACTCTTAAAAATGTCAACAGGTGTGTATTGAATCCTCCAAAAGTAGTGCATTCTTGGAGGATCCAACACGGGTGCAGCAACAATTTTCTCCAGTCTCAGTAACATAGCCAGTAACTCATAACAACAAGTTAGCATAACAATCCCAGTTACTCTGTCCAGCTGAAATTTAAATTGCCCCGTTATTTTTTCAGATTTTGTTATCTGTCCCAAATTTAGCACCTTTGTTGTTCTGAAGCTAACATTACTTTTGAACTTTTAATACTTTGCATCTGCTTAATGCCTATTACTGACATTTCTTACTTAATGAAACAACATACTCCATGTAATCTCACAAGTCAAGTCCGGAGAGGGTACATAAACCTTACCCCTACCTTTCTAGCTGTTTCCGATAATAGCAATAAGAGCAACAATGAGCATTCTAGAATATAATACCAGTTCATACAATGCAGGATATCTTAACATTTCAAAAGCTAACTTAAGTATCAGCAAAGAGAACAAATTCAAAAATGACAAAGGCATAAACCTGTTTCTTAATATCATTCTTCCGAGCAGCAAGAGTAGCAGCAAGAAGCCTAGGCAATCGATCAAACTCCGCAGCCTCAATACGAGGAGGCCAAACTTTAGGATTCTTATAGCAAAGGAACAGATGGCGTTCATAGAAATCAACAGTACCAACAAGCGGCGTCTGACGAAAATCAGGACGGGAAAAACCAAACTCAGCATCAGCGGCGCCGGCGGCATCTACTCCGGAGAGAAAACCCTCGTTTTGGAAGCTTCCGGAAGCGCTACCGATCTGAGAAGAATCTAGAAGGTAGCTATCGGCATCGGAAACAGTAACAGGAGAAGAAGTATTAGGGTTTATGAACTCGTCCCTATTCGCCATTAATGGTGAATTTTGAGCTTTTTGACTCATTAAGTCCTCCGTGCAAAATGGAAATGAATAAACGACCTTCTAAGACAATGAAATATGGCAACTTACATATATTAAAAAGAAATAAAAGAATGCACTTTCTTTTCTTTTTTCATAAGTATATCGTTTGATTTAGCATAAATATCGAGTATCATACATTTTTATTAGTGTTACATTATATTCATTGTAAAGGTATAATTTAACTAGTTATGAGAATACCTGGTCCTTGTATGAAGTAGACGATGAATTAAATACTCATTAGAATGAAAAACTGAAAATGACGGTATATTTCTAGTCGTCATATTAGATTTATTATTTGGCTAATAAGTTAATATATAATTTGCAAATGAACCATCTATATTTATAACAGTTACATATTTATATTTGCTATATGTTCTTATGTAATATAATAATGCACAATCTGGCAGTTAGTTTGAGAGTATCTACAGTTCACGTGAATGATGAAGAATGGATTATTTATGCTAATTGTTTGTTTTTTACCATTATTTCATATTTATCATGAGGCTGATAATATAATGACTCGCGATCTAGCTAGTGAATAATTTGTATTTGTAATGATTACATATTCTTAGTTGTTGCACCACATTTATCGTGACGTCAATACTACACAACTTAGTTAGCTATAGATATGGAAGTATCTAGACGTCACGTGAACTAACATAATCTAATCAACGTGTCACATGTATTTATAATGATTACATATTTCTATTCGCTGCATCGTATTTAGCGTGATCCCAGTAAGAAGTGCACAATCTAACTAGTAATGAAAGTATCTATAATTCACTTGAATTAGCTGACGAATGAAGTCATATGTAATAATTGCATGTTTCTAGTTATTATATCACATGTATTGCACAATTATAAGTTTTTTGTGTTACATTATGTATATACTGAGGATATAATTTAACTAGAAATGAGAGTATTTGATCTTCACTTTAAGTAGTCGATGAATTAAATACGTATTAAATTAAAACTTGAAATGATGGTATATTTTTATGAGAGTACCTGGTCTTTGTATGAAGTAGACGATGAATTAAATACTTATTGGAATGAAAAACTAAAATGGCCGGTATCTTTCTAGTCGTTATATTAGATTTATTATTTGGCTAATAAGTTAATACATAGCTTAGCTAATGAACCATCTGTATTTATAATAGTTGCATATTTATAGTTGCTATATGATCTTATGTTAATATAATTGTGCACAGTCTGACAGTCAGCTTAAGAGTATTTACAGTTCATGTGAATGACGAAGAAGATACTCTTCAGAATGAACTATTCATACTAATTGTATGTTTTTTTGTTGTTATTTCATATTTACCATGAGGCTAATAATACAATGACTCACGATCTAACTAACGAATAATTTGTAATTGTAATGATTACATATTCTTAGATATTGCATCACATTTATCGTAATGCCAATATCACACAACTTAGTTAGATATGGAAGTATCTGGACGTCACGTGAATTAACATAATAATCTAACCAACTTGTCACATGTATTTATAATGATTACATATTCCTATTCGTTGCATCATATTTAGCGTGATCCCAACAAGAAGTGCACAATCTAACTAATAATGAAAATATCTATAATTCACGTGAATTAGCTGACGAACTAAGTCATATGTAATAATTGCATGTTTCTAGTTATTATAACACATGTATTGCACGATTACAAGTTTTCAGTGTTACATTATGTATATACTGAGGATATAATTTAACTAGAAATGAGAGTATTTGATCTTCACTTTAAGTAGTCGATGATTAAATACTTATTAAATTAAAACTTGAAATGATGGTATATTTTTATAAGAGTACCTAATCTTTGTATGAAGTAGTCGATGAATTAAATACTTATTATAATGAAAAATTGAAAATGGCAGTATATTTCTAATCGTCATATCAAATTTATTGTTTGGCTAATACAGTAATACATAATTTAGCTAATGAACCATATGTATTTATAATAGTAGCATATTCCTAGTTGCTATATGTTCTTATGTTAATATGATAGTGCACAGTCTGCCAGCTTGAGAGGTATATGGAGTTCACGTAAATGACGAAAAAGATACTCTTTAGAATGGACTATTCATACTAATTGCATGCTTTTTTGCTGTTATTTCACTTTTACAATGAGGCTAATAGTATAATGACTGACGATCTAGCTAATGAATAATGTGTATTTGTAATGATTACATACTCTTAGTTGTTGCATAACATTTATCGTGATGCTAATACCACACAACTTAGTTAGATATGGCAACATCTGGACGTCACATGAACTAACATAATTTAACCAACTTGTTGCCTGTATTTATAATAATTACATATTTCTATTCTCTGCATCATATTTAGTGTGATCCCATAAGAAGTGCACAACTTAACTAGTAATGAAAGTATCTATAACTCACGTGAATTAGTTGACGAACGAAGTCATATGTAAAATTGCATATTTTTAGTTATTGTATCACATGTATTGCACGATTACGAATTTTCTGTGTTACATTATATCTATAGTGAAAATATAATTTAACTAGTTGATGAATTAAATACTTATTAAATTAAAACTTGAAATAATGATACATTTTTAGTTGTCATATCACATACATTATTTGACTAATACATTAGTACATAGTTTAACCAATGAATCACCTATATTTATAGAAGTTGCATATTTCTAGTTGCTATATTTTCTTGTGTTAACATAACCTAACTTCCAGCTCTAATAGTATCTAGAGCTCACGTGAATTAATTGACGAAGAAAATACTCTTTAAGATGAACCATTTATGGTAATTATATGTTTTTAATCGTTATTTCATATTTATCGTGAGACTAATAATATAATAGTGCACAATCTAGCTAACGAGTCAGTTGTATGGTAATGATTGCATATTCTTAGTTGTTGCACTACATTTATTGTGACGCAGATAGCCCACAACTTAGTTAATTAGATATGAAAGTATCTAGGTGTCATGTGAATTCGTTGACAAAACAGATGCTCTTTGGAATGAACCACCTGTAATGACTTTTCGTTTTTCCCATCGCTATATTACATTTATCTTGAGGTCAATATAGTGGCACATAGTCACCAGTACTTATAATGATTAGTTTCTTATATGTGCGTCATACGTGCATTTCAGATAAATTAATTTAGACTTTCTAAATTAAGTATAAAATACTTTATTTAAATATGTATAATTACTATTAATGTCAATATTTTCTTTGAGAAAAAAGAAATTGAATTATATTTCTAAAACGTAACTTTACATTACAAGTTTTAGTAAAATTACTAGAAATGACAAAAAGATGATATGCTATAGCCAAGATAAATAACATTAATAAGGTAATTTTTTTAGGTTTAAGTTATATGTATCGATAATATAATTTAATTTGTTATATCATTAGTGTAATTGCACCTATTACTTCTATTAAGCTTTTGTTGGAAATTACGCATGAAATAATACTCACATATGAATAATACTTAAATACAACTTTTAAAAGTAAAAACCAAATTGAAAAATAAGTTTTAAGATGTTTTCTAAATTTAAAATACAAACATCAAGTTAAAGTTGAATTTTTCATAGCTAAACACGACAACAAAAACATACCTAATATAATTCCACGACAATGCAAGAAGTGAAAAAGATTTCCTTTTCCAATGGAAGTCAAGGATGTTTAAGCTAGGAGTCCCATAAGCATATCATTATTATAGGAGACAATTTTATATAACTCTAAGAAGTTGTAGACACACAATAAATACCAAAAGTGAAAGAAGAAAGAAAATTGCTGCTCCACAGGTTTCAGATATACACAATCCATGGCATATGTTACTCTCCACCACACATATTTTGCACAAAATGTTTCGGCAGTGTGCTACCAAACAGGCTTCTCTCCAGGCAGATATGATGGCGAACTTCCCTCTACTTGGTTTTTCTTCTTGTGGAAAATGCCACTGATACTAGGCATCAATACCTTCTTCTTTGACACTGATGTCTTTGCTTTCTGCAACTTGCGCGTTTCCGTTATCTTCTCTTGTGTGTTTAGCTTATTGGTTTCAACAGGTGGGTGCATCATTGGATGTGATTCCATGAATTTCTCCGATGGCTTTTCCTTCTGAACTGTGTAACTTTGAGGAGATGATCCGTAGTTCATATGTGTCTCAGCAAGAATACGAGAAGCTGCCTCAGCTGCCTTCTTCTGCTCTCGTTCCCGCCACCTTCTAAGCTCCCCTTCTACAGCTTTCTTGGCAGCTTCTGCCATCTCCGCCTTCTTCAAGGCTTCCTTAGTAGCAGCTTTTATATCGTCAATCTCCTTTTGAGTAGTCTCCAACTTCTTGAGGGCCTCATTCTCACTTGCTTTCACGGCTTCTACCTGAGCCATTGCGGCTGCCACTTTTATTTCTGCCAAATTATCAAGTTCTTCAACCTTACGGCTCAATGAGGCAAACTCATCTCTTGATAAAGTGATACGAGCACCAGATTCAGAAGTTGAGGATCGTGCTGCAGTGGTCTTTTCAGATAAAATCTTAATTTGATCACGAGCCTCAGCCTCAGCTGATTTTGCTTCTTCAGCTTTTTCCATCGCCACTTTAAGCTTCTTTTCTGCTTCTTCAAGCGCCATTCTAGTGGCTTCAGCTTCTTTCTTCAACTCTTCTGCTTGCAATTTCATCTCTTCAGCTTCAAGCTTCGCGTTTTCGGTCTCCAAGGTCAGCTGGCGGAGAGTAGAGATCATTTCTTCAGAAGCACCTCTTGCTTTGGCTTCTTCTGCAATTGCTACTTCAAGCTCGGATTTGGCTTTCCGGAGCTTGACATGCAGACCCCCAGCAAGGGATTCTGTCTCCGCCTCTTTCTCCTTCAGAACAGAATGTTCTTTCTTGATATTCTCCAGGTCCAGTTTAAGGGTCTCCACCAAGGTTTGGAGAGTACTCTCTTCTTCTGCGACCTTATGCAGTGATTCCTTAGCAGCATCCAGCTCTGCAGTAACAACTTTCACCATATCAAGGTCAGAAGACTTTGCTCTGTCCATCTCTTTCTTCAAAGTTTCAATTTCAGACATTGTTTCAGCTAACTGTGCTTCAAGACTCTTGGCTAAATCCACATCAGTCTCTTTCCTCAAAGCACGCAACTTCTCTGCTGACTCTTCAAGTTTAGCCTTGTAGGACTGCTTCTGAACATCCTTTTCAGCATAAATCTTTGCTTCCTCTTCCCGCTCCTGCACACAGGCAAGTTTTAGTTGTTCCACTGACTCGTGGACAGCTGCTATTTCCTTGGAAAGCTCGCTGGCTCTTTCCATATTTGCCTTGGCAGAACGCTCAGCTTCTGCTGCCTGCTCAATAGCACCAGCTTTTTCTTCCCTAAATGTATTACAATCCTGGCGGAGTTTCCTCAGCTCTTGCTTTGCTTTATCAAGATCAGCTATTTCAGCCATATACTTTTCTCGTGCAGTTTCCAGATCCACTTTCCAAGAACCATCCTTCCCCATAACAGCGCCATCATTTGGTGCTTCAAGTTGGTTCACCCGACTCTTAGCTGCTTCTGTTGCCTTGACAGCCAAATCCTTTGACTCGCAAGCAATTTTAAGCTTTCTGGTGAGGTCATCAACAGTCCGTTTTTCCCTTTCCAGCTCAGTAAGTGCTTGAACTCTAGTGGTTTCTGCATTTTTCAACTGTTCCTTCAACTTGTTCAGCTCTTTCTGGGCTAAGTGAAGGCGTGTTTCCTTTGCCAGTACCCTCTGAAAGCAAGAAAAGGGTACTTAGATGAGGTTATTTGATTGCAGTCTCTCAACACTAACCAATGCTCAGGTATTCATAATTTTTGTATTCATTCACTCCTGAGAGCACCTGACTGTGTGTTACATTCAGTAGTCTAAAGACTCGAGAATGAGCATATTTAGTGAAAAAATTCTGACACTCTAAAATGAAGCAGCAAATAATTATGAATACTCCAAAATCATTAACCACCATATGAAAACACTTAAATAACTAAAGAAAGAAGATGCTTCAAGGACACATGTACCAGACAAAAGTTCGATGTGTAGATGGAGATGCATGCACAAATAAATTTCTATGACAGCATGACTTACTTGATGTAAAAGATAAATTATAAGTACTGGCCAGACAAAAGGAAACTTTGCTTAGAAGTTCATTCTCTTAACTTTTCTTTGTTCAATAGGTTATCAATTCAATCTTAATCATAAACAAATATTTACCACAAACAGTGCAGATAAAACATCACAATAAGAACACCAAGTTTCCCCAGTTGGGATAACAACATACATATTTGAACCAAAGTATCATTTACCTCTGCGGACTCGGGTCTTGGCTTCCTGATTGCAGGTTTTTCCCCCGAAAATGCACCTTCTCCAAACAAGTTAACAGCATCTTTGACAGACTGGAATGGTGCACTTGTATCTATCTCTCCGACTTGTACTTTTGGAGATCCAGTAGGTTTCTTCCGATCTTTTGAAACCATATTTTAATCTTTTAAACGGAATCACCTACCAAGGAAAAGCAAAGTTTACTGGGAGTGTTTTTGGTCACAGACAGCATTTTCAACATTGTGGATAAGAGTAGCACAGAAGCTTGAGATACCAGGTTACAAGCAGTCATCATGCAAGACGAGCTAGGTATATTTAACATCAATGTCCTCCATTTAATTGAAAATAATAATTTTTTTGTAAGGACTTGAAAATCTTAACTTTGACCTCCCCCTTTTAGTGATTCTCCTCGTTGGAATAGAGTACAGCTTGAAAAGCAGATAAGTCTACATTGAAAAGTAAACACTAGATCATGCAACCAATTCTGAGATTGAAGAAGATTTGCAAGCATAAACCCAGAACTTAATGCAAAAATGACGGAGGAATTGAACCTATAGAAGAAGAGTTGAAATTCTTTTCCTTATGGCATTTGTAGCTTAATATGTTTAAGCTAAAACGATCCCCCAAGAGATGTTAATACACCAATCAGTTATGGTTGTTAGTTCTTCACTGCAGCTAAAACACTCCTGATCTGAACGACCTATAACTGAAATTTGTTGACTGTCAAAAATGCTTGTCACATAGATCCCAGTTACTGCACAGTCTGCACTACAAAGGATGAGAACACAAGCTTACTACATCAGACCAGGTCAACCAACTACAATCTTTTGTGGCCAACTATTTTACGTGGATCCTTTATTTGTCTTCTCATACACATTTCAAACAGGTGCGACATGGGCATCGGCATGTCGCACAGACTTTTCAAATTATACCTCAAATTGGAAACGACTACACATACTCATACCAAAAAAGTTATACCTGCAATTGTACACTAGCACATGCAACATAGATATAAAAGATTGTTTCTCCTTTTACTTGAGGCGGGTATAGCCGAGGGTCTTTCGGAAACAGCCTCTATTTTCATGAGATAGTAGTAAGGTCTGCGTATCGTCTACCCTCCGCAGACCCTACTTTGTGGGATTTCACTGGTATGTTGTTGTTATTGTTGTTTACGATATGTTACATTCAACCTTAATATTGTTGTTGAGCCAGCCAGGTTGAGAAATCATATCCTTTGTCCATAACAGCCAAAAAGCCTTACTCTTTAAGTTTTTAGATGTAACTGTAAAAGTCTTTTACAGCCACGTTGCTTCAATTAGTTGCATTACATGTTCCTATCTTTATGATCCACTTCACCAGCCACTACTACGGCTTATTTGCTAGTAGCAGGTGGAAGAAAATACACCCTTGACCTTGAATACTATCACACTTGAACCTTCAACGGCACATCAAATGGAAACAAACCACAGAGATGAGAATCACATGAAGTGTAGTAGGTAGTTTTCAACCTTTTCTTTCATTTGGATAATGGTCATGTTGTTATACTCGGAGAGCTTTATGTACACATAACTTGTCAGAAAGAAAAGAAAGGAGGGGGAGGGATTGGGTGGGGGGGGGTGGAATATGTCTTTAAAGTGCACTTCATTCCTCAAAATTAATCACTCTAAAACCTTCAAATAATTGCTATATGACAAAAAGATAATTGACTTGAAATGTCAAATGAGAATAGCCAAATACTCATCTTAAACATTATTAAATCAAAAATATTCAAATAGAGAGTTATGTTACTATACTTTCAAGTTAAAGGGAAAAACACTATATTGAGCTCTGCTTTGCTGTATCTGAGGGTGCAGAAGATAAAGATCTCAAGATCACATTGCAGCAGTTGTCTCTACCACAACATACAAATGCAAGTATCACATTGAAGCTCTCTTCAGGCATTCCAACTACCAAATTGACTTGGTCAAAATTTTAATTGCTTCGCCAACAGAATAAGGCATTCTTGTGACAGGTCCCTTTTCATATCTAGTTTAAAAAGAGTTAGATTGTAATCTACTAGCAAATCATGATAAGCTTAGATCAGACTAGACAAGAGTTATTGTAAGGTCTAACACACACCATTTCTGTTTGGCACTAAGCAGCAAGGAAAATCATAATTTGTTACAATCCAACTTTTCCCTGGATATAGTTTAGTTTAGATGTAAAATCAACACAAAACTACACATAAAGTACTATCTGGAAACTTTTCAAACTAGGCCAATTGTTCAATCTGAAAAAAAAAAACAGGCCAATTGTTCAATCTGAAACCCATAAACATCAGAAGAAATTAAAAAACAACTCAAAAAGATAATCATTGCATTTCTCAGTTACCAATTACCCAATAGAATAATAGCAACTACCATGAACCTAATTCTTCTCACCAAGTCTAATAAAGACTTCAACTTTAGCCCTTCTACAACAACAACAGCACCAAAAACACTAGGTGTTTGTTCTTATCTGTACTAGCCTCGGTGGACAGAGTTACCTTAAACCCATTACTAGTGGGGGGTGCATATATCATGTGAAATTAGTGGAGGTGCACAAAAGCTGGACAGACACCAGGGTCATCAACAACAAATAATAATACAACAACAACAACAACAGTAGCAATAATATACAAGTAAAAGGGTAAAAGAGGGAAAAGGGCTTACCTTAAATGATGAAAAGCCCTAATCATCCATAAACCCTAGAAATCATCAATCTTTTTTGACTCCCCAAAAGAGTCGAGACACAGCAGCAAATTTTCAGAAATAGGCAAAAGTGGTTGACCAAACACCTTCCAAAAAGTCAATCTTTTCACTAATCAACACAAATCCACAACCCAAACAGCTTTTAAAAATGCCCCAAACACTCCAAGACAATCTTTTTATCTCCCCCACAGTACCTAAACCCTCAATAGCAAAGTTAAAGAAGAGAAAAAGGCAATTCCTTTGAAGGGGTAAAACACTGTTTGGGTAGTTGCAATAAATCAGAAAAAATTCAAACAGTAAAGACAGGATTCTTGAATTGAGAGATGGTCTGAAAGTTTACAAAAAGCTAAAAAAAGAAAAGCTGTGTGTTGAAAGACAAATATAATGTATACTACTACTATGAGCTAATCAGAGAGGAAAGAGAGATGAAGAAAAGACAAGTCCAAGTCAGCAAAATGGCACCGGCCCAGGCTGACTCTGTCTTTGAGCACGCAAAGGTGAAAAAGGAGAAAGCAAAGGAGATTATTTTTTCGTAGAAGCTCCATTAAATTTGAGTTTATTTTAAAAAATTTATATAATAAAAGTAATTTTCTATAATAAGTAAAATTTGATAAATAGATTTTGAGAAGGATAAAAATATACACAGATTCTTATTATTATCTCATAGAGATAGAAAAATTATTTTAAAAGATTCTTGTCTCAAAAATATCAAATCTCCAAAAGCAGAAGATAATAGATATAAAAATACATGATAACATATATAA
>JAOTQR010000097.1:24220737-24232671 GCA_025774065.1 Solanum ossicruentum | reverse complement strand
ATACATGATAACATATATAATAATAAATATAAGAATAAAAACAACTCTCTAATCAAAGAAATTTAAATTTGAAGCCTCTGATTAAAATTATATTTGGTTAAATTATAATTTGTGCTTACATAAATATAAAAAAATCATAAATATTGAGAACTATTGAAATTATTTTGATTCTTTATACAATTTTATTAAATAAGTAAAGGGCATAACTAATATACAATGCACTTACTGAAAGAAAAATAAATAAAATATTTATTGATCGAATTTTAATTCAATAATATACGGAAAATTCAACATGAGTTATAGTGTATAGCTCTTGTAGTATAATCCTCACATTTAGTATGGATTCAAATATGAATTCAATTGATAATAATAAACAAAGTAAATATTGATTTGAAATAATAATAAATCTGATTGTTGAGAGTAATGATTTTATTTGTGGTTTAAGGGTTGACAAAATATAATGATATCAATAGTAGTAAATTTTATTTATATATGCATGATGATTGATTTATATAAACAATATTTTTTTAATAAAATATAAATTTATAAATTAATTTTTATATTTAAAAATACCAAATCATGGTATAAAATTTTGGACTTGCCAACACTATAAAAAAAAAAGTATAACTCCACTATTCTATGATATTCAAACACATTTAATTATTAATTCCACAGGGTTTATGGGTAGCTTAGACACACAAAAAGAATCACCTACTTTATCGATTTAATTTATTCATCTTATCTTTTGTTAAAATTTGTTTTAAAATGATTGTGTTTTTCTTGTTTTGAAAATTCTCTAGTTTCATTTATTTTTTCACATTATATAAGATTATAAGATTTTTTTTGAAAAATATTTTGATGTATTTTAGATCACAAGATTCAAAACTCTAATTTTATTTTTCAAATTTTGTATCAAATATAAATTGAATAAACAAATTAAAATGAAGAAAATAGTATTTTTGGCTCAACTTGAATTTACTTTTAAAATTTCTTAATTTTAAACTTACTACTGCATTGATCACTAAATCATATTTGTTAATGCTAAATAATAACTATATGTAACAAAATACTAGCCATATATAGTACAACATTACCCCAATTTCCTCAAAGGCTCTCACTCATTACGGGATAAGAAGGGATCGAATTAACGCAACCTGACCTTTATGTTTAAAGCATAGATCGACTTGCCATATTCATTTGAATTTTGATATATACACCATGTGCAAGTAAATTTCTTTCAACATAGGCGGACCCACCTTAATCAAAAGTTGTACAACAAAATAAAACTTTTCTTCAAGAAGTTATGTGGTGCACATACATTAAACGTTAGCCATTATGGGTATTTATGATTTTACGCGATATTAACACAACTTAAAAGAAAATTTACACATTTTATAATATCTTAGTGTCAAAGTTAGGTTTATATTTGCCTAACTATTATGATTTCCGAATAACACCTTTTTTTAAGGAGAATCTTGGAGTAATCAGTAAAGTTATTGTTATGTGATTAAGAGGTCACATGTTCAAGCCTCGACAACAATTTACAAAAATACAAAGTAAAACTACATACAATAGACCCTTAATTTGATTTGCAGATTGTAATTTGCAACATGCACCTTGTAAATGAATTGTTATCTAGCCCCTTTCATTTTTCTAATTTGTCATTTTCTCTTTCCCACTTCATTTTTGAAGTCCACATTAAAGTTCTGACAAAAATTTGAATCACGCATTGCAAGGTTTATTTGAGAATGATGTTCCTAATAAAATTTTCTTCATAACTTAATTTTCGAATTCAAAATTTCTAATTAAAAATGAAATAGATCCATTACAATATCAAAATTCGATATTTTTTTAATTTATCAAATGTTAAAAGAAAAGAAAATGTTAATTAATCTCAAAAAGTTAATTTGTCCCTACTTGATGGCCATTATTTGAGGTGTCCACCACAAACTTTTCTCAGCAATATATTTTGCATGAGAACTTTTGTCGAGTATTCCATAGGTCCATGTACAACGAATGGTGACAATTTAATAAAAAAATATTTAAATAAAAGAAATTAAAAGAAAAAATAATTTAATTTAGGAGATAATTAGAAAACCAATTAATTATTTACAAAAATAGTCTGCGAACCAAAAATTCCAGGTAAGAGTTCACGTTATTCCAAAGGGAAAGTATTAGCACCCTTCAGAATCTATAACTATGGGTCTCGATTTAACTCATTTTCAAATTGAGGAGGAGACACATAATATAACACAAATATAATAATTATATACACAAACAATGAAATAAACAATGATATGAGGAACGTTCTAATATTTGTCTAACATCAATAATATACACAATCATGAATAAACTACAATTGTTTCGTCTTTTTTTTAATGAGAAGACCTCGAAATCTGATGGATAAATTCGTCATTGAACTAGAAAATTTGATATTAACATGTAACAAAAATGAATATAAATTCCCTTGATTGTTTTTTGAATGGAGAGACCTCGAAATCCAACAAAATTAAACTAATTAAAATTATAATATTCTATAAAAAAGGAGCAATTATCAAAAATTAATCTAAAATCGTCTAAAAAGTATTTCAAGCTAATTAAAAATATCAACACAAAAAATAAGAATTTTTTAAAGTATTGAATCAAAATTAGATGTCAATAATAATAACTTTTAATTTTAAACAAGTTAAAATCGATTATATAATTTGAACTGAACCTCCACTCATATTTTAATAAATTAAAATAAAAATTGAGCAGAAATTTAAGTTATATTAATAAATAAATGAATTAATGATCTGTCCAAGAATTAAAAAAATTAAGTGATTTATAATTTTACGAGTTAATTTTATCACTTCTACATAAATTAATCTAAGTTGAATTAATTTTTTGAAAATAATCTATCTATTTGAAGTACTGATAAGATTTGCATATATTTTATCATCTTCAAAATTTATTTACGAAATTTTTACAAAATTTTACTGAATATATTGTTGTTATTGTTTACGTAAATCAATCCGAGTGGAAGCAAAACAAACAAATTTATCAACCCATCAGAAAATGTGCCACCTCATTTCTACAACATGACAGCTCACTGCGATATCTTACACGTGTCATGCTGAGTCATCTTCTAACCTCCTTTCAAAAAATTGAAAATTCGTCTTCATAAATACATTATTTCCACTCCCTTCCCGCAAATTCCAAAAAAAAAAAATTCATTTGCCGCCCAAAGCAATCGGAAAAAGGGCAAAACATTCTCATGGCGACGGAGAAAGCGGCGGAGAACGGCGGCGATCACCGGCCACATCATCTGATACTATCGAACCACGAACAGGCGATGAACGAAGAAGAGCGAGCTGAACGTGAACTCGACATGAACGAATTATCGCAGCTGTGCCAAGCTCACGGCAAAGGTATTCCGGCGAATCGAGGATTGGATCAGAGGAAAGCTACGGTGGAAATTTGCGAATTTGTGGATGACGGGTCGGGTCAATTGGCTGAGAAATGTGAAACTATGTACCAACAAGCTGATCATTTTCGGTGTCACTAGTGAACACGAGTAATATTCGTCGAATTTCAGTAGAACAGTTGATTGATATATGTGAACTTTCTTTCTTGTTGCTTGGTGATTGTAAATTCCCTCCCTAGCGTTGCATGCACGTTGATTAATAATTAGAGGTAGATTTAGGATGTTTTCAATTAAATATGTTGTTTTTTTTATATGAATTAAATTATCTTATCTTATAGGAAAAATTACTTATAAGTACATCTATTTTAATTATTGCTTATTGCTGATTTTAATAATATTTATTATTTATTATTATTTATAGTAATATATAATAATATTATGATAAATTTCTATTTATATTAGAAGTGAATCATGCATTCAATATAAATATATTATAACTATTTAATAAAAATAATTATTTTATTATTATAAATGGTAAATATTTTCTTAATTTAATATATCTATATAAGTTTTCCTATCTTATGTTAGATATAATTTACAATTAATTATTCTCTTTTGGCATGATGAATCGATGATTGATAGACAATAATAATTTACACGTTTACTTATTGATTGGTAATACTAATCCTTATTTAAAGAAGTTTATGTGCTCTTACAGGATAATTTTCACACTTCTTGTATATAGAAAAATAAAATTTGAAACTTAAGATTAAAGGCGATGAAATTCGATAGCGAAAATGCTAACAAGTTCACCCATATAAGAACTTTTTCATCTTGCGTGAAGATGCTATGCCGTCAACCTCGCAGAAGGTTTCCTTGATTCCCCTGCACCTTCCTTCCTCAAAGGCGCTACCATTTTTGCTATCTGCTCTTACTTCAGGCATATTCCAGCAATATGTGACTACCTCGCTTATCAACTCAAACAAATGCATGGCCTAAATGTCGATCCCCTTACTGGTATCGTCATATGTTGTGGCCAATTGAGGCTTTGGTTGCCACAATGTTTGCCAGTAGGTTACAATTACTTTCTTTAATTTTTGAGAATCATCAAATAATGTAATATTATTGCTTTTATTTCTTTGTTCAGTATTATTGCTGGTAGAGTTTTGCTGCAACTCACCCCAGTTTGATACACTTGATCATTCAGATATAACACTACTGTTCTGTCAAAGATGATTATATTCTCATTACTCTGTTTTGTTTCAAGAAATCATAAGCTTTTCGTTCTTTTGATCGAACCAGTAATTATTGTTGGATTATATTATGCTTGGATTTGTCAACGCTGTTTTAACTCTCTGTATTGAGGTATGAAACCTGCTATACTTGTGAGTATATATGTTAAGTTATTCTATGATTTTTAACATTTTTATCTTTATTGAAGGTTTGTCGGAATAACTTCTTTATATGATAGAGGCTAAGGTGACATACACATTACTCTCTCCATCCAACTGTTGAATATATTAAATTTAATGATTTGAAAAGTATGTTAGATATTGGATAGTACATAATAGCAAGGATATAATAGAAACACAAATAGATGAATAATTCATTGATTTTTCAAACTAAACAAGTTATTGAACATCTATTGTTAATATGATGGACAAGAAAAGATAAACGAATAAAGTAACTTTTTCAGATTGCATTCATAAATTACTCGAATATATTATTGTTGATGTATCTTAATTTGATGAGGGAAATTAACACTTCACCAACTCTTAAAACTCTCTCAAGAGGCAATTAATGGCGGAATATAAAAAATGCTAAACCTTTATTTCGCAGTTGGGACGTGAATATTGATGTGCAATCTGTGCTTTGTTCGAAACCATTAGAGTCCAGAAATAACTTGTATGTGAGTTGTGAGTATACTATGTCACATTGGAGGACACTGCTATGTTGGTTACAATAGCAGTTGGGCTAACACCCACAAAAAATTATCGAAATCGTCTGTTTTTTATTTCTTGGCCTAAAAAATTCTACCACGCCTCGAAAACAAGGAATAGAAAACAAGCGATTTCGGCAGTTTTCTACGGGCGTTAGCCCAAGGTTTCTGGGGCTGCATGGGGCTCCGGTGCAAGACTCGGTACATAATTTATAAAAATTTAAAAAGTTCAATTAATAACTATTTATTTAATTATACTGTATTAAAAGCGTGAAGATTTTATAAATGTTGTTTTAATTTTTTTCCTTAATTAAAAAACTTCTCTTTAGAAAAAATCATCTTTTTTATAATTTTTTATTATGTTATTATTATTTTAAAAATATTAAATATACTAAACATAATAAAAAATAAATGGAGAAAATTTTATTATTATGATTAAATTTCTATAAAGAGAATTTTTTTCATATAAAATATTCTTTGATCCAGAAAAGAAAATAGTAAAAATATTTCAAATAATAATTGAAAAAAGTTTTTAAAAATACAAGAAAACGTCCAAAAAAAATAATACTAGAAGTCCGAAAAAGAAAGGCATATGTCCATCCCTGATCCTCAATGTACTCTACAGTAGAAAAAAAAGTAGTGCATTGGTGAAGTTGATCCATTTTAAAGATTCTAGACATCGAGTGAAAAAAAGATATATATAAAATTAGAAGTTTCAATTATTTTATCTATTATTATTTTTAAATAGAATAAAATTGATTTGCACCTTGTAATAGAAATAAAAAAATGATGTATTTATTAATAATATGAGATAGTAATATCATAATTATTAATAGTTATGTGCTCAATAATATAAGTTATATACGTGATAAATTATTAATTTTTTATATTTTTTTATTTATTAAGGCTATACACACATACAAAACACGTAATCTAAATTAGTAAATCAAAAATATGTACAGTATATTAAAATGTTTTTATTTGAAAATTTAGAGAGTTGTTAAATTTAAGAAAAAGACATTTAATTTAAAAATAATTTAAAACGAAGTGATTATCCATTTGTCCCCGACAATGGACAAATCACTAGTAGTCACATGGAGACCAGATATATATAGTATTTTATTTGAGCAACTAGTTCACCACCAACCATTTGGAATTTTTATTTTTTTAATATAAAATACAAGTAACCTGGTTAAAACTTTTAAAAATTTACTTATTTTAAGAAGTTTTCTTTTTAATAAATATCAACTTTAATCTTGTGGAGTGAAATATTGAAGGAAAAAATATTTTAAAAGTAAATAATTTCTTTTGTTAAAATAAACTAAAAATGATATGACTAACAAATTGAAAATGAATATACCATAGTACTTAATAACTAACGTTTTGATCTCGACGACTTGCGTACTACTTTCTCTGTTCATTTATCAAACTACGTGAATTTTTATCAATATTTTAAGATATATTTTTTCATCATATTAATATGACAGAGATTGCAATTAATAGCATTTTTCATATGATTTTCAACCATATAAATTTAAATATTAAATATTAAATTTATCTATTTCAATTTAACTTTGAAATTTAGTCAAGTTATCCTTAAAAAACGAAATAATGACAAATAAAAATGACGGAGTCTTAGTCATTTAAACGTCACCACAAATGCAATGTATATTTAAATGAGGAATTTGTGGAGAGCAGTACTATATATAGTGTAAGATAGATGTAAATAATCCTCAAAGGTAGTATATAGACAAAATGAGAGAGTTGAAGTATGAGCCTTTATTTGAGACCAAGAAGGCAAAGGGGAGGATAATATATAGGTTATTTGCAACTTCATTATTTTGTGGGATTGTTTTGATTTGGATTTATAGACTTTGTAATATACCAAAACCAGGTGAAAATGGTAGATATGTTTGGATTGGAATGCTTGGAGCTGAACTATGGTTTGGTTTTTACTGGTTCCTCACTCAATCTCTTCGTTGGAACAGAGTTTATCGTCACGTGTATCGAGACAGGCTCTTGATGAGGTATGTCGTGATCATCTCATCTAAAAGTTTAAATTACGAGGATGAAAGTGAGTTGAGCTTTATTGAATCAGTAATGATTATTGGAGACTGAGGCGTAGTTGTTGTTGTTTATTGAGTTTATTCATATAGCCGATTTTAATTTGTTTTGGATTGAAGCGTAGTAGTTATTGTTTGTTGAGATGATTTTAATTTGTTTGGGAATGGGACGTAGTTGTTGCTTGTTGAGTTGAGGTTTGTTACGATGATAGCATGAGTTGAGCTTAAACGAAGCAAGGATGATTCATATAGTCGATCCATCTTGCTTGGTGTAGAGGTGTGAAAGTGGTTGTTTGTTGAGCTGAGTGCTCGTTTATGATGATGATATGAGTTGAGCTTTAAATGAAGCAATGGGAACTCATATAGCCGATCCCAATTTGTTTGGGTTTTAAGGCATAGTAGTTGTTGTGTGTCGAGCTAAGGCGCTTGTTTATAATGATATATGAGTGGAGCTTAAATGAAGCAGTGGGGACTCATGTAACCGATCTTGACTTGTTTGGAATTGAGGCTTAGCAGTAGTTGTTTTTTTCATTGAGATGAGAACTCGTCATAATTTGAGCTTTAATTAAGTAGTGAGTTATGGAGCCGATTCCAACTTGTTGGTTTTGAGGCGTAGTATTAGTTTATTTATGTAGTCGACCTCAACTTACTTGGGGTGGATGCGTAGGAGTTGTTGTTTATCAGGCTTAAATGAAGCTATGGATAATTATATAGTAGACCCCAACTTGTGTTGGAAATGAGGCGTAGCTATTATTGTTGTCGTTCATTGAGCACAGTACTCGTGTATTCATTTAATTATATCTTCAACTCGCCTCTCATATAAGGGCCTGATTGCTTTATAGGTCATCAAGCACGTACAGAAAAAGGTGCCTTGTTGATTTGTGTGATTATCTCGTCTTAAATTTCAAGTTCAAGTTGTTAGAGAGAACATAATTTTGTTAACGTTATTATTTATTTTTGAATGAAAATAGATACGAGAATGAGTTGCCGAGAGTAGATGTATTCGTGTGCACGGCTGATCCTGCAATAGAGCCACCAATTATGGTGATCAATACAGTTTTATCAGTCATGGCTTACAATTATCCACCAGAAAAGCTCAGTGTTTATCTCTCGGATGATGCTGGTTCCGACCTTACCTTTTATGCTTTGCTAGAAGCTTCTCGCTTTGCAAAGCATTGGCTTCCTTATTGCAAGAAATTCAACGTTGAGCCGAGATCCCCTGCTGCGTATTTTGCATCTTTGTCTGTATCAGATCAATCTGATGCAGATTTCTCCAAAATGAAGGTACTCCCTTTGTTCCAGTTTATATGACGTGAACTTCTTTGTAGTTTGTTTCAGAAAGAGTGATGCATATATATATATGGTTTTTGACAGCCAACGTCTTTTCTTAACGCTGCAGAGATTATACGAAGAGATGGCAAACAGAATTGACGTTGCATATAAGGCTGGAACACTCTCAGATCAAGCAAAATTAGAATACAAAGGATTTTCGAAATGGAATACATATTCATCCAAGAAAAACCATGCTGCTATCTTGCAGGTACAAAAAAGAAAAAAGATGTGTTCTTTTCTTATGTATAGTGAAATTTTCCGATGAAGGGGATTCAATTGAATATTTGAATCCTCTTGTTAAAGCTAGCTCCGCTACTGAGTACTACTTATGGATAGAACAAATGCAACTTTACATATCTGATATCTTATATGTCTGCTTTCATTCGCGTACTAGATACTAATCGACAGCAGAGATGAAGAGATAAAGGACATGGACGGGGTAATACTGCCAACATTGGTCTATATGGCTCGGGAGAAGAATCCAGAGCATTTCCACAATTTCAAAGCGGGGGCGATGAATGCATTGGTAAGTCTAGTATCATTTGCTCATCACATACGTGAAATCTTGGATGCAAATGTGGATGATTTTGTTGATTAAAACATTCAGATCCGGGTGTCCTCAGAGATCAGCAATGGGCCGGTAATTCTGAATGTAGATTGTGATATGTACTCGAACAACTCATACTCGATTCAAGATGCTCTTTGCTTCTTTATGGATGAAGAAAGAAGTCATGAAATTGCTTTCGTGCAGTTTCCACAGTGTTTCGAAAATTCAACCAAAAACGAAGTCTATGGTTCTCTAAGAGTAATTGATGAGGTTAGTACATCTCTACTTTGTTTTATGGTGTTGATGAATATTCATTGCTAAAATTTTTGTATCATTACTTTTACGCCAACTTAAGGTGGAATTCCACGGTGCTGATGGTTACGGAGGCCCTTTGTATACTGGAACTGGCTGCTTTCATAGGAGAGACACCCTTTATGGCAGAGAGTTTAGCAAGGAAGCTAGGATTGATTTGAAGAGTGCATGTCCAAGGAAGATGGACGAAAATGTGCACGAGTTGGAAGAAAGAATAGAAAGATTAGCAAGTTCCACGTACGAGCAAAATGCTCAATGGGGAAATGAGGTATGTCCATCTGTTTTTTAAATTTTAGACGAGATGGTCACACTGTTTAGATAACTGACTCGTTGTGAACTTTATGGCAGATTGGTTTGAAGTACGGGTGCCCTGTCGAAGATGTATTGACTGGGTTGACAATTAAGTGTAAAGGTTGGAAATCTGTTTATTATGGTCCAAAAAGGAAGGCGTTTTTAGGGGTTACTGCAACAACGTTGGATCAGATATTAGTACAGCATAAGAGATGGTCTGAGGGCGACTTAATGATTCTGTTTTCCAAGTATAGCCCTATTTGGTATGGACTTGGAAAGCTCAATCCTGGCCTTGTGCTGGGATATCTCACTTACTGCCTCTGGTCTACGAATTGCTGGGCAACTCTGTACTACTCTATCGTCCCTTCGCTTTATCTACTCAAAGGAATTTCCTTGTTTCCACAGGTATTTTTTGCCCCTTTATCATCACATTTTTTTTTTACATTTTGACTCAAGTCTCGTGTAATGCCTTACTGCACCAGTACCAGTAATGAGTCACATTCAGCTGAGAGTTTCTCGTCTTAGTCCCCTAACGTACTCCTTTTTTGTTTGGTACGAATTGAACTTCCTCTAGAGCTAACATAAAACCATCAAACAGTACATGTCTAACTTATTCTACGAGTTGCTTGCTGAGGAAAAGTACCATAGCCTCATGGATTCAATAAGAATATCAGAATATTGCTGTCAAAACCTTACCTAACATGTGTTGAAATTGAAGTTATTTCATTAGGAGTATTGATGTTGTCAATGTAATCCACACATTTCATTAGGAGTATTGATGTTGTCAATGTAATCCACACAGTTGCTCTGATTCTTAAAAATGCACTACTTTTGGAGGATCTGAAGTGTCCGAACAAGCATAAAACTAGCACTAAAAGCACATTGCGAGCAGAATCATAGGCTGACAAAAGAAACTTGACAAGTTTTCCTTTTGGTCTCAACTTTCAGGTCTCCAGCAAATGGTTCTTGCCATTTGCATATGTGATTATCGCGGAACTAATATACAGTTTTGCTGAATTCCTGTGGAGTGGTGGAACAAGTCTTGGATGGTGGAATGAACAAAGAATATGGCTTTACAAGAGAACAAGCTCCTACATATTTGCCTTTCTTGATGTAATGTTGAAGTTATTTGGCTCTTCCAATACAACATTCATAGTCACTCCAAAAGTCACTAATGAAGATGTGTTGTTGAGATACAAACAAGAGAAAATGGAATTTGGAAGTGCTTCACCTATGCTTACAATTCTGTCAACATTGGCAATGATCAATCTCTTTTGCCTTATGGGGTTGGTGAAAAAATTGATTTTGACAAAAGAATTGGGATTGAAATATATGGCTTTGCAAATTTTGCTTTGTGGGGTTCTTGTTTTTGTTAACTTGCCTTTGTATAATGCTCTTTTCTTTAGGAAAGATAAGGGGAAAATACCTAGCTCCACAGCAATTCAGTCAGTTGTTCTTGCACTTTCTATTTGTACATGTATTGCCTATCTGTAATTGTTGAAGATTTTCACATCATATGGAAAAGGAATGAGTGATTTTCTTGTATCAGCTTGGAAAATTCTCTCATTCTAAGCTAACTTTTGGAGTTGAGTCGGACACAATTTATTTTCTACGATATGTTGAATCTTTTCAAGAACAATACGTAAAATTGTGATCATGAGGAGAAAAATATGATCCATGTGTTAAATTGTTACCGAGTCTAAGTTTTATATATTGACGATATGTTTGGAGAAAAAGTAATTATATAATCGAATTATCTCTCAAAATATGGTAAGTATATTGTCAGTATTAGTGGTGTTCATGGTTCGGTTTGGATCGGTTATTGGTTAAAACCATAACCAAACCAATTTAGTCGGTTTTAAAATTTCTAAAACCAAACCAAACCAAATGAAAAAATAACCGTTGGTTTGGTTATTGTCGGGTTTGGATCGGTTTGGTGTATTTTTTTGGTTAGTTTTTGATTTGAAAGTAATAAGTTTACATCTCGATAGACATAAACATATGGTATATGAATAATCCACATAAGGCTACTGTAGATTCAATT
>JAOTQR010000097.1:24202397-24213785 GCA_025774065.1 Solanum ossicruentum | reverse complement strand
ATATAGATATGTTAATAGTTTTTTAATATATAAAGTAATAATTTAAAGTTGAAATTAGAATATAAATAATTAACTAATTAAAACTTAATATAACATAAGATTCCTAAATATCAAAAAAGTAGATTAATGTTTCCAACATAATTTTACTAAAAAAATTTTTAAAACTTGTTGTATATATATTTTTATTAAAAAATATTTGATAGTCAAAATTTTAGGTCATTATTTACAAAGAATAGTCCCAAATAAAAAATAAATTCTAAGTATAAAGAAATTTTAATCCAAAAGTGAATTATGAAACTAAAGATTTTGTCGAAGAGTATTTTTACGAAGGACAAAAAGTCCAATCAACATTTTGTAAGGACTTTCACACTTTTAATATTTGCACGTGTGAGTCACAACAATTTAAAAATTATATATATATATATATATATATATATGATAGTTGTCATTAAATATAGATAATATTCATGTAAACAAAATTAACAAAGTAAAGCATGAAGGAAGATCATCAAATTAACAAAGGTTGCTTTTGGACTATAATTTGGCCTCATGAGCCAAAACTCAGAGGTCTGCATCTTCAACCATATCTGTTTCACCGAGCCTCTCTCTGAGATACTATCCATCTTTTCACTTTAACAAACACATAAATAGGAATTTAAACCATAACTTGGCTTCATGAACTCAAATATCTAATCCATATTTTCAGTCATGTCTATTTCATCGAGCCTCTCTCTGAGACCATCCATTTCTTCACTTAACAAACACATATAATAGGAATTTGTACTATAACTTGGCTTCATGAGCTCAAAACTCTAGTCTGTACCTTCAGTCATGTCTATTTCACCGAACCTCTCTCCAAGACTGCACATACATTTCACCAAGCAAACACACAAATCGGAATTTCTACAACGGATTATTAGGCAAAAACGACGAATCTCATGAAATCAACAGAAAAATTTACGGTTGAAAGATGCTTTACAAACCACACTATGTGAAAACAAGCAGACTGCTTGTCTGCTAAAGATAAAATAAAAGATACAACATATAGGTACATCAAACATTTTGTCTTCCACATTTTGTTTCCCCCATTAAATATAACACAAGTTTACAAGACAAAAGGGGACTTTGAGCAATGCCTCAGTCTCCAGCACCAATCCAAAAGAAGTTGGGGGATTCATTATGAATATGCATCCTATATTCAGCTTTTACAGAGAACATTGTCAAGATTCCGCATGAGGGCTCTGCATACAGCAAAACCATTTTTTCTGCAAAACGATACACATATATATTGGTGAAATTCTGAGTAATAAGAATGCTTCAAAGATTAATGATAGAAGTTGCATATATGAAAAGTATATACAGATGGGTCAGCGGACAACTTTATCTGTCATTACATCAAAAGCAGTCACATAATTGTAGAATGCACACGGTCTGGCTCATCTAGTCATTAGCAAAGACGAGAGAATCTAGCCTGACAATTCAAAAACTAAGGTTTGACAATGAAGGACAAGACAGTTTTTCCTGTAACCTAAGCCATAAAATGAAGCCGGTCAACTACTCTTACTAGTTAAGAAAAAGAACACAGAAGTAAGAAAAAAGCAGCTGTTCAACTACTTAGATAGTCTGACAAGTACTTTCTACTCAAGAAAATAACTATGTAAAGAAAGTTAAAAAACATCTTTGAACAATGACATAGTTTTGCCCTCTAGTTCTTCCAATATTAAGTAATACAAGGTAGCAGCCCTTAAAGTTCATTACGATGACTGTTATCGAAACACTGAATATCACTCATTTTTCGGAGACCATCATACCACAGCAAGTTCGCGAGCAGATCAACTAAATCATTTGGCAGTCTGCTACAGACCACAAGCAGAGGTACTACCAAGGCTAGCAGGTGGTCTCACATTGTGTTTGTGGCATTGAAAACTACAATCTCTACATTGTTAATTCTATGCCTGAACCACTCAACTATCACGCTGGGAACAATCCAGCCATCCCTGAGTAAGAAAAACTAGTTCTTCTGTCCAATGTTTAAAAGTAGAGTTTTACATCATGAAAGACATTTGAAATTGTATAAATCCAAACTAAAAAAAGTACAAAAACAAACTAAATATCATTTCATCAAAGTTATACTACATTTCAAACTATGGAGCAAACAGACATTGATTGTAGAAGTTCATATCATAACATTTAGAAGGAAAAGCTAAGCTAATGTCTTAGTACATCCAAGATGAACATTCAAAGTTGTAAATTGTCCATTTGAGGTTCTAGTGACATACAAGGCGAACTACCAACATGAATAGTATGCACAAGATAAAAGCTACAAACGTCAAGGTGTTAGCCTTATAAGACTTCTGCTCTTCATGGTTGCCCACGTGTGTTTAGAAGCCTACGTCACACCTAGAAAATCCCAGTGAGAGGATTCCCGATAAAACATTGCCTCGCATATTTTTTTCCCTTTAGATAGTTGACTAGAAGGGAAGAGTGATTAGAGAAAATAAATTACTTGAGTTTCCTAATCATGGTTTTCATCCTATGTTTATATGGAAAGTTCTACTAGGAGTTCCAATAGATGATATATGATCTCACCATAGTACAATAAGAACTACTGATGTGCCAGCCCAAGGGAGTTCTCAACACAACAACAATATACCCACTGCAATCCCACAAGTGATCTAGGGTAGAGAGGCAAGGGAAGTTCCCAACACCACTTATAAAATACACAAGGATTTTTGAATTATTCAGTTTCACCTTGGATTCAAGGGAAGTATTATAATAAATGGATTAATTCATTTTATGGCGTGACGAATTCATAAGAATTGCTATCAGCTTAGCTGTCTTTGCTCTCTCTCCGGATATCAAAATTAAAAGGGTCCCATCTTGCTGGGTTTTGACCAACAGATACTTGATTTCCCCGGTGGAATAGAGTTCATACCAAGTTAATGCCCTCAACTTCATTGATGTTCCACCTTTTTGAGCTAGGCACTTTTAGATGAAAATTCGCTAACTTTGAGCTCACAAGCTGAGTGCTATGCAATTTCTTGACCTAAGAAATGAGTTATTGATTCCATTTCACTGTTTACCCCCTATTAATATGTGAATATACTGTTACTATGTGACGTTATCAGTTACAGAAAACAAAAAAAAAAAACTAATGCCATGTGTTTTAAACTATTGCTGGTCAAGTTAATGCTGGGGTTCTTCAAGTAATTAAGCTCAAGCTTTTGCATTGATCTAGCAAATTATTCTTAAATGATGACTATACAGTGTGGAAATTTGATTTTGATAAACACCACATACAATCACTATGCAACAAACAAAATATTCTGAACATGCGAGACAGTGAAGATAGCTGAAAGTGGCTTAGTTAATGTAGATTGGATAATTATATCCTAGACTGGATATAATTAGGCCGATGTAAGTCTTTCAACTGTTTTCAGAGGGCCATAGAGTATGATGGGATATCACCTACTTGATAAATGAATTATCCTCTGAATGGAAAATAAATATCTCTGTGAAGATGCAGAATCACACAGTTAATGGCAGTTTGAATGTGGAGCAAATAAGTCATTGAATCTACTCATCTAGAATAAGAACTTACGAAATAACTTACAGGTTGAGGTTTTAAAGGTTCTTCTCCTTCCTTTCTATTACCATCAACCTTTGTTGGCGACTCTGGCTTGCCACCAGTTTTTTTCTCATCCCTAGCCTTGTTGAAAATCACAGTAAATCCCTCTGCAGAAGCTGGGTCATTGACGTCCCATTCACCAAACTTGGGCAATGGTCGACCCTTCTCCTGCTTGAAGATAGATGTGAAAGCCAAAGAAGAAAGGTAAATAATTGGACAAAAAGAAAAATACTCCAGAACAGTATAATTGCCTTTAGTCAAGTGAGTAATTTCATGAATGAATCATGAACAAATACTATAGCAGAGAAAGCAGCTAAAATCATCATTATGCCACCATAATTTTGTTACTACAAAGTGCAAGAATGCATGTCTATCACTCCATCCCACATCAACAAAAGGACAAAATCCTCCAAATCTATAATATTACATGAAAATTTGAAGTTGATGCATTGGGAAGCAAGCACAAAGTGATTCCTGAAAGACAATTCTGGAATTCCTTTGACCTCACCCAAAGGCTCATATAGTGCAACTGCAAAAGGATGTGGACGAGGTACAAGCAACTTAAGAACAAAAGAAAAATAACCTGCTTGAAGTTTATTTCCAAATTTTCAGAACTGCTTATGTTCAAAATTATGAAGTCTTCCAGCAACTGGCAAACTACAATATGCTTCCACAAAATGTCAATTCTGTTCTTCTTAAAATGAATTAGGATTCATATCAAAACAATTAAACCACTATGATCCAGAAATTGTACCCAGTATTGCTGGCCTGTTACCTCTAAAAAACAATTAAACCACTATGATCTAAGCCCTCAATACCATTAAAAGGGCCATGACATCTCAAGGAAGATCATATGCTCTAAAGGTCATAAAACCATATAGTGTCAACTACCTTTCTAACTTCCAACTGGACATATACACCTCCCATCAATTGATGCATGAGCAGATCAATGCATTAAAAGGAGAAAAGACTAGAAATTTATAACTTGACAAGGATTATGAAATCCACACCAGAGGCAAATGCAAACAAAAACTTTAGGCCACTCAAACTTTTTCTATTGAAAAAAAAAAAGAAGAAGCAAACAGTCAACTTAACAAATTCGAAGAACTAACATAGAATGCAAAAACTTAATCACTGATGGTAGGAAAGAGCCTATCTACTTAGCACATCCAAAAAATTCTAAACTTGAATATCCCTGTATGGCCGTAGAGATAGGAAACATAAACTCCCATTTGGAACATATGTATACATAGAAGCATAAGTTTTAGATATGCAACTGAGCTAAGTACCCCACAAAAGAGTAGAGACAGGTAATGCCTATGTACATCCTACCCTCCTAAGACCCCACTTGTACTTGTTGAATCACACTGGGTATGTTGTTGTAGCTGAGCTACCAGTATATTTTGCAAACACTAGATTCCACCTTAGGGGGAAACGTGGGAATTGCAGTTATGGAGGTAAACCATCTTTAGATAGCCATCACATCAAAAACTACCCTTTGAATATAAAACACATGCAAAAATAGAACTAAAAAACTAAAAGTATTGGTAATAAGGAGCCCAATAACCCCTCCCACCCCTCTCCCAGGCTTGGGCCTTCCATAATAGAAGTCTTATGTTCGAAACCCCTCCCTGTAACAGCAAATGGTTGGAGCTTGCATAGTGTGATTTACTTATCCTATGTGGTTTGTGAGCTATTATACAGAAGCAAGGCTTACCCTGTAGCACCCAAAGGGTAGCGGCAGCAGGTTTCTCTAGTCATCAAACTAAAAATAGAAGGAACACAACAAAGCTTTATAAAAAAAATAAATAAAGAACCTAACAAAGGGAAAGCAATTCCTTTTATGCACAAAGAAAACAAAACAAACCCAACTGGATAGCATTGATCCAGGAGGTCACTGGGATCCCAGCTCATAACATCACATTTCAATTTCCACTTGCAGTCCAGTGGCCCCTGTGCTGCCCCCCTTTCTAAAAAGGGGGTGGGGGCATTTTATCTCAGCTTAATCATCCAAAGTCATACCAAAATGAAAAGCAAAATTTCAAGAATCAACTTTCAACAAAACCAAGCTCTATACAGGATCTACCTGAAAGTCAAGATTTTCGATCAAACTCAAACTCAACCAAAAAACCCAGTAAATTCAGCACAGATGAAGCCATCAATGAAAACCCATTAATCAAAAAACCCCAATAAACCCCCAAAACAAACAAACCATAATCATCTACTTAGATGATCAACACACATATACAACATCATCAGCTAAGGAAACTGGAAAAAAAAGGGGGCAAGTGAAATCAAGTGAACAGAAACAAGTATTCGAGATGCTTAAAAATCAATCTTTGAGCAAAAATTACATACCGACATGAATCCGAATATTGAGAATGAGAATTTTCCTCACTGGACAGAGCGAATTTGTGAGAGAGAAAAGTATGAAAATGTGTGTACTAATTTGGTATTAGGTGTATGGAGGTGTATTTTGGGAAAATGGAACATATATATGGAAATGGGACTATATATTATAATACTATTTTAAGATATCTAGACATGTTTATGTTAAATTATAAATCAATTAATTTAAATTCAGTCATTAAAAATAACAACAACAATATTTCCTCCATTCAATTTTATTTTTCACTTATCCAGGTCAAACTATATAAATTGTATTTTTTCATCATATTAAAATATGCGAATGATTGCAACTTATAACATTTTTCGTATAATTTTTGATCATCTAAATTTAAGATTTCAAATATTAAAGTTAGCTACTTCAATTTAGTTTTGAAGTTTAGTCACATTGACCTTGAAAAGCGAAACAATGACAAGTAAAAATAAATAGAGAAAGCATTATATTCAGCATATTACTGAATAGAGATAGAGTGTATGTAACAGATCTTACTACTATGTCATGAAGGTAGAGCAGTTATTTTCAAAAAACTGTCAGCTTGAGCACATCAATTTTAAATTTAAAAAGATAATGAAGAAAGCTTAATAACTAATTTAAAAAAATAGAATAGAGTCTATAGGAGTGAAACTATATAAATTTATTATAATTAAATGACAAATATTTATAAGAGAAAAATATATTTTTTTATCAATATAAACGTCAACAACAACTACTATAACATATATTATATTCATGTAGTTTCACAAGTATAGTTTGAAAATGATAAATTATACGTAAATCTTGTTCTTATCCCATGTGGGTAAAAAGGTCATTTTTTAATGATAAATGAAATAAAGACATGAGAAAAAAATATTGACTAGCAATTGTGGCACCAAGTTCTTGATAGGACATGAAAGATCGACCCCTCCATCCTTGAAAATCGAATAGAAAGACAGGACGAACATAACTTTTTGATTCTTTTCATGTTATGTTGAGCAATGTTATTTCGTGCTAGCAAAATTTGAATAACAAAAATAAATGACAAGTAGTTGATTGAATTGATCTTGTCAAGTAGGAATAAGGTTCAAATTTATCAGTACATCACAATGAAAACGACTTGTTCCACAATAATCATATCTTAAATTTCAAAAAAAAATTGTGTATATTTTTATTAAATAAAAGATAATATATCGTGATTAGTGCTATAAATATCAAGTGTGAATAAATTTTGTTACGTGGACCAACCCCATGTGGATTTGTAAACCAATTTGCATACTTTTAGACCTAAGTAGACGTCGGGTCAATTTTTGAGTATAAAACGCAAGACAAAGAATATTCTTGACTCTCCATTTTCTCCTAATGTGAACCAGTTGAGTAAATAAGTGAAAACAACTCATTTCAATATATCTTTTCTCAAATATTTTATTGGCATAATACACAAATATAATCTCAAATCCGATAAAAAATTTTAAGTTGGAATTCAAAATTTTATAGTACACAAATATGACCCTCAACTTAGTAATTCCTGAACAAGTAGGCACAGGATAGGTTAGTGACCAGGGATGAAGCCAGTATGCAGTGATGGGGTTCTTCGTTGAAAAGTTATATTATTTATATAAGATTAAAATAATTTATATATATATATAATAGATATCAAACTCTCTTTGACTAGTTCATGTATTTACTTTTTAAAATATTGAACCTCTTAATTTAAATCATGACTCCGCTGCTTGTAACAGTGACCTAGAAGATTTCGTAGTTATAAGTTGAAGGTCATAATTATGTGTTCCCTGGAATCTGGAATGATAATCCATCTTATAAACAAAAAGGATTAAGGAAACTAATCATGTTTAATTTTTCTGGTTAAGTTTCCTTTCTCCAATAGTTCAAAGCACATTACTCAATTATTAGTCCTTACTTGATTTTTGTCGTTTTATGAAAGCCAAGATTTGACTTTTAACATTAATTATAATTTTGTTTAATTGGTACTACAAAAACAAAAACATAACTATACCATTTGTACAATATATTCTAATTCTAACTACTAAATTAGTTCAATAACAATACTCAACCAACAAATCATGTATGAATTTAATAATGATCGGAAATATTGTAGAGAGAAAATTATATTGATCGGAATAGGTAAGGCAACCATAAATACGTATCCCCTCGATCTCATTTATATATTAACTTTTCTTATATATTCCATCAGAAAAAAAATTTAAATTTATTTTACCCTTGATGATCTTTCACTTCACCATAGCAGGAACCTCACTAGCCTTCTCGGCCAGTTAGTCTAACCACAGGGATCCCCTCCTGCTTATCCACCCACCTAACACGATTACTACAACAACAACAACAACATACCCAGTAACACGATTACTAACGAACTTGAAATGACAAATGGTCAATTTTATTTGCTTAAATTTTCATATTATTTGTTGTTTGCTGATTGTTTCTTCTTCATCGTTTTGAACATCTTCGCTACTATATTTGCTTTACATACTTGATGTGTAATATAGGTCTATCAAAAACCACCTCCCCACAAAATGTGAATACGATTGCATACAACTTGTGAAAGTTCACCGAGTATGTTATTTGACATGATTAGTTTAGGTTTCTGGAAAGGTATAAATAACAAGTGTCACAGATTTCATGATACGTAGTAGAACATTTGGAGAATATCTAATCAAAATAAGAATAATAAAAAATGCCAGGATAAAAAACTTTAAAAGGCGAGCATGTTCACCATTGCCAAAATAATACCGGATCAAGTATAGCATTATAAGCTGATTAAAGAGTCGATCTGATGCCAATCAGTAACCATAGGTAACTAATTAAATTCTAAAGCATGAAAGAATTAGCACCTACCCATTTTCCAAAATAAATGGAGACCTCCTACACTAAACCCCTGCTAAAAAGAGAACGACTTATCTACACGGGGATAATATTGAGGCCATAGGAGTGTCTTCTGAATCTGTTGCAATGGAAGGAACAACAAAATAACAGAGCTCCTCGCCACAGTGCAAGAAGATTACCACTCGTAATGCAACTCACTACTTCAAGATACTAAAAACTGCCATATGCATGACCGGAGTAGTATGGCAGATTTACTTGGTCATCCTTGAGGCAGGCTGTGTATGGACTCAAATCTGTAAGCAATACCACTCCAAATCTATGTTGTGCAGTTGTAATGTCAATCAGCCAATCTGCATGAGACAAAGTGAGGGTCATCTTCATTTTCCTTTGCTGAATTCGAGTTAATTGATCAGTAAATCAACCATGCAGAAAACCTATCAAGTCATAAACTTGACAACTAGAATCGTCTAGTTCATGTAAATGAGGCATACATGACAACTGTTCAGTAATTATATATTTGATTAGTAATTGAGTGGGCAGTAACAGGACAGAAGAGCAACTAGAACACAACCCAACTAGGGAAAGTAGACAATGAGAAACAGATGGTCAAGGTACACAAGCGCCAAAGTTTCAAGCGTGAATGTGCAAATATTTGAGGACATGTAGAAACCAAAATCACATATATTTCTGTCAATCAACGTATCAGAAGACATGCCTATAATAGGACATCTACATGAATCTGCAGACACCCCACAAAAGTCCAAATCATATGCCATCAAGTAGCAAGCTGTAAGCACTCAAAAAAATAGACAGAACTAATGGTACTCCAAGAACCTTTCAAACAACCTCATCTGAAGAAGGTGATGGAAACAAATTTGGACAAATCAAGGAGCAGACTTCTCATCATTTGACAAAGCAGTGAACAAGTGAGTGGTTTCAGTTACCCACTTGGCAGTTCCAATAGAAAGCAAAGACAACCACCCCAAGAAAGCCAAACAAGAGGAGAAAAATGAAAAGAGGAGATACATTTACATGGCAATCACAGGGTGATCAAATATATGCAATTTTCAGGAAAGCTGCACAAGAGAAGCTTGTCTCAACCAAAACCAAATCCTTCACTAGCCTCATGGATAGCCAAAAGCAAACGTTCCTGAAGCTGTTCCTTGGAAATATACTCTGGAAGGTCAAGTTGGTTGAAGCTGGAAGGAAAAGACAAATGACTGTTAGGGCCAGTAAAGCTTTGATAAACTACCACCCAGATGGCATCTACTTAATTATGACTGAACTATTGATAAGCCTATTAACAAGTCTGATACACAAGCACCGACCAGGTATGTGCAGATGGAAGCCTCTCAGGAACTCCATAAGCTTTGTGAATCTGAAATCTCTGAGGGCCAGAAATCCCTTGCAATGCCTTGAAACCCTCCAAAGGAACCTAAGGCCAACAGCACCCACAATTAATCCAAATGAAGAAATCCACAGACATTTACAGGGGAATGTGCATGCACACTGTAAAAAATTCAAAAGGGCATACAGAACCCTGAACCACCAAAAAAAGGGGAAGGTAAGGTCTTTTTTAATAGATAGAGCAGTGGATATACTGAGGACCCAAACATCAATCTGCAATCACAAATTACCAGAATTCAGCAACACGTGTAACAGGATTTTGAGCATCTGGATATTTAGTTTGCAAAGAAAAAAGGTTCTTTTCTCAAGGAAAACAGATTTTCGTACAAAATTAACCTTTACTAGGGTGGGAAAGGAGGAAGAAAGGGGTTCTGCAGGCTTGGTTCCGCATCAATAGAAACAAATCATATATCGCCACTTAGCAGATTCTCTGTGACCAAAAAAACCTCTGTTGGTACAATGACATCTACTAACCTTGGATGTGCCGGTCACAAATTGAAGAAATCTTGCCATGTCTTCCTTGTTAAAACCTTTAACGACCTCCCAAAACCACTGAACAGCAGTAGATGCTGCAGTATATCCAGTATATTCAGTATTGGCCTTCAGATCTTCCACTGCATACAGGATCATTATAAGAAGCTTCATAGGAAACAAATATGGCGTATACACAGCAATGGAGGAGAAGCATGTCCACTTACTATCAATTTCTGGTAGACCACTTATCAAAAGTTCAAGCTCTTTATCATTGAAAATGGAAATAAGTTCGCGTGGTACCAATTCATTGAAACCTTCAAGAAATGCATTTATTTGAGGGCGAATAGCATTTGTCAGAATATGGTCAGCAACGAGATCAACATACTCGTGCTTTGTCTCTTCTGTGACCCTTATATTTCTTCCTCCAGGTTTAAGCTCATAATCAGTAACCTTGATCATGCAACATAAAAGAAAAAATTACTTTAGGATCACCTGAACAAAGCAATATCTGGCTTGCTCAGTTTAACCTCTTTTTTTTTTTTTTGGGGGGGGGGGGGGTTCAAAAAGTTTTATATCCTAACCCCTTTTTTTTCTTAAAAAATGGGGTTTTTTTCCTTTGCATCCCTGCTAAAAGTCA
>JAOTQR010000097.1:24186693-24202387 GCA_025774065.1 Solanum ossicruentum | reverse complement strand
TCGACCCATCCACCCACGAAACTGGGTTTTTTTTCTTTTTTTGTTTTTTTTTGGGTTGTGGGGGGGGGGGGGGGGGGGGGGTGTTCAAAAAGTTATATATACTAACCTCTGTTTTCTCATAAAGAATGAGTTTTTCCTCATCTGCATCCATGCTAAAAGTCAAATCTGGTATATCACTCACATCATTCTGGTACAGGAAACCAAGAAACCATCAGAAGTTCCATGGATGAAATTGTAGATTAGTTACAAATTACTGCATGGTGCAAAATCTCACCTCCAACATCCACTTCAAGTTCTTATAGTAATCAGGATCGACAGCCTCTATATCATGATATGTGACCTTTACACCAAGGATATGTTTGTAGAATGACCGGGTAAAATGAACATCCAGTAACTGCCCATCAAATAGTGCCTTGGCAACCTATAGGGAGAGTATCACATCAAAGACTTGACATTAAGATGTGAAATAAGTATGAATTCATAGCTTGGATTTCAAAAAGAGTTCCAGAAGTCCTACCACACGGCCTACAAATTTGAAGTACGAGAGATGTTCAGTCTGATAAACAGAGTTCGGGTTAGGTTGGAAAGTTGCATTATTTCCAACAGTCGTAAACAGCAATGCTCCTTTGTCAAATATGACCCTTGATAGCAATTGATACCACTCTCTTGTCAAGCCACCAGCATCAATACCCTCTTCACCTTGAAAATGCACATTCAGCCGTCCTTTCAGGTCTTGATTGGGTCGCATACGCAACTGATTATAAGAATCCTCCAGCACATAAGCTCGCCGAACACTAATTCGCAGAGGACCTGAGAGGTGTTGTTCATGCTGCTGCCTTATTCTAGAGCGAAAATAAGCTCTTTTATTGTCAAAATCAATGAGCCGTGGGGCTTTCAGCATCACACAAAGTGATTTCTCCAGTAAGCCAGGGTTCTGCCTGACAAAAGCGTTAAGCAAGCGCCGATGCTTTTCGGCAAATCTTACAAATGTTACAGCGCCATCTACTCTTTTATGTGAATCCCCAACAGACTTGGAAGACGACTTGACTGAAGTACCAGCTAATTCTTTCACTTCTCTTGCAGTTGCATTGATATGATCTTGCTGCATAATGGAGATGTTTGCCTGAAGCTTCTCACACAGAACAAAGAAAGCCTCAATAAAAGGTAACAGCCGCTGAGTTCCAGGGGGCAATGGAGGAGATACAGATGAAGCACCAGCTTCATGTATGTGCTCCCCGGTGTTGGTACTTGACATAACTGAAGAAGAAGCGCTCTGTGTGAGCTCTAACTCCATGGCGCCTACGCATTCACTCAGCCCTTCCCACAAAGGTTCCAGCGCAACATTTAACTTCCACATGATGTTATGTTCATCGTGTTCTTCCTCCATAGATGTGTCTGTATTGCCATCACCACAAGATGTACTTAATGAACTAAGAGTTTGTAGTACACGAAGAACTGCAGCTCCAGCCATAGATCCAGCACTCAATCCCAGCATGTGTGTATTCTTAAGTGTGATAAGCTCTTCCACAGCTGACTTGCTCAGCCTTTGACTCAAATCCGAAAGTTCGGAAATGAAGAACTTCCGATGTGGAGCAGCAACAGAGGCTAGCTTCTTCAACACCTCACCCGCAAGCATGTAAACTTTATCTGAGAGCCTACAAGATATATAGAGAGATCAAATAGTTGCACCACAACATTTAACTTTCAGAAGTGAAGGGGACATATATAACCAAAATGGGAAATCAAGGAACTGGAAATGAAAGATCTAAAATCACGACCAGATGATAACATAAAATTAATTTCAGCAAACCAATTTAAATAATAAAAATACCCTTCATGACCAAGAAGACAGCAAAGATTATGGAGATCAGACTGGGGCAGCTGCAAGAAGATGTCACGAATGTTTGGGCTTCCATTGGCATCAGATGCAGGATTGGCAGAACCAGTGCCACTATCATCTTGAGGGGAATTTATGTCTGGCAACCCAGGATCTTTCTGTAGATCACTCACAGTTTCATTGCCATTAGGATTATTAGAACCGTCTACTGTTTCATTATGAGAACGGTCTACTGTTTCTTCGGAATGAGACTGACACTCCATCTTGGAAGCTGCAGTATAGACAACTACTTGAAGGAGTCCCATGACCTACACAGTATGTGCAAGGAAACAACAAATGTATCTGAGTTACTATATCACCGTACATGCAAGGAAACAACAAATGTATCTGACTCCAAAGACCTAAATATATCAGTAGCATCAAAGCATTTGACCATAATGCTACCTGTTCAAGATGTGCTATGCTGCGCAAAAAAAGTGGTTGGTTCAAGAGCTTGAGAAACAAAACCAATGGAATATCCATCTTGTTAGAGCTTCTAAAAGGATTGGAGGAATCGCCTACAACAATTTTCTCCTTGCCTTTGTCCCTCTTGGTTCCCAAACACATCACATCTGACCACTCTGGAATAAGCGAGAGATCAAAGTAGAAAAGAAGACTAGCAACCGCAGAGTGGTTGGTAGCGAGGTAAGTTAAGATCTCCAGAATTCGCCGCAATACCAGTGGAGGAAGTCCTGGGAAATGACTTATATGGTTAGCAATAGACCATATGTAAACAGAGATCCACAATGTCACTAAAGAAGAGACAAGATACCATCAAATAGTTGTGATCGTCCATAAACAATATTCGACTGACAGCCATAAAGTCTCTGTGAGTTGATGGTTGTTAAACCGCCAACAGCCCCTCCAGTCTCGGGCTTGATAGCTTCAAGAAGAAGGTGGACTAGAACTGCTCTTGTACCGCTATGAGCAGACAAAGTCAACAAGAGTCTTTGCAACAGACCTTTCCCAAGAGGCTGAAAACAAATATTGAATGTCTCAGTTCAATTTGTTGAGCACACATCGTAAAATATAATAAACCAAAATATTACAACACCAACTACAACTCTACATAGCAAGCCTATTGTCTGATGATAGAAGCATTTTCATTTCAAAGATGCTTGCTCGATTGATGCATAGCAATTTACCTGTGCTAATCGCAAGAGGCGGATCAATGCTTTCAAGCCATTAGCATCTAAAAGTGGCTCGCCTTCAAGTTCCTTCAACTTTAAACTCTCCGAAAAAGAGGATGAAGCCCTCCGGCCTATTGTAACACCCACACCCCTATCCATAACTGTCTGTCTGTCAAATCCCAGACCATTTCTACGACCATGAAGCCTGTGGCTGCCTCCAAACAAGCTGCGTGCTTGGTAATGACTCATAGCTCTGTCCCGAAGCATTTGCGCTTCAGCGACTAATGGAGATGGCAATGCTGACAAAACAGCTTCTGATGATGTTAACAGAACCTGACAAACACCACCCCCAAAAAAAAAGCATAAATAAAATGTTAGAACACTCGGAGGATCGGGCGGAAAACACTCTAGGTACAGACCTCTTCACGCAGATCAGCTGGAAATGTGGCTATGATTGAAGCATTATCCATTTCCACGGGCTGACCTTCAGCCTGCTGTACGACTCTTTGAGCACGTTGTTGGGCAAGAACTTCTGCTTGAATATCCGGAGGGAGAGCAGCTAAAAACTCCGGATCAATATCTTCAGCTGTCGGTGCTGTATAAGTTGGAGGTTGAGCCTGAGCCTGTTGCGATGCAAGAACCTCTGCCCGAAGGTCTTCAGGAAGTGCCTCTAGAAAGGTTGGATCGATAGCATTTGCAGTAGAAGCTTCATTATTCAAACTAGTTTCATCAGTTTGACTAGCATCTTGAACTTCCGGACGGTTCTGAGTCACTGATGGATCCTCAGGCACAATAGGTAATGGTTGGTCACTCTCCCTTTCTGTTTCTGCACCGTGCATGTGTATATCTGTATCCTCCTGAACTACAGAAACATGTTGAGCACTGGAATCCAGCATTGGTTCCCCAGATATTACCAGTGGCCCATCAGTTGCACGACTGTCTGTTACAGTGGTTGTATAATTGCATACATCAGTCCTATCATGCATCGCAATGCCTTCACCTTGTATAGATGACACAGCAGAACCTGCAGTTCCATCTATGTTATCACTTGGATTTGCATTTCCTTCTCCTATCACCATGCTTCCATGATCATTGTTTGACCTGTCCAATAGTACATTTTCCATGGGATCAACAGCTTCTGGGAATTCAGCTACCTGATCAGCAACAACCTCCACATTGTGTTCCCTTACACAAGACTGAACTTCAACTGGTTGATTTGATTCTTGCCCACTATTGTTATGGCGATCATCGTTTTGTTGACCAGCAGTGCTATCACCCTCCATCTGCTGTTGATTCTCGCCAACTACAGGTATGTCCTGCTCTCTCTCCAGTGCTCCAACAGGAGGATTAGTAGCTGGAGCAATTCTGCCTAGTTGACAAATGAACTCCTCCTCAACCATCTGGGCAATAGCAGCAGACTGACCACCTGCTTGAGGTTGACCATCATCAGTCCACCTACCATCACCAGGCCTCCGGCCTGGAACGTGTAGAGACTCCAAACCAACAGAAAAGTCAGCCAAAGGTGGGGGTGCTGCACCACTGAGTCTGTCACTGAAAAGGCTAGATGGCACACTATCAAATGGGAATACTGGAGAATCGAAAGTGTAGAAACGAGCTACATCCAGCCTACCAGCAGTTAAGGCTTCTGAATCTCTGGATGAGTTCCCAAGAGATGACCAGACAGGAGCAGAGTCACCAGACGGTGATGGCCTCAAGAGGAGAGGATGTTGCAGACCAGTAACTTCAGAAACAGATTGTTCCAAGGAATTTCTAGTTGTTTGGCGACGGCGCTCAAAGCCAAAGGTCCTGCGAAGACCAAAGAGGTCATCAACATTCCACCCTTCAATTGTCTCACCTCCAACATTAATAAGGCCACCACTTGTTCCAGGTTGCCCTAAAACTTGTAAATGGTCAAGGCCATCCAGGGCTTCCCTCCACCTAACCTCAATAACTCGATTTTCATGGAACTCATCATCATCTTCATCAACCATTTCATCATTGTATTCACCTTCCAGGCCAGCATCATCATGCTCTTCCCCATCTGTATCAGCCAGTGACATCAAGCCCGTGCCATCTTCAGCTATATCTTCATCCTCATCCTCCCCCTCATCATCATCCTCGTCATCCTCGCCGTCATCTCCCATATCATCATCTTCTTCACCCATTTCATGATGTGCCCTATTCTCAACGTGGAAACCCATGTCAATTTGCTCTGTTTCGTTCAAAACACCATTGCCTTCCATCTCATCACGCATGTAATCCAGCCCAAGCTCAAGAGGAGGATTGCCTGCATTTGCTTCTTCTTGCTCAGTTCTCATTTCTTGCTCCATGGACGGTTCTGTAGTCACATTCTCATTGCTGTGATTCTCAGAAGCAATAGCCGGTGGTTGCCCAGCATTTGAATTAGGAACGTCCTGCTGGCCATTTCCATTTCCACTGGCCTCTACATGTAGAAAGGCTGACGTTGTATTCACCTGATTATCCGACCTACCATTAAGGGCAGCTGTCTTTTTCTTGTTCACAGAATCAGTTTTAAAAAGTTGCTCACTTGCATTGGCAGCCCTTGTTAGGCTTTCCAATGTTTTAAGAATCAGATTCACGACTTTTGGAGCATCAGGGTGATCCAAATCAATTGCTTGAAGGACACTAGATAAGGACTGGACCAATCCTCCATCTATCATGCTTTTGGCTATTTCTGGAGAACAACCAGAACCGGGCAGATCGCCTGAGGATGAGTTCTTTGACAAAATGGAATATGCTAGATCAACAAAAGCAAGGACCTTTTTATCTGGCAATAAACTGCTACAGGTGGAGTTGCTTTCAGACTTCACAAATGAAGACAAGGCTTTCACAAGTTCATTAATAACCCTCCTACGACCTTCGCTAGATCTGCCAGACAAAACTACCAGAAACCATGAAGCTTTTTCAGACAGCTTGTCTCTCCATTCATCAGGTCCAGCAGATTTATCAATTGAAAGGGGAAGAAGCCGTTGCAACACATGATGGATAATACCACCATGACCAGGATTCTCTGGCTGATAGGGTCCCCGTAGTTGACACATCTCCAGATCCCTTCTCAGGATAACCCCAAGAGCATGTACATACATCATAAGAATGTCACTCAATAATTTGAGTACAAAAGTAACTTTAGCAAGCCCTGCTGATTTCTCTGATAAACTGTCAGAGTGAACCTCCCGGACCTCATCAACCTTTGATTTCCCCTTTACTTTGACTATGGGCTCATCAACCTCCATAGCACAGGCATTTCCCACACTATCTTCTACCAATCCCTGTGTAGCAAATGCTGCTACTATTTCAAGAAGATGATCAATTACCTGAGAAATATTTGCCGGGATCTTTTTGTGGCTTTTAGAACATTTTCCTGATCCATCATGGGCTTTATTATCAGAAATTCGCACACACTCGTTAGAAGCTCCAAACTCGACAGATGTTTTGCCTTTCTCTTTCTCTCTCTCCTTGTCTTTCTCTTTTGATAAGACAATGATAGATCTCCCTCCAGATGATTCCAGCTGGCAAACTGCACCTGCAGCTTTCACGAAGACTCCAGGATCTCGACATATCACAGGTGCCATTGATGTTAAAAATGTTTTAACAGAAGTACGACCAGCATGACGACTCCCGCCAAGGGTTTGACGTATCTCCATCTCCATGGCTGTTTGCAGGGTCTGAGGATCTTCAAGAAGATGTCTAACAATGGCAGATGCCAAGGTGTCAAATCCAGGGAAGTAACAAGATCTTGGGAGATCAAAAAGAGAAGTCATTCCTCCATTTTCAAGAAACTGAATGGCAAGAGCATGTGATTTTGTCAAGCGTGCACACAGCTGTAGAGCAGCCTGCATTACCATTGCTGGTGCACATTGTTTAACCAAGTCACAAGCAAAATCAAGCACCTTACGACTGTCCTCTATACTCAAATAACCTGTAGGTTTCCCAAATATTTTCTCAAAACCAATAGAAGATTCATCATCCTGGGAGACTAGAGTTGACTTCTTCTCAATAACTGCTTCAGGAACTTGGGATGGGAGATGCTCTTCTAAAGATTCTGGTAAAGATGCAGCTATGACTCTTTCAGTGTCGTCACTGGAGATCTTAGGCCTAGTTTGCAACAGATTAAATAAGATTAACAGCAGTGCACTGATGCATCTAGGAACCATAATCTCATTTTCAGCTCTAGCCTTGAACTTCATCAATATTTCAAGTACTACAGAGACAATATCATTCTTTGCCGCAATTTCCCGTATATTTTCATCCTCAGAGAGAAGCAATGCTAAAGTATGTGCTATCATACATAAGGCACCAGTGTCCCTGGAAAATTCCAGCTGGCAATCTTTCAACTGGTCAATCAGATATGAAACCACTTTTGCACGATCTTCTCCTTTGTTCCGATTGCAAAGAGTCACAAGTAAATCCATTAATGGGAAAGCCATTGAGTCGGTGCTCTGAAACAGCTTAGTTGTTGCAGCAAGGACATCTTCAACAGGCGGAGGCTTAGTTTGTAGTTCTTCAGATAGAACTTCAACCGATCTATCAACATTGTCGGCTTTAGAAGACTCTGATGAATTCCCAAGTGACAAAGCTAGTGCACGAGCCAACTCATCATCTTCCTGAGTAGGATCTTCAGCATGACTAAACAACCACTCCATAGCCATCTCCACACTGTTCGCTTCAACTCGTCTTAATGCCTCCTCAGCTCTTACTCTTGAAAAGCCCATCTCAACAATGGTAGAAATAGTAGCCTCATCAGGTGGAGGAGCCATTGCACGTGGGTTTGCAGAACTTGATGACCCACTGCGATTTCGTTTCACATCCCCAACACCGCAATAGATGTAAGTTACAAGCATAATAATAGAATTAATAAACCCTGGATTACAACTGGGGAACATCTGATGGTTCCAAATGGGAAGTATAACATCTAGAACCTGAGACTGCAGCATACGGACAAACACTTCTGGGTCTCTTGGAACAGGAAACAACCCAATAGACAAACCGACAGCAACTGGCTGAACAAGGAGCTGCGCTTGGGATGTTGAGGTTGGAGACAACAGCAAAGCCGAATTGACAAAATATTCAAGCAAACGGCAGTAACTCTGCAGAGTGCCAAGAAGCCACGAACTGTGAGATAACTTGTTTTCCTCGCCACTATTTTCAGGAACCATTCCAGATGTCAGTACAGAATAGGGAAGTGTCCACAACAACTGACTGGTTGCTTCAAATGTTGTTAGAAGCTCCTTAAAGGTTCCTTGGGCATAGAAATTGTTAATCATGGACGCATAACAGATACGCCGCCTGGCATCAAATGTTAGGGTCAGCATGTCATCCACAACCTTACCAAGATATCGACACTTGACAGAAGGTGGTATATCAAGCGCATCAGCATCTGGATATCCTGAGAAACCAAGAGCCTCAAGAAAAACTTTGGCTAAGGCAGTTCCTATGCTCTTTGAAGCTGAACTTAAGGATCCTGTTTCAGTTCTCCGACGGTTAGGAGACGTAAATCCTTTAACAAGAGCCATAAAGAAAGAACGCATGCTAGAAGCAAGCTTGTTCAGATTTTCTAAAACCAGAACACTGGGAGTTTTTTTCTTCACCTCCTGGATCGTACTCTCCACAACAGTAGGAGCAATTTCAGAATCAGCTTGCAAACTTTCAAAATGCCTACTGGTCCTTCCGCCACGAATTCGTGCTATACCATGTCTACTACGACGATTAAAACCTTCACTTGAACGTACTACAGAAAGAAACTCACGTTCAACCCCCCATTGAGAGTGAGAACTATTCCTGATAGAAACAGGATTCATGTATCTAACTGAAGGAACAGTCTCCTCATCACTGTCTCTACCTCCTACATTGGAGGAACCTGCTTCAACATTTTGAGACTCCACTTCAACATTCTGTTTCTCATCCACCTTAGAATCGCAACACAAAGAGATTTGCCAAAGTACCTCCTTATACGCCTTCCCAAGATCCTTCAAGACATCAGCATCAGCAGTTCCTAACTCAGAAACCACAGTAGTACTTCCCTTCAAAAGAGAATTGGAAAGAGATAAAATACCTTCAAGACTTGAAAGGTTCTTCAACACAGCTATCCTCTTAGCAGAGTCCACCTTTACAAGCTGAGATCCTTGAATTTGAATTATAAGTTCATTTGTTAACTTCAAATGTTCTCGTAAAAATGAACAGACTGCACGAGCAAGAGAAACAGAATGCTGTGGAGAGAAATTCTTAAATGCAACAGATAAGGTCTGACCCATAGAAACAGAAAGAGGCAAGGCAGGCAAAGTGAACAGCTGCAGAACAGCTTCAACTCCTCTCTTCTCAACAAAAATACGGCATGTATCAGAATTCTGAAGAATGGTCTCAAGCAGACGAGCAACATTGCTTATACATTCAGGAAGAAAAGACTCCATGTTTGGTACCAAAGAATCAGAAGAAGGTTCAGTATTCTCCAATGTTTTAGCCTTTTGTTCTTGCTCAGGCAAAACCACACCCCTATCCTCACCTTCTGTTTCCATCGGAACAGGGTTAGAAGAACTAGGATTGTCAGCTGGGGGTGAAATAGCTTCTGGGACAGATCCAAGTTTTGCAATCTCCTTCAAGATCTCAATCATAGTTTCCACTCCAGGACCACGCAAAGATGAGGTGTGCCTCATTAGTTCATCAAGGCCACTGGACAGAGATCCAGTGGTATCTCCACCAAGGGCTCTGACGTATGTTTTTGAAGTAAATATTTTCACAAAACACCTCAAAGCATTGCGATCTCTCACAGCCTGAAGACCATTGTTATTCAAGCACAACGCATCTAAACACTGAGGTATGCAAGTGATAGCTTCGGCAGAGCAAACAACCCCATCCATAATGGCATCAATGAAGGCAGCAGGAAGACCAGCTGCTTCCAATACAGGGAAACAGGTGGGATCTTTGTGAATAAGATCACTCATCACAGTTGCAGCAAGATGAAACACTCCTCCACCAAAATCCTTAGCTCTTCTGAAGATTATGCTCAAGCATTGGGGCAGCAAACTCTCCTCTGAACCATAAATACGAGCAGTGGTTCCAGGAGCATAGGTTCCCAAAGAAATGGCACGTAGCAAAGCTTTCATCAGTAATCGCCGATGATAAGCAACCAACACATCAGAATAAAGAGCCTGTGTGCTGTCTAGCTCGGAAGAAGTACCAGCAACAATCTGCGAACTATTAAAGTCAGAACTTTCGAGATCACTACTAGCAGTTGGCAGCTTTACACCATTTTCAACATGAGAAACTTCCACATTAAGGCGTGCTATGGTATCATCCAGACCTCCCAAATCTCTGAATAGTGCAGCAGCTGGATTACTATAATCCATGAATGCCTCCAGAACATGAACAGCCATGCTAACTAAATGCAAGTGTTGAGAATCCGTATCTTTAAGTAGCGGTAGAAGAGTAGGGATGAATCCTGCTTCTCGCATGGCAGAGCACCCCGATGAAGATGAGACCAAAATGGTAACAAGAGATAACAAAGCCTCAGCAAAAAGGACAGACCATTTTGAGGAGTTGCTAACAATGGAATCAATGGCCTTTTGCATAAGGCTGGAAAGAATACCACGATGCCCTCCAGATGTTACAGCTGTCAGCACACTTGGCTGGCGTGACCGATCTTGACAGAGAGCAACCAAGGAAACAAGACCCAAAATTCTAATCTTCTCAGGAACTGCATCTTCATAGCTCAATAAGGTAACCAACTCATTAATGAACTCTGGTTCACTGTTGAAGAATGAAACCAAATCATCTGAATCACCGCATGCTTGAACTAGAACTATAAATGCATAGAGGCGTATGCAAGTGTACTGTTCTCGTGAAGCTGGAGAACTGAACGCCCTAGCGTACCGCAATCTGGTCAAAAGAGGAAATCTCAAACTAGGAGGAACCTTGTACTGTAAGACTAAATTGTTCAAAAGTTCGAGATCCGACTCTTTTCTGTTGTCAATGTTAGGCAAATGGATAATCTGTAAACCAACAGGAGCGGTGGGCTCATCTGAAGATTCAGTAGCATAGAATTCAAAATGTAAGGTGCAACCTAACTCATTAGCACTTGCATCAGAGCTATCCTGCAGAGCACACACAATTAACCCAAGGCCTTCTTCTTTTCCTCCCCAACCCTGTGCAAGAGCGAACAGCTTTGAATTAAGAGAAGCATCTCTAATGACATATTTCCCTATTGTTTTCTTCAAAAAGGCAGCAAAAGTTTGCAAGCACGCCTCAACCACATCTGCATCGGTGGAAGCAAGCAATGCTGACAAGTGATGCTGCACCACCAAGAGAAAAAAAAAACAAATTAGAACAATATAAATTTTTGCAATGTGCATTGAAGATATTATTGATTACACCAAGAACTACATTGTTTGACCAGATCAAGGGCAAAGATGGAGACAGGAAGAATTTTCAGATAAATTATATACATTATTTTACGCAGAACAGATAGGCACTTCCTACATCTTAAAGTCAGTTGAGAAACTAAACTGAATCATCCTCCCTTAGGCATATAAGTTTATCAACAATACCACCACAAGATGAGCCACTTCTAAACCATGTAAATCCACTTTATTTTGCTAATCATAAGATGATAAGCTTTACAACCCCTTATCTTTGCATCCACCATTCACATGGCGCATATTAAAGAAAAGACACTGATAAATAACTCCACAAACTTAAAAATAGTAAAGATACATCTAATACAAATCTGTTCTCAAACAGAAACCAGAATACAACAAGACATGCACTTTCCAAGGAAACAGAGCCAGGAAGCATTACCTTCTGTAGTTTTTTTCCCTATTGATGACTAGAAGAAACTGATTGGCTTGCTAATGTCTTTATAAACTTCAGAGCTTATTTTATTACAAGGTAAATAATTTTAAATTTTACAGCTTATATCCCGCCATTGCATGCTGTAACTCCACATTTTATTTACCAAAATCACATATTTGCTATCGTTGTAAAAGATCCTAAAGACTCCATATTTGCTATTCTCCAAAAGCATCCTCCTATAATCCACCTTGTTTCATTTCAAGTGAAATTGGAGTACCAAATATTTGTCTTATTTATAAATTGTAAATTCTTTTATGACCTTAGAAAATGCTGAGCATTTTTAACCTTAGATAAGGAAATAATGATTCAATAGCATCAAGCTTTGCATGAAGAACAACCAACACTTTTCAGAGTTGATAACTTGGCAAACAAGCTCAGCAAAACAACCATCATCTCAACACATGGCCCTTCCTTCTATTTACTTTTTTTAGGACTGTCTCTTAAACACTACAGGATAAATTCCTCAAGGGTCCTACCAGTTAAAAACAAATAACTATGGTGCTAAGGTAGCACACTAACTTCAAATTACATAGAACAAGGCAACATGCAGACACACAGATAGCTAATTTATATGCTAATACGTATATTCTTTTTCCAGATCAAATCAGGAGAAACAAAATGAAAAGAGTCACTTCAGGTGTCTTCAGTACCTCATATGAGCTGTAGAAATGCTTATTTGTGCAATTCTCCAATATTATCCTTATAACACGAAGGACCTGCAAGACAGCTTCCCTTGGGAATTGAGGATCAGATTCCAAAAAATGGTCATCAAATTGCAAATCCTTCCTAGACTTAATGTATTTCTCAAAAAATGTGTCAAAGTGATTAAAGAGATCAACCCAATGATAAAAATCTCCCTGCATACACAAGAATAAGAAAAGGGTAAACAAATTAAGAAAAGAGAAGACGTGCAAATGGGAGAATAGTATAACATCATCAACATGAAATCTGTATAGGTACCTTATCAAACTCCCAAACAAAACTTTTCAGGGGTTCTTCTATATTCTCTAATGGAGTAGCAGTAACGCTACTGATAAATGATCGGATCTTTGGAGGCTGAAAAGAAAAGGAAAAAAGAAAAGTGATCATTGCACATTTAAATTTCTTTTAAGCAGTAGATGTTGAACATAACGCTGGCACCTTTCAAACAAATATCACAAAATAAACCATGGAATACTGTGCTTCAAAAGGGTGTCTTTCCCTAAATTACTCAACTAAATTTTGAACCCGATAAATGAATCCAGGCTGAAGTAATTCAATAAAACTTTTCCATTAACCAATGAAAGAAACAGTTGCATAAAAATCAACCATTGGTCAATTACCACAGTTACTTCGCACCAGTCACCATGATGCCAGTAGCACAAAAGAAGACTGCTTGAGCTCAAACCAGTTGGAAAGTTCAGTTTCAACTCCATAAAACATAAAATTATAACATATCAATCAATCAACTACTCCTTGATAGCAAAACATTTGAGGCCAGCTATATGAAATGTCGATATCTATTTGATACATTTTTAGCCCATTCCATAAACCTTAATAACATAGAATCAAACAATTGTAAGGACACGTCTAGTTAGACTAACAAATTATTACCAAACTTCAACTCGTGATACTTAAAAGACATTACTAAAAAGATCAATTAAATTAAAACATACACCCACACACATAAAACATCCAGCGCCAGGAACATCAGATAGCTATAACATATCAATCAACTATACCATAAACCTTGATAACACACAATCAAAACACTCTAAGCACATGTCTAGTTAGATTAAACAAAATTCAGCTCGCGATATCTAAAGAAACACCAAACCATTTAAAAAAACACGAAATAATAATGCTTCGAATCAATTTACAACGAATTAGTATATGATCAAAAATCAAAACATATACATATACATCACTTACCACTTCTACAGCCCTCCTTCGCTTTAACTTCATCTTTATATCAACCAACAGATGAAACCATTGTCAATTCAGAGAGAAATGGTCGAAACAGACCGATTCCTATACGAGAATCGATCCAATAAAATCGAGAAAGTTGTGAAGGGTTTGGAACGATCAAAATTGATTAATCAAAAAGGCGCGACTGAATAATCCGAATTAGGGCAATGAGGTTTTATGAAGATCGCAGCGATTTCTAGGGTTTTCGATAAAGGGTTTTTGGTTAAACGATTGGTAACTGAGGATCGCGGAGAGATAGAGGAGAAATTGAAGAAGGATAGAAAGCTTTGGAGTGTTGCCACTTGCTTTTCCTATATATATATATATATATATAGGAATTCCAAAGGAATTTGAGGAAAACAATTGGGAAAAAAGAAAACCTTTTCACAAGGGAAAACAATTTTTTTTAAAAAAAATCAGGTAAATATGGATGGAAATTGGGAAATATTAAATTATAATCTAAATCGAGCCAAGGATTTGTCGAATATAGCATTTTTACTTCACAAAAACAAAACTTGTATTTCATTTCTGTATATGAATTACACTAGGTATGTCATTATTTTTGTAGGGACAAAAAAATTTTACATTGAGAAAAAATAATTTGTTTATTTTTCGTATTTCATGTAAATGTGGATAGAAATAGAAAAAAGTTTAAATTGTAGGAGTAGAAAATATTCCTTCCTTCAAGTTAATGAATGTTGAAATGGGCTTTTCTACTTTATGAAAATGAGATTGTGTGTATAGTTTATTCTTTTTTCAAATCAAATACATCGAGTGTATCATTATTTTTGTAGATGTGGAAAATTGTAAGATTATTTTATTTTTCATTCACTATCTAGAATATTAATTTTTTAAGCTAAAAGGTTATGGGAAATAAATTTTTACTATACATAGAAGGGAACCTTGGAGTAACCAGTACAGTTGTTTTTATATGACTAAGAGGTCATGGGTCAAGATTTGGGAACAGTTTTTTACAAAAATGTAAAGTAAGGTTATGTATAATAAATCATTGTGGTCGGGCTATTTCTCGAACCATATGCATAGTGAAAGCCTTAGGAACCGAGCTTACCCTTTTAAAAACAAAAAACTTACTATATAAAAATAAAATCAACATATATTTTTTTCTCTCCATATGAACTATACTAGGTATATTGTTGTTTTTGTAGGAGTAGAAAATTTCGAAAAACAAAAAGAGTAATTTACATATGGTTCATTGACCTTTAGAATACATATGAAAGTTTCCTAGTGATACTTGAAGGCAAGAGGTGCATCTAGGGGGGACAAAAATCCATTTTGATCTAAGTGAAATTGAATTATATTGAATTTTAACTCGTTTATTGTATTAATGCGTTATGATCCATTTAAATTTGATTTAACCGTTCAATTGCTACCCCTAAGTACATAGTGACTACATTAGGGCAATGAAGTACATGTATCAAGGAGTTAAATATAGGTAAGAACGGTAAGAGAAGACTTCGAGCACTCCCCCATGGGATTACACCATGGGGTCAACTATTAATCCTACCTTGACGATTGATGTATTGATGCGAGACATTTAAAATGAGGTATCATAATATATGTTATTTACATATGACATAATACTCATTGATCAGTTGTGCAATCGAGTTAATGCTAGGTATATCGTTGTTTTTGTAGGAGTAGAAAATGTTGTAATGTTATTCCATTTTATGCCCATTGTATAATTTTCATTTCGAATTCGTTTTGGGTACCTTAATATTAAAAACAACTTATATTTAAAATTCAAATTTTGGAAATGACCCATTAAAGCTTGAGGTGATAAATTTTTTTTAAAAAAAATAAGTGATACTCCAACTTTCAAATAGTATTAATAATTTAGTATAAATGTCACAAAATC
>JAOTQR010000097.1:24155282-24186593 GCA_025774065.1 Solanum ossicruentum | reverse complement strand
GTGCACTATGAAAGTTTAAGTTCCAACTTAAAAAGTTTTGCCAAGTTAAGGGTCATTTTTATGTATTATGCCTTGTTATATATCATTTCATAATATATCGTATTATATTATATTATAGTATTATTTTAATGAACACATATTTGAATAAATTGTATTATTCTCCATTATTACATAATGTCACATATTCATAATTGAATGATAAACAACAAAAATTATAAGTTTTGGGATCGATATATTATAAAAAGATAGGATAAATGAGAAACTAAAATTATAACTAATAAACTTTAGAAAAATAGAAAAAATTTAAGGCAATGACGTAATCATCTTACATCAATTGTTATACAAAATGAGTTTTTTCATCAATATCTAATGCTAAATTTTTAAATAATATAATACGATAAAATTTAAATAATAATAATAAAAATAAATATTATATTTATACCATCCAAACAAGGTGTTAAAAAACCCTTCATGCCAAAACTACAACACGATGAAGGCCTAAGCAGAGAATGAAGAAGCTGTGTATGTTGAAATTTTTATCAACTACGCGCCAATTATCCCACGCTCCGACCACCGTTTTCACCACGCGCCGCCGTGCACTCTCTTCATCTCCTTCGTTTGATATTAAGAATGTTACGAAATCAAACTTCGAATCAGCTCTCAAGGACCTACAAGGTCTTCTACGGGACGCCGATTTCGTAGCTATAGATTTGGAAATGACCGGAGTCACCAGCGCACCTTGGAGAGACTCCTTCGATTTCGACCGGTATGATATTAGCTACCTCAAAGTTAAGGACTCCGCGGAGAAGTTCGCCGTGGTTCAGTTTGGTGTTTGTCCTTTCCGGTGGGACTCTCACAAGCAATCCTTTATCGCTCATCCGTAAGTCTTTTCTCATCCTTCATAGAATTCCGCTTAACTAATTTAGAACTGATACTCCCACCTTCAAGGATACAATCATACAAGGGATAAGTCATAAGGTGTACTTTACTGCAGCTAATTGGGATTTGATGCTTAGTTAATTGATTGATTGGTGTCTTTTGTCCAAGTTAATTGTTTATGTGCTTTTCAGACTAGTGTCGGATGAGAGTTCAATTAGGAGAAACTATTTTTATCAGAAGCGAAAAGCCCCAAAAGCTCTAAGGTCCGTTGAGGTTTTAAGCACAAAGCACGAACAAAATGGTAGGCTTTACTGGAAAAAGGCGGAAATGTTAAAAAAAAAATACAAATATACATGTTTGTTCTGAGAGTAAAAAGTACAAGCATGAATAACAAATATATGGACAAAGAAATTGTTTTATCTTTTTTACGATAAATTGAAATAGTGAATGTTTAGTGTTGCCTCTTCAAGAGCCGCTCATTCGCAAGGAAACATTTGTCTTAGAGCCTTGATGAGAACACTGAACCGCACATTAATCTAGGTGACATGCTCAATATGTTTTGAGCATTGCTTTAAGCACGTCTTTAGGATACTGGGAGAACCGTCTGCCTCTTTTCTGCTGGAACCTATTTGCTAATGTAGCAAGTTCAAGTGAGCATTTCAGTGTCTTGAGAAGGCAAAGTTTGTTTCTTTTCCTTTTGATGAAATACAAATTGTGACCTTTTAAGCAGCAACCTATTTGTTTGACTTAGAGATGTTGCATAACGTATTTCTGTATTAGTTTCTTAAGAATGGTAACCTATTTGCAATTCCAATATCAATTTCGCTCTATTTGGGGTGTTCATTTCAATACGGGTAGAATAAATGTGCTATTCTAGGGGAACAAGCAGCATAGTTCTTCATCTTTTAATGTTACATTCTGAATTCTCAAATCTGATACTCTGAATTCTCTTTGGCAGGCATAACTTCTATATATTCCCACGGCAAGAAATTCCTGGTAGCAACCAGTCCTGTGAGTTCCTTTGCCAGACAACATCACTTGATTTCTTGGCAAAATACCAGTTTGATTTCAATATGTGTGTACGTGAAGGTAAGTCAATGTCTTCATTCTCTCTCTTGGACAATTTAATGAGATCGTAGCACGTTGCGATTTTGCAATTTTATATTTGCTTCTAGTTTCACCCTATTTGAGTCCACATCGGCTTGTCTGAGTCATATGAGGTGGGTCCGAACTCTGACTGAACTTGTCTATGAGCCTATGACTCAAGTTGCAATGACGATCCTGAGATTTGGTGTGCCAAATCGGATTAGATCTTTTGCTATCTTTTGTGTTTTAACTTTCTCATCTTACCAACATCTCCATTGACTGGATTACAAATAAGGGTTTAAACCACGAGATCATGAATACCAGCAAGCCCATGTCAACCTTTTAAATTGTACCATTGGACTTGTATGTTTACCCAGAAGAACAAATATGAAATTCATTTATTCAAATAGAGTTCTTTTAATCCATCCAGCGTGAAAGTACATTCTTTTACTAATTTGTGATGCATGGACTGCAAACCTAGGAGTTGTCAGTCATAACATCGGCACACTCCCCTTTTTATAAGTAGTTTGACTAACCTATGATGGGCAGTCTCTTTTACATTGGTTTTCCCTCATCTTTGGATACTTTATGTTGAATCCTGCACTGGAAGCATTCCATATTCTGAATTTGCTTTTATCAAATAGAAAGCTTTGCATTTGAGTCTTAATTACCACCATAAGTAGTATGCTGCAAACGTCATCAGATTCATCACCAAGCAGGTGTTCTGATGCTCCATCAAATTTGGTTGGTGAGGTGTTATGCTTTGTTAAGCTTGGAGCATTTAGGATTTTAAATTTCCAGACTTAGTCACTATTTAGATTTATATAATAGTTTACACATTTGAGTTTCAATTTTGCTAGCTCAATTATATCTTCATTTGTTTCATTTTTGAGATTTTACACTTCTGTGTAATCTCAGGAATCTCTTATTTATCCAGAAGCCAAGAAGAGGAGGCACTGGCACATATACATTCAATATACATGGATGAATCATCAGATTCCTTGTCTGGCTTGAGTAAAGATGCAGAGTTTCCATTGGTTAGGATGGCAGATGTTCTATTTGCTGAGAGAATGAAGAATACAATAAGGGAATGGCGTGATAGTTTGTTAAGTAAGAGAAACAGTAGCTCTGAGATTAAGCAAATATCAACCGATCCAAGTCAGAGATTTCAAATGATTTTCTTCAAGACCCGTCCAGGCCTTGCCCTTAGTGGTTTTACTTCTCGTCAACTAAGGGTGGTTAAAGCGGTAACTAGTTCGTCTTCCATTTCTTTCTTTTCTTTTTGTACTATGATCAACTGATGATGTGAGATTGTGGGAGCATCTTCTTTATCCAATGCTAGCTGGTGTCCACTGTTTGTCGGAAGGTCTGTATAAGAGGATGCATTCTTTTCATTTAAGCAGGAGCTAAACAGTAACCGAGTAATAGAATCAGTTGTATATTTTCTTTGTTCCTTGGCAATTCCCCAGAAATGAGAGAAGTGCTAAAGTATATAGTTGTTGATATGATATTGTTTTCTGATGATGATTGATTTTGTGAGCTTGAAATGCAGATCACTAAAAAGCATTTCAAGGATCTTGCCTATATTCGAGTCGCAGGTGAAGCAACATCTCCACAGCAGCTGATTGTCTATACGGATTCCAATGATGACAGGGATCTACTGATGGTAAGAAAATTCTTGTTGAAATAGAATATGGACGCAATGATTACGGCTCTGACTGTTGCTGTGCTTTTCCAATTTTTTTTAGAGTCTATGAGTACTAGTTATAAGCTTCTTTATTTATTAACTGTTGTTTGTTAACTGTTGTGGTATTCGTATGATTTTTTTCCAATATGAGATCTATTCTCTTCATTTTTTCCAATATAAGTGACTCCTTATCTTCTCAGTACCTTGAATGTATCTCATCAAAGCTATTCATGTCTTAATATCAAGTAGAAAGAGGTGAAGGACGGCCTTCGTAAAGAAGCGGAAAGAAAGGTTGAATCTGCTATTGGATTTCGACATGTTATTGATCTTCTTTCATCAGAGCAAAAGTTACTTGTCGGTCACAATTGCTTTCTTGGTAAAAATATATACTTTTTGATTTATGGAAAGGCTACATTATGTATTTCAAGTTTTGCTCAACACTTTATACAATGAATGCAGATGTGGCGCATATATACAGTAAATTCATTGGTCCACTACCTTCAACCGTTGAGGATTATGCATCTTCCATTCAGAAGCTCTTTCCTTCCATAATTGACACCAAACTACTCTTGAATGCAAATGGTGTTTTTCAACAGACTGTAAAAAAAAGCAACACCTCACTATCCAGAGCATTTGTCTCTATTTGTCCTCATATTGCTTTAGGTATCAACCCATCTGGTTTGGCTGATAGACCATATGTAAAAGTGGAGGTTCAAGTGAATGAAAAAAGGTTTGTCGCCAATCCTACTCTACTCTTGGTATCAAATGAACAGGATGTGATTTTATTACGTCACTGTCCGGTTACCATTTCCATTTGCCAGGCCGTTTCTAGCTTGAAAATTGAATTTTGATTTAGATCGATAAGCGTAATCTTTGTACACTTATCTTTCTTTTTCTCCTGTCGAAATACTGCATGCATTTGACACTGATGGTATATGTGTCTCAACTGTGTTAGCTTTTACCTCTTTGTTATATTTGATTAGCTCATGAAGAAAATCTCTAGCCTCTTTCAGCACCCATATAGCTTCAATCTGTTGCTCTGTATCTCAATTTATAAGATCACAATGAAAAATGTGAATAATCCTTGTTGCTAATTGATTTGCAGATCCTCGAACTGGAACTCAGGAGCCAAGCATGAAGCTGGCTATGATGCATTTATGACTGGATGCATTTTTGCACAGGCATGCAATCATCTAGGCATTGATTTCACTGTCCATGTTCTTGCTGGAGATTTAGCCAAGGAGACAAAGCTTCTGAATTTTATCAATCGCCTTTACCTTAGCTGGCTTCGTGGACACGTCATTGATCTAAGTACCGGGAAATGTACAGCAGATACCTCAGCTTCTAGTAATAGTTGGTACCAGGAGATTTCATTTTCCAGCATCATTTTGTTGTGGGGATTGCCATCTCAACTAAAAGCAAAGGAGATAAGAGCTTGTATATCACAAGCCTTAGGCCCAAATTCTGTTTCATCTGTCTACCATTTGGATGAAAGTGCCGTCTTTATTCAGTTTAGCAAGCCAGAACTGGTTTCTAAGTTTCTGGAACTGAAGGAAACTCTAAGTAGGAATAGTAATCCGATTTCAGTATTGCATCCACTTTCAAAGATTCTGAATGGGGAATACACTCATGCAGCTACATACGATGTATATCAACAAATATGCAGTTCATCCATCTCAAAGAAATTGTTCGCAGATCAGGCTGAAGCTGTTGGTGTCAAACACAAAACGCTGTCTTGTAGGAGAGATCGAGGGAAAGAGGGAAACCAGGTATTTGACAAAGAAACCGAAGTTAGGATGTTTGATGAGAAAGTAGATGATCTGATAAGTTCATCATATGGCTTCTCTGAAACAGAAAGATCAGCAGAATCTTTTTATCTAGATGAAGTTCTGGCTAGCAAATAGGAGTAGCTTTTCGTAATTTATGTAGTCGACATTCATGTATTCTACATCATTTTTTGGCCAGGTGTAGAGATTTTATACGAAATTTCGAAGTTCTTCTTTGCTAGATTTGTTTCTCTGATACCTACATGTATAGTGAGGTTATGTAACTTAGACCATCACACAGAGAACTAGAACTCAATTAATCATTCTAATGCTTCTTCATGAGCAGACATCAATCCTTTTATGTCTTCATTTAACCTAAATAATAATCAGAGCAACTAGATAAAAAAATGCTAAACTTCTTAACTCAATTGTGACCTTGTGAAGTATAGTTTTAATTTTTTATTGTTCGTGTTTGACTATTAAAGGAGAGTAATTACTAATAACGTTGCAATTATGTGATTAGAGGTCACAAGTTTGAGTTTGTAGAAAACAAATATTGCTTATGATAGACCCTTTTCCGACCCCGTATATGACGAAAGCTTAATGCATGCTAGATTTCAAAATTTTACACACCAAAATTTGAATGACGTAGATGTTAGATTAAACCAAATTAAAGTCTCATATATTATGCTTTTTTTTTAACTTGCAATTTTCAAATATTCTATCTTTTCCCTTGCATCTTTAACCAAATAAAACTCTGTTTCACTATTAAATAATGTTCAGACCTAGGATGCTTGTGTAGAAGAGTGTCACAACAAGTCATTATCTGTAGCACTAGAAATAGATTTAAGTGTGATACAATTTTGGCTTCAAAGTTCATTATCAACAATACTAATTCCATGTATATTCAGTATATATATGACAGGTTAATAAATATACATGAAAGGGAACTTCACTTATTTTTTCCTTTATTTGGTAGATTCTCTAAATTCAAAGTACCTTCCAAATATTAGCCAACAGAGAATTAAAATCTTTTGCCCCACTTTGGTTCTTCATCTTCTCTATAAATTGACTATTTGTAATTCATCATTTTCATGCCCTTTGCTAAGTGTTCTTTCTTAGTTTTTCATTTCACCAATTTTTTTCTTTGTAGTTGAGTTATATACATCGATACGAGTTGAGCTTAAAGAAAAGACAAGAATTCATAACCACAACTTGTTTGAGACCGAGGTGTAATTTATTGTTAAGTTACATACATCGACTGTGTAAATATATTTTATGCTCGTTGACGACATGTTAGTTTACATTTTTGGTTGAGGATTCAAAGCTAAGTTGCTCAAACACTCCAAAAATGTTGTTGGACCCCTGTCGGATCCTCCAAAAGTAAACGACTTTTGAAGGACACGACATGCAACTGATGACATTTTTGACGAGTCTGAGCAACATAGTTTCAAAGTGAGAAATTCTGTTGACAGAAGAGAGAGAGCACAATCTATCATCAGCAAAATGATATTGTTGTTTGTTGGAATGTGCTCCCTCTGCTTCTGCCAATAGAAAATGTTATCCTTTTTTGGATTCTCAACAAAGACCACAGATTTTTCTATTCATAATGGATACTAATCTGATGTTTTATGAGTGAAAATATTTCAGTGAATAAGACTAGTGTTGAAAGTTTATTTAATATGAAACATCTATGGTTTAAAGATTATGCAGGTCAGGATGATGGTTTATGGATAACTCGACCTGCAAGATTAGACGTTCCTCGGAGAAATAACTGAGTATTTCTATAGTCGTTTTTGTTTTCAGCTAACCTCAGTTTGATCCTTCACCTGCACCAGATGGACGGTTGCAGCTCGTTGAGTTTGATTTCACCTGAAAGATTCACTACTATCCGAACAGCTCTTTTCAGAATAAGAAGATAACCAGATGGACGGTTGCAGCTCTTTGAGTTTGATTTCACCTGAAAGATTCACTACTATCCGAACAGCTCTTTTCAGAATAAGAAGATAATCGCTAACATTGTTTTCCAATGTTTCTTGTTTCATAACTACTATTAGCAGTAAAAGAAATAGAAGACTGCAGAAGATGAAACAAAGGACATGTTAATTCGGATTAGATTGAACAAACTTGAAATGTTTCAGGATAACAGACAATAGTATAGAGTTCAATATATTGGCTTTGAACTCAGGCAACTAAACTTTCCTCATGTCAAACAATAGTCAAAAACTAATGCATATCAGCTCACATTACAAATGGACACAAAGAAATGAAAGAATTTCTAGCTATATATATTGCAGAAATTTCACAAGACTAATACTTCAATCTATTCTGATTTCGACCTCGTGTTCTGGTGCCTCACTTCCCTCACTGTCCGAGAAAATGTCATCAATACTGAACGGGATACTAGTGGAGAAAGTTAGAGTCGGTTTCACTTTCGGAACAAAGATAGTCTCCGCCTCATTGTTGAGTATCTGAAATACTCTCCTCATACAAGGCCTTTCCGTGCTATCAGGATTTGCACAGCTCAGTCCAACAAGTAGCAGCTTTTTCATCTCTTCCTCGTTGAAGTCTTCGTTAAGCCTTTTGTCTGCTGCATCAATAATCCTACCTTCAGAGTACAGTCTCCAAACCCAATCAACCAAATTCACCATTTCATGACCACTCCCTTCTCCTTCAATTGGTCTCCTCCCGCAAGCCACTTCTAGTATAACCACACCGTAGCTGAAAACATCAGTTTTCTCGGTTGCTTTTCCATATTGAAGGTACTCAGGAGCAAGGTATCCCATTGTTCCAGCTGTAAGTGTGGAGACCGGACTCTTGTCATGATCCATAAGTCTTGCCAGCCCAAAATCACCAAGCCTTGCATTGTAGCTCATATCAAGCATAATATTGCTGGTTTTTATGTCTCTGTGAATCACCTGCTGCTCACATTCTTGATGCAAATAAGTCAGAACAGAAGCCAAACCAACTGCTATATTGTACCTATAAGGCCATTTCAGTGGATTCCCATGCTCGTATTCCTGGTATAGCACCTTATCAAGACTCCCATTAGGCATAAAGTCATAAACAAGAAGTAATTCTCCCTTCTCAATGCACCATCCTTGTAGCTGAACTAAATTTTTGTGCCTTAAACATGCTATGATCGACAATTCAGCTCCAAACTCAGTCTTACTTTCATGGCTATGCTTAGATCTTTTCACTGCAGCAATAGAGTTCGAATCCAAGAAAAACGCCTTGTAAACAGTACCAAAAGCTCCGTTGCCTATGATCCTGCTGGAATGAAATCCTCTTGTGGCTGACCTCAGCTCCTTGTAACTAAACTGCCTCGGTCCAGTAACAAGCTCAGCTTTCAAGTTCTTCTCTGTGTTAATACCCCTCCATTTCTTGAAAGAAATCCAACCAAAAACTACAAGAACAGCACAAAAGAAAGCTGGACCACCAATTCCAAAACCCAAACCAAGACTCTTATTATGATGTTTATGGCCAGAATCTTGAATAATAGGAGGCTTTACTATCACAGTACTATCAGAAACATTATGGGGATGCCTCACAGGGCGAAATCCATAAGTTCGAAAACTCCAATTCTCAATAGAATGCAATTCAGTACTCCCCTCAGTAGAAGCAGCAAACCCCACATACATAAACTCTTTTAGATAATCAGACAAGTCAATATCAACCATCAAGATTGGTTTTTTAGGCTTAAAACTAGAGTAACTCAAGAAAACCAGCAACTTTTTCTCCTCACTCTTGTAATCAATCCAAGAACTAATCAAACTACTACTTTTCAAATCTACACCAGCTGACCTCAAATTTGCAGTCTTGATTGAAATAAGACTATCAATATCAAGACCAACATGGTTATCATCAGGGTCATTAAAGTGCAAATCTTGCTTAGTATCAAATTCAACAGCAACAAACTTATTCTTGGTTAACTGTGAAGAATTCACCAAACCCAAAAATCCACCTGGACTACCCAATGTCTGATTATCAGGTGACAGGAAAAAAGCCAATCCATCACCAAATGAAGAGGGGTTTATGTTACGGACAGAAAAAGCAAATCTTGTTGAAAATGAAGCCATTTTCTTTGTTTCTGGATCAAAAAACAAAATGGGGTTGTTGTAAATGAGAGAGCCAGAGCTTGAAGATGGAACTTGAAGCTCTCTAGTAAGACCCACAACTCCATTATGTAGATAAGAATCACCAAGAAGGGTGAAATTACGAAGTGTAAAAGATTGTAAATCAAAGCTGCAATTTTGTGATGACACCAATAAGAAGAAACTGAACAAAATCAAGAACTTGAAAACAACCATGGTGAAGAATTTTTTTGGAAAAATTGAATCTTTTTTCAGAAATAGAACAGTGGGTATGAAGAAAAAGTGGACAAAATCTTGAATTTACACATTGGGTTTTGGAAAAAGTGAAGAATTAGTGGAGATGGTGGGAATATGAATGGGAGAAATAATGGGGTATAAACGGTTATGAAAAATAGGCGCCTTTGGGTCTCTTAGCTTTGAAGAAAGATAGAGAAATATTTATGAAATAATTATTATTTTTATTTGTGACAAAAGGATTATATTTTTAGTTTTATTTAAGAAATAGGATTAATAGCATCACTTTTGGTACTTTAACTATTCATAACCTTTAACTTTAATCCATTGAGATATTTGAATCAATTATTACATTTCATTTTATCTTTTTAACTTCTTTCACTTTCATTTTGTGCATCAAATATTTATTGAAATAATCTCTTTATTCTCATAATAAGAATAAAAATTTGCATCATAATTTCTTAAAATATTGACTATTCTATTACCTAATTACTCGTATATCAAACAACATATCAGTGAGATCCCATAATTGAAAAGGATAAAATACATGTAGATCTTATCACTACCTAATAAAGATAGAGAATTATTTTCAAAAGACCCTTATCGCAAAAACATCATTTCCAAAGACAAAAAATACTAGATAAACGACTAGAATGGAAAACAAATGATGATTTGTAAAGATAATAAAGAAACAGAATAAATGACATACAATAACTACACCATATATAAAGAGACGACCGTCTCTACTAAACTACAATATCACAAGGTCAGACATCATCCTGCCACTATTAGCCATCTAAACTTCTACTGTAATACGCCACCTTCACTCATTTCTATCTAAGGTCATATCCTCGATAATATGAACTTGTGTCATATCTCTAATTGCTCGTATATCATGTTAATTAAATTTATAACAATTTTAAAAGACAACAATTTGATAACTCGTCAAATAAAAAAAACATATCGCTATTATAATCAATGGCTTGGATAGACTTAGCAATAATAATATTAAGATGAATCGTCTCAGCTCTTTAACAACAATTCCTAAATTCTTAAACAAAATAGGTCATGGCCAATTATAATCATACACCATGAACTTTTTCAGCCACTATAATATTATACATCACACCTACATTATCATTTCAAATTTAAGAATAATATACATTTAAAATCATCTAAATACAATGTATCTTTTATACAAACAAAATAAAAACACATTTAATCATAAGGTTAATATAAATTTATTTTAACTAAAAAACTAAAGTATTATTATCCCGAAAAAGTTAGAAAAGAGAAAAAAGTATATAATAATGTCAAGAGGAGTATAATGGAACTTATAACGGTAATATAGACATGCAGACGAATTTAGAAGTCCTATATGTTGAGGGCCCCTACTAAATAAAGATTTATTCAATAAAATAACTATTATCCCTATCTTGTTATTATATATTTTTTTACAATTTATTTTATATATTTCTCTTTTGAATAGAGAATCCATCAAGATTAATTTTAATAAAATATAGATACATGAACTTGATAGAAAAAGACAGAGGTTACGTATTAAAAGAGAAGATTAGATGGCTAATAGGGATAGGATGATTAAGGGATGATTGTCTGACCTTGCGATATAGTAGGTTAGTAGGGTCAATCGTGTCTTTATAGCTTGTATTGTCATTGTCTGCCTTATATTTATTACTATTATTGTGTTTATATACTATTATTTGCTTTCTACTTTAGTCATATCTAGTTTCATCTATATAAACTTGTTATTTTTGAAAGGAGGGTCTTTCAGAAATAGATTTTTTGTCACTATGAGATAGTATTGTATAGATACAACTCTTTATACTATTTTTATTTCATGAAATGTCTCATATATATATAAGAAAAATCTACTTTATGAGACAAAATTCTAAAAATAAAATTTAAATACATTTTATCTCTTTCAAAATTTATTAACGTATTCATTCAATAGTTGGTTGTTATTATACAGTCCACAATTGTATTTTTTTCAAAGTGTGAATTTTAGGTTCCATTGACTTGCATCATTGAAGAATGGGGACACTATAAAATCCAAAACAAGCCGTTGTACGAGAAAGTTAGGACCAATTTAATTTTGTTTGACCAATTATTGCATATATATTTTTGGGTGTATAAATAAATTTTTAAAATAACGAAAAAAGAATAATTGTACTCCTACTATGCACCTATGTTCTGTTAATTATTATTGCTAGCATAGTTATCCAATTACTTGTCGTCTTTTGTATAATATGACGAAAATGGAAGTGAGTCTAAAGGAGCTTTAATTCTTATCCACATACAACAACACTAATAATAATAATAGTAATAATGAATGTTAGATAGTCTCACAGCTACTACAACAATAATATATTAGTAAAATTTCGCAAGTGAGATCTGGAGATGGTAGAATGTACGCAGACCTGATCACTACTATAGAAGTAGAGAGGTTGTTTCCTGAAAATTCTCATCTCAAAATCCGTAAGCAGAAAGAACTAGATATGACAGAAAAAAAGAAAAAGGAAACATAAAGAGCTATATAGTCTCACAACTAATATCTGAAAAAGATAAGCATGCAGTATTCTCATGTTTGTGAGGTAAGAAGATTAGTTTATGATAGAGCATTGACCAAAAAAAAAATATTTAAAGAATTTTACTAAATCAAATATCCCTGAAAGATAAAACAATCCTTATCACATATTAGTTCTGATCAAACTTTTTAATTAAAAGTAAATTAATATTTATCACTTAATCGCAAAATTTTAATTAAAGAACAGTTGTGTTATATGCCATCGAAGAAGGTTGTCAGAGAATCACCAAAGAGGGCAATGGCCTCGATAATCAACAAAGACACTGAATACCATGTGATTATTAGATCGACATTAGACTTAATTTAATTATAATATAAAGTCTATATAATACTAGAACCATAGAGCCGTTGGGGGTTCAATTTAATAATTTTATACATTAGTTCATCACGTGTAACGAATAAAAAACCATATTTTGATTATGCAAGAACTTAATAGGCAGAGGAAGCTGAACATGCTTCCTTGTTAATTCATTTAGGCTTGATTGGGAACACAGGGATGTATAGAATTTGATCTTGGAATACTCCTTCTGTCCATTTTTACTTGTTCCTTATTAACTTTAACATAAGAATTAAAAAGTAGTAAATGATAAGAATAATTTTACAAAATTAGCTTTTGAATATAATAAATATAATACCTTGAAAATGAACAATTAAAGATGGACGGGTAGAGTAGCTTCTTACTAAATAGGATCTCATCTTATTTAAGTCCAATATTCAAGTTTAGTTTCTCTTCATTCTAGTTTTTACTTAATTCAATAGAGTTGAAACACGTTTCTATTAAAAGAAATGATGCTCAATGAAAGGATCAAAATTTCACAATAATCAGGGAAGAGTATAAGGAGAAGCAAAAACCACTTACAGTGTTATTCTATCCTTCCCAAAAGAAATTGGAGATAAAAAATTACTGAATTTGATGACTTGTTAAGGGAGATGTTGCAACATATGTCATGAAGGTCTACATTTGTATGCGTACCGACAACCTTCGACATCACTATAGGCCAAGACCACTTCCTTGGGCTCTTGATCAATCCTCTGCTATGGTCTATTAGCCATTTGCATTCATAACAACCACCTTTTCCTTACAATTTCTATATCTCAAAAAGACAACATTTAAATCTTATAAAAGACAGCCAAATAGTATTATGAATGTAGTTCTGTTTTCTAATTATCAAGGTTCAAGCGTATTTACATTAGAAAGGTTTTTGAACCGCTGATATTTGAAGTGAGAACATGTCGAAAGGGAATTGAAACGACAGCATGTACAGCCTTTGCCAAGGCTGCATAGCAAAAATCACCTTCCCATATGTACAATTTATGTATACAAAAGTCCTGCCAAAAATAATATGAAGTTGAATTTATTGATGATAAAGGTAACATAAAAAAATGTACAGGATGCTATCCAAATTCACATCAGAAGTCAATTCTAATCTATGTTGCTTCAGACTCTCCAAAAAAGTTCTCACCTGTCTCAGATCCTTCAACAATGCACTACTTTAGGAGGATTCAATGTACATTTAACAGCATTTTTGAAGAGTTCGAGCAACATAGAATTCTAGTATATGATTATGACAATCATAAACAAGGCCGGAAATGTCAAGTTAATATGCAAAAGAAGAGACAACCTTGTCTTCGAGAAGAAGCACTACCCTTGTATAAACAAGTTCTTGAAGTCGAGAAAAAACTAATCAGATTGGTATAGGTCTCTGCTGAACCTTCCTGGGCACAAGTACTACAAAGAAAGAAAGCCACTAATTCAGAAACCAATCACAAAAATTCCATTAGTTGATAAATAAAAGGTGGAAAAAGATACCTTCATCCATACTGCAGAAACTTTCGGGGGGGAAAACGGAATCGGGGTCAATTCCTTGCTGCAGAGGTAGGACACTAGCCACATTGGGTTTGCTGCAGAAACATCCAATTTCAGTTAATAAAAATGTTTAACAGTATTACAAGCTAAATAATGTTAAGGTGAATTTTCTTTACTTCTTTGTTTTATAAATTATTACAAACAATAGTCAGCATCCAATATATTGTTGTGAAGGAAGGCCTGAAGATTTAATGCTTCGGGTTCATAAAGAATAGATTTGATCACCTGGCCCACGACGGAATAAATTTTCGGACCGCTAGATCTTCATCCTCATCCTCTTCATCATCAGAGCACTGATAAGGTGAGATCTCGTATGATTTCTCTCGACTTCTCTTGGTACCACATTCACTGTCAGCCTGCAAATAAATAAAATACATGCCAGTGTGAGGACTGAAAGCAAAACTCTACCTCGCACATTTGATCAGAAAATGAAAAACAAGCCTTTCTAACTATATTCTGTACAAAATTTGTCAGGCAAGTTGCATATGGACTGTTACCTAACAACTTCAGAATTCTGAAGAAACTGGAAAAATAGGGCAGGCATAAGAGTTGGAGAATATGATAAAAAGGCTAGGAGAAGTTAGAGCAGTAGCAGCACAGTGCTTGTTGTATCTCAAGCAGGTAAATTCTTTATATTTGGCACAATATTAAACTCACCAATTCTCCTCCTAGAAGAAATAACTTAGCCCTTCTACTATAATATCACCTTGCCAATGGGATGCATCATCTTTTATCTTTCTTCCGCGCAGGTTTCAGAAGAAAATAGAAAATGGAAGAAGGGCAAGTGTAAGATTCGAAGAATGCAATAAAATAACTCAGGACTTTTTAGTAATACCAGCCCCCCAGCACATTTGCATCACAAGTAGGTACGGACTTTGCTCTACGCACAATAATATCTACCAATTTTTTAGCATATATTAAGGAACTGGCATTGGACCAACCACTCCTTGCTGAACACTATCAGATCGTGCTACTTACACCAACTACCTTCACTTTTCAAAGTAGAAAAACATATGTAAATTGCATATGCATCTCATACCTAACATTTTGGGAATGTCTATTAGATGAAGCAGACTGTCCTTGAGAAATGAACTGGAACTGACTTCTCTTCGGGATGTGTTTCTCTCCTTTTCTAACTATACTTTGCTAAGTTGCTTCTTGACAAAAGTTGTGCTGGTTTTGAAGAAATAAAGACTAAAGTTGGATTCCACTACAGAAAATTATATTTGGCTCAGATAAATAGAGAAACCTGGATAAATTCTAGAAGTATGAGAATATATAATAGATGTTTTCATTTGGTAGTAGTAATACTGGTATTAAAGGAGACATTTTGAAGCACAGTGGATTTATTGTGGATGTTTCTGCGGGAAATGTAATCTAGGATGTACCACTGAATTTTTTTTAGCACAGTGGATTTACTGCTGATGTTTCTGCAGGAAATGTTGTGCTAGGGTGTACGACTGATGTTCAGGGAGTACTTATTGAAGGAACTGGAGCTCTAAGCAATAGAGAGAAAAGACGTCAACTTAGAGCCCCTAGGATATGGAACTCAAATCTTAAACCAGCCTATGCAAACAGGATTACAAGCTTAGATGGCTTACTCCCTTACGATTAATCATACTCCTCCCTCTGTCCCATTTTATGTAGCACCGTTTGACTTGGCATGGTATTTAAGAAAAAAAGAAAGACTTATGAAACTTGTGGTCTAAAATCATCTATAGATATTTGTGTGGTTGAAAATCATTTCATTAACGGTTAAATGGGAATTTTAAAATTAAATTGTTTCTAATTCTAGTAAGGTGACATTCTTTTTTGGGACGGACTAAAAAGGAAATGGTGTCACATAAAATGGGACGGAGAAAGTAATATTTTTCTTGAAGGACAGGTTAATAATTTATATGCTGTGGTAAAAGCCAGTACACGTTATGGACAATTAGAACCTAATGAACTTAGATGTTGTTCACCTATCAATTATGAGATTTCTAAGTGGATGCATCACCTTTTCATGATCAGTAGAGTTATCTGAAATGTGACATCTTCCTGGTGATGGCGTTGCTTGAAATGAATCATTTCTCAAAGTTTCAGTTGGCTTGGGTTCACTCTCTTGCTTCTTGAAGGTCTTTCCAACTCTTTCTTTTTCTTTTTGGGACATATCCACATCAGTATTACATTTCTTTTTAGCCATCGTCTTTTCATCCTACAGATAAAGTAATCAATAATTAGTAGCAGCACGTAAAGCAGAAGCAGAAAAGGGAGAATTCTCAGTAAGAAGATTGTTGAATACATTAGTGGGAAGTCCTTTATCTTTTGCCGCTCTTTTAGCATGAATTTTATCGTCCTGCTCTCTCTGCTGTCGCCGTGCTTCTTCTACTCGCTTTTTTTTCCTTTCCCGCTCATTTTTTTCTTCTTCTTCCCGCAGCCTTTTCCTTGCTATTGCATCGGCTTCCTTTTTCTTCTTTTCCTCTTCTTTCTTTTTCTTCTGAAATTCCAATTGTTTTGAATTTTCTTGCTCTAACCGTGCCCGCTCATTCTTCATTGCTTCCTTCCTCATCTTACGCTCGTTCTCTTTTTTCTCTTCCAGGCGTCTTGCAGCTTCAGCCGCTTCCAGAGCCTTCACTTTTAGGTCTCTCTTTCCTGTGGACAAACAGAAAAAGTAGTAATTACACCAGTAATTATCAAAAGGTATCCTTGCTCATGCACGAGCTTCATTTGCATAATCAGAATTAGCATTCAGGAGAAAAGTTGGGTTAGGAGAAAAGCTGGGTGGGGAAAGTTTGTTTTACTGATCAGAATAAGCAAAGCTGGGAGGGAATAACAAGTTGAACCTTCAAGATTGAATTTTCTTTTGCTTGCAACAGATCATCACAAGGGAATCCAATTCAATGAAAGAAAACAACCATGCCTCAGTTGCAGGCAAGTTGAAACCGCTTGGGCTCAGGTATATGAATTTTCATGTCAGTCCATTTAAACTCGTCTCAATTGAATATTATCTAATAAAATGAAAGCACTAAATGTTCTCTTATTTTCTACTGGCTATCTGGCATAAAGATTTCTAATAGGAATCAGTGTTTCCTAGAAAACATTGTACTTAAAGTAAGCATACAAACATGACTAATACTTATTCCCAGCTATATGTTGTCACCTATATAGAGCTTTTTCTTCCATTGTATTTACATAGGTCTGCATGGAACTCAGTGAAATAAAGTCTTTTTTTAGTTTTTCAATCCTCATTTACGTTCCAGTAGAACGTGAACAGCATTAGACTTTCTACTTAGTAAAGATTGTTTTTATCTAATTCCTACTAACATGGTAAATACAAAAAGTAATTTTTACAAGAGAGAGAGAAAAAAAGAAGAAGCTAGCGACCTAATCAGCACAGCCCAACCAAAATAAGCAGCTGAACAGAGTGCGGAAATTCTGAGAGAACTAAAGAAACATGTTATTCAGTTAGCAGAATAATAGAGGAGCTATTATTGCATAATCAAAGGCAAATTACATATTGCTGTTGAATACTTTTTAAAGAGCAACTAACACTTAAAGCTTCAAAATCTCAAAGCTCAGGTATAACATGCTCAAAGCATAGTAAAAGCATGATATTCTATAGAAGAACACTAGAGATGCTACCATGACGACCAAAGGCCAATTAACTTATACCACTGGGCCTTTTCGGGGGGAAAAAGTGCTAAGTTTCCACATCCAAAATCAACGTCCAGGGAGTTCCGATTAATCGATGCAAAACACCGCCAAAATTAATTGTGTAATACCAAATTAACAGAAAACTTAATTTACTTGTGTCAATATCCTACTCTGCTAAGTTCAACCAAGCAAATACCATTCGATGCTAACAAACAGTCCTGCCACAAAAGAGCATCAAGATTGTTCCAAATCCTTTTTTATCTATTTACCTTTTATATGATGAAAATTGTTTCAAATTTTGCTGTAAAAGAAAAGAAGGAAATTTTACCTGTACATACAGCAGCTGCTTGTTTCTGTTGGACTAGTGGTATAAATGAAGTCATATTTGAGACAATGTTGTTACGACTTGACCCTTTTTCTGAAAGATTCTGTCTCTCTCTCTTAAAACTGGATTTAGCTGATAATTTTGACCTACTAGACCTCCTCAGGGATTCCTTACCTTGTTTAATTCCTTTTGCACCCAGCAAAGAAGTCTGTTTTACCTTTGCTGCACTCATATTTCTGAAGCTACTTCCAAGCTTTCTCTTGGTTTTATTATGATGCCCACTGCAGCTAACATCTGTATTGACAGAATCCAAACTTCCCCTTGCATGGGACCTCTCAGCTGCAGAGACTGAAGCAGGAGGATTCAGACATGAGTTCGTTATTGATGCAAGTGGTAGTCTTTTGATATTACTATTCACTACCGCGGAATCCAATTCATCACGGATTGTACCAGCCACATCTGCAGTCTCATTCTCCTCACTACTATCAGGATCCTCCTCAATTGGGAAACACATGAGCTCTGGGTTTAAGTTCAAACCCTTCTCTGAACTGCCAGAATGTGACAGGATCCTTTCCCTAAATTTTCCAACAGGAGACTGGTATTGATTTCCTGATCTCCCTCCAAATTGGCATCCGTAAGAAGGTTGATAATCAGAACAAGGTATCTCCAGTTTAGAATCTTTCACTTCATCCACGCAGCCATGACTTGCCCTAATCTGTTTGTTGACATCCTCCTCCGACAAGAACGTGCTCAGATCCAGGTGCTCAAGAAGCCCATTAGGTAAAGATTGATATAGATTTTCAGCATGGTCAAACCCAAAAGAAGTTGTGAAATGAGATAAGGGTGTATGTGCACTTGCTGATTTGCAGATCTGCTCCAGAATGCTAGCACGCTGAATGGTCGTCTCATAGTTGATCCCAAGCTGGGCAATATCTAATTCTCCATCTGCTTTTGAGGCATCAATAATGAAACCCTCAAGCACGGGCTTAGCTTGATCTGCATCAAGGATATCCAAGTCTCTATTTTGTGGAGAAGAGAAAACAAAAGATTGGGAGTATAGGCTTTCTTCTCCAATATGAGATTTTCTCCCTAAACAAGCCAGGTTTTCAGGATGATCCAATTCAACATTCTTTTCAAGGTGCAGTGAGTCTGGAATATCTTGTTCATCAGAGAATTTCTCAGCATTGGAAAGGAATTCATGCTCTTCTCCTGTTTCCAGTTCCTTTTCAGCTGGTTCTTGAAAAACACTTGAGACATGGGATACACGCAACAGTTTGTCATCAGAAGAGGAAACAGACTTGGTGCTGTTATTTTGCTTTTCAAAACATATCGCATCCTGCAGATGAGTGACATGGAAGAAATTATATCCTAGATGAAGTTAAATTAACCAACTTGAGTCGTTGAGCTAAATGATGACATATGCAAAGATGAGATTTCCTTTTTCCTTATCACTTTCCAGCATTTAGAAAGAGTGTCTTTAATTCATAATACAAGGTTTAATACATTAAATAACTCTGGCAGTGGATCAGATTTAACAACTTTGCTCAAAATATTAAATTAGACTTGAATAAATTTGAGTTATCACACAACCTAAACGCATTAATTCACCAAATGGACTTCCATGAAAAGCAGAATTTTCCAAAAGCAAACACACTAACAACAAGGATAGCTATTTTTCAGAGGATTTGCAATGGACAAATCTTTGGCAATAGTTCCCTTTGTAGTGTGAAATGGAACTTGCAAAAAAAGATTTAAACAAGAAAAGGGGGGGGGGGGGTTGGGTTTCCCAGCTAAATAAATCGTAAAAGGGAACTGTGACAGGAAATTCTTACACCAAAACATTGTCACATTAAATTATTGTGTATACCAATGAAGTCTCCTTGTGTACACAAAAGCATCAGTGCATCATTTTGAATATGCAAAGGAATAAATTAATGTTAAGTATTGTACCATTTCATTTTGCAGCTTCTGCAAGGAACCAACTCCTTTTAAAGGACAACTTTTCTTCTCAGACACACCCATGGTAGAATTCTTGGTTCGGAGAGGTGTATCTTGCACAACATTGTTTGTCTTTCCTTGACCTAAGCTGTAGTTTAAGCTTACAGCATCCATCTGTGCCTGATAAAGCTTAGGCATTTGAGAGCTTGGACAAACAGAAAAGCAGTTAGTTTGGTTATCTTCAAGTCTTTTCCTCTTAACTTGTGGCCAAGAATCCAGCTTAGCAGATCTCAATCTTCCATCAAACAATGAGGACTCCCTTGCATTTTCAATGTCATTTGATACCGAAAGATCGAGATTCACTTCATCATTGGATCCAGATTGTCGGGGACTCCACGTAAGCATGCCATACTCTTTCTGATGGAAATGCCTATCTGCATTGCGCTTGCAGCATGCATCTCCATGACTATTTTCACCATCCAAACGAGATAAATTTGGATCATTTGGCATGCTAGGCTGTCTCTTTGCATCTGGGGAAATGGAAGTCCGATCTTCAAATTCCTTCACCAAACAATCCTGGGAATCACCAGTCAAAGTTGAGATGTGACATGTAGCAGCAGTTTTAGTGTTGACAGCATATGAGGTAGGTAGACATTGAGTATTCCTGTCACAACTTTTCCCTCCCTGTCCAGCCATGGGGGAAAAAGTTACAGTGTTAGATAAGCCTGAAAACAATGTGTAACTCTATCGGTCAGCAAAAGTTCAGTCATATGTCAGCAGAAGATTGTTCTGCTTGGATACTGCCAACATTGTGTAGGTTGCAAGTGTTTACTACTTATAACAAATTTAGACTACATAAAAGAGTTCATACAAGGAATATATTGATTGAACTTAAAAAATAGAGGAGCATCTCTTTTGCTTCTGAAAAAAATGTTGCTGACAAGAGAGCAGGTTTTAAACTCAAAGTGCTTCTTCACGTACCACGTCATTTAGCAGCTTTGACGAGGAACCACAAACTTCTTTCAAATGACAATTTTTCTTCTTAGATATACAAACACTAGAACTCTTGGTTCTGAAAGGTGTATGTTCGATAACATTGTCTGTATTTTCTTGACTTGTGTTGAAGTTTAAGTATACAGCATCCATGTGTACCTGATAAAGCTTTCGCATTTGAGAGTTTGGACAAGCAGAAAAGCAGTTAGCTTGCTTGTCTTCAACTTTTTTCCTCTTAACTTGTGGCCATGAGTCCAGTTTAGCAGATCTAAATCTGTCATCAAACCAGGACTCCCTTGTAGTCTCAAGTTTGCTTGATACGGAGAGATTGAGATTCTTCTCATCATTCTGTCCAGATTGTAGGGGACTACACATTAGCATGTCATTCTCTTTCTGATGGAAATCCCTGTCCATATCACACTTGACACGTACATCTCCATGACTGTTTTCACCATTAAAACAAGATAAATTTAGATTATTTCGCGAGCAAGACCGTCTCTTTGCATCTGGGCAAATGGAAATTGGATCTTCAATGTTAAAATTCTTCGCCAAGCTATCCTGGGTATCTCCAGTCGCCGCTTTAGTCAAACTTGAGATGTGAGGTGTAGCAGCAATTTTGGTCTTGGCAACACAAGATGCAGGTAAACATTGAGTAGTCCTTTCACAACCGTTACCTCCCTATCCAGCCATGGAGAAAAATTCAACCTTAAAATATCTTGAAAACAATGCTCAACTTACTCTTGCTAATTAAATCTTGAAACACATGTCAGCAGAGCATTGTTCTGCCTGGGTACCACACAAATTGTGTAAATTATGTCTGTTTACTACTTGAAGAAAATATAGACTACATCTAAGTTGCTCGGACTCTTCACTTTTGTGCCGCACCCGTGTTGACATGACATGGGTGTGGGATCCGTGTCCGATTTGGTCAACTGATTTCGGGTACTTTGACCAAAATTGATGGGGAAAGTTTGGACGGTTTTAATGATTTTTGTAATTAATACAAAAGCTAAGGTGAAATTGAAGAAAATGGAATACATTTTATATAGAAATTTCTATGTCAAGCTTTTTCCTTTAATCTCCTTCCAGGATTCTCTTCAAGTTTTCCTCATAATATCTCATAATTTAAGTTTTATCACTCTATTTTTAGATATTTTGATTATTTTTAGGCAAATCCCCTCACCCGTATCCATACATGGATCCATATCCATGGATCTTAAAAATTAGACCATGAAGGATCCGACCTCTAGATCCGTACCCGTATCAGACACCCACACCCGAGTCTGAGCAACTTAGGACTACATCAATGATCCAAGAAATTCATATTAGGAATAGATTGATTGAACTTGCTAATAAAAAAGCAATTGGTAATTTTCCTTCTGAAATAGAAGGTCATATTGCAAGAAAATCAGGTCCTAAACTCAAACAGCTTCTCCATGTAGCAGCCAAAAGAGGGTGCATCCACCCTCTCGTATAAAGAAATAGGTCAACCATATGACCTTTGTAGGATACAAGTTGCGCCAGGAATTTCCTGAGTTACCGGAAATCTCAAAACTTTGAATGCCAAAAATAATGGTAGTGCCACTATTAATTTCTAAGATGAGTTGTATAACTTTGTGTATCAGGCAGCTACAGGATATATGGTATGAGTGTAAGTTTTAATCACGCTATGAGATAGATGCGCTCTTTGAAAATTTTAAGTATGTCATTTGCATTCAGCAAAGCCAACAAGCTCATAGTTAAACTTAGTTTCAAAGAAATGACAAGGAAAAGACGAACTTATCAAAACTTTCTGGCACAACAACCACCTAAAGGCTTTATCGATAGTAGATGATCTCTTCCAAATTATTACAGGAATGATTAAAGCTGCTTCATCAGTTATTTGAAGATTTTACCAGACACCTTGATTGTTTTTGGAAACTGCAGGCATCCAAATTCGGCAAAGTAAAACTATATACCTACTGCATTCTGCAATACATAGAGTTCATACTTAGGAGTACCTAAAACTTTATAAATGTCACTAGATTGTATGTCCAGCAACTTTGCAGAACTTTAACACCAAATCAAGAGATCAATGCAGTCATGCACCAAAAAACTGTTAATACACTCCAAGAAATCCTAAAAATAGACAGAGAAGTGTAAAATGAAGACATAATAGATATAAGGAACATATTCATTTGCCATGCAGCTTTATGGTGAAGTCAAAAAAGAATGCACGTAAGAGAAACATATGTTTGTAACGTACCACTTCAACGTTCTCTACCTTTGAATTATATGGTTCCTTCAGATTATGTTCAATGTTAGCATCTGCATCATGACAACCAATATCATTTGACAGTATCTCATCATCATGCAGATAAGAAGATTGCCGTGAACATTGACTGCCCCTTGACTCATATTTAGTATTCCTTGATACATGATGTTCATTCATATCTGAGGCACACCCATTCATTACGGTACCAGCAGGCTCTCTGATTTTCACAGAAAACGAACTCCCTGGAACTTCATTACACTTACTTGAAACTTCTCGCTCAAGTGTTGACTGTTCCCTAGAGATTCTGTTATCTACAGGACTACCAGATATCTTCTTTTCTGAGGTTGGTTCTGGTGAGGTATTGGAAATTACATCTGTTGATCTCGACCTCTTCTCCTCAAAGTTAGGAGTAAAGGTCATCTTCAGGTTACTCTCTTCTGTGTCATCAAAGTCAAGTTGCTTTGGTTTCATTGGCATAAAGCAATCATGAGGAGGATTGGTAGCCAGATGTTCCACTCCCACTTTTGGTTTAGAATTGCCAGTTCTGGACCTACGAGTGGGAGATTCTTCTATCACAGCTTCAACTTTATCTTGCTTATTATGAGTGTCATTGTCATCAGAGGATGGAATGACCGACTCACTGCCAGTTGGACAATGAGTGTCATGATTTCCATGTGAAGACTTCTCTGAATCAGCAGACATGGAACCCGGACCACCAGAACCAGCAGCAGTGGAAGTATCAACAGGCTCTGATATGACTTCATTGTTCATGTTACTCTGTGTCTTTGGGCTCTCACGATCCAATATAAGAGAAGGTTTAACTGATTTTGAAGAATCAAGATTCTTAAATATCACTTCCGATGATCCACTAATCGCTGGGGCAAAAGCATCAGTGCTAACCCTATCTGAAAATGTTGATCTAGAGGCATGTGAATCATCACCCAGACAAGGCAATTTTGGGGCCATACTCCTGGATCTTGTGATTCTACCAAAACAACTACCATTCTTCTTCTTAGTCTCTTGATGGCTTTTGACTATTGGTTTGTGAATGTTAGATGTATTAGCCACTTCCAATTGCCTACCTGACACACAACCTGCAGAGCATGCTTGGGTATGATCATCTTTCTGAAATACATCAGCAGAAACCTCCACTTTAAGGGAATCATTTATACAGTTAAGTTGTTTGCAACCACTTCTGGACCTTGTGACTCTATTTACTTGAATCTCCTCATGCTGGTGTACTTCTACAAATTCCATTAACTTGCAGTCAGTACCAACCGGAAAAGATTCTGACAGGTACTCTGGCTTGTCTGAAAAATCAATTAATTGAGAAGCAGACAAAATGGTACCCGTGGCAGCAAAATTGCAACTACGTTTGTGTGTTGGATTGCTTTTCTGAGCAGTAGCAAAAGAGTTATCTAATTCTGTTGTATGACTTTTCTCAGCAACATCAGGCAAGGTATCTACTTTCACATAATGATTCACACACTCAAGACACTCGGTAGATGCTTTATGCTTCGAATTTTCACCAGTATGTAAATTGATCTCTCTTTTTTCTTCATGATTTCTTTCAGCTGATTCCTTAAATCCACCAATACTACTAGCTACACAAGGTTCAGAACATTTTTGTGACTCATTATTCTGATCAACTTGTTTAGAAGTAGAAAGGCCAATTCCTATAGGAACAATATCACATTTTTTCTGCCGACTGGAGCAGTCCTTTGCTTCTGTTTCTGCACTATTTCGAAGCTGAAGAGCCTTTTGTCTAGACTTAGACCTCTGGATTCTAGCTAACGATAAGTCTGGATCATTAAAATTGCTCAGGACTATTGCATCTGTCTGATCTAGGGGAGAGTTAACACTTACATCAGACTCAGGAACAGTATTCAGAGCACATTCCTGGTTATTACCAGGATCTACAGCTGTATTAGCAGACCCAACTTCAGGGTGAAGGCCTTTGTTGGAAACATGAACCTCCAAGAATGTCCCCTCAGACATATCTTCATTGTCAACTCTGACAACTGGCCTCTTGATCAATGAGCAACGAGCACTAACTTGGTGCACAGTAGGTGGCCGTGGGATATTTACTGAAATCAGCTGTTCTTTCTTCAGCTCTGGCAAAAAGAGATAGAGATGATATCATTGAAATGTTCCTCCAGCAAAATGAAATTGTAGAAAATGGCAATTGAACTTCAAACTTACATTTGTCGAGGAAAAAGGAGACATGTTTTGGATAAAAGTTGTAATTTGAAACCAAACAGATGACAAGAGTATAAAAACAAGCACGTTTTCTGAGTATCAGACAACAAAAAAAGAGGAAGAGTGAAGAAACATGAAAATCCTTATCTCTCTGCTGTTCGAACTTCAAAATCTCAATTTTTGACAGATAAAGAGAATCTAGATGGATATAAACAAGCAAGTTTTCCTACATGCAAGGGTGTGGCCTAGTGGTCAATGAAATCTCTGGTTCAACTCTCAGCACACACAAAAGCCCCAGGTGATTTCTTCTCATATGTCCTAGCCTCGGTGGACAAAGTTACTTAGTATTTGTTGCGCAGGTATCTAGTGGAATTAGTCGAGGTGCACAAAAGCTGGCCTGGACCTCAAATTATAAAAAGCGAAAAAAAAATCCCTCAGAAGTCACAAATCAGTGGGTGCTAAGTACCACTGCACACACTAAGCAGATTTTTAAGTAATGTTCAACTATGTAGTTGACCTGCATCCTATAATTGCATTCACCTAACATAAGTCCGGAACCCTAGAACACTTGGACCAGCAGAAATTGACGATAATAACAAGCAAAAGCTTGAAATTAAGAACTACCTTTGATATTTGACGACTGCTGAGAATTGAAGAGCCATGGAGGAGGATTAATTCCTTGTATTTTACATTTAGTAGCGAGGTGTTGACTATACCGGTCGGTATGTTGCTTGACTAGTTCGATGATCTTATGCTTTCGCTCGAAGATTTCTACGAACAGATCCTCCACCGTCGACATTGTTCATACAAAACTACACCGTATCACCGTCGTATCTACGCCGTCCGGCGACTCTGCATCTGCACTGGAAGCGGGGGAGGGGGAGTGTAGGGGCTAGAGAGTGAACGTTGAGATCAACTTTTGGCTTGAGCGGGGATTTAGGCATTTTCAAATTTTTGACCCTAAACGACGTCGTTTGCCCAAGTTTCCTGAAAAATACTACTAGAGTAATTGTTTTTTGATATTATTTAAAATCAAATTGATTTAAAGTTGAATGTTTCCTCAGACGTATTGGACTCTAATTAGCAAATTATACTATTTTAAAATGAGTAATACAAGTTTAGTGTAATACTTTAAGAAATATGAGATTATTTATGAAGACATGTATCAAACGTTTATGTTTTAATTCATATTTATCATTACGATTTATGTTTTGAAAATGAGAAATTTTTAAATTACATTTATAAATTGTGATTGAGTCACACTTGTCAATTGTTATTTAAGTTATCAATTACATGATTTAAAAAATTACGTTTCTTTATTTTTTTTATAAAGCACATTCTTAAAAGCAATATATAAATTGCATGTGTAATTTATAAGTCACATGAATAAAATTTGGTATAAGATAATATTTTTTCTTTTCATCTCCGCAAATAATGATAAGATATGCATATTATACCTTCTCCTAATCCTACATGTCAAGGAAGGATGACTAATTAAACTTCTTTTATTTTACCAATTTCAAAATCCATCTTCACTTCACTTAAGAATTTCAATTGAGTATTTGCTTCTTAAATATTCATTTATTTTTTTATTGGGCAAACATAAGGCTATTTATTTACAATAATGATATATTTAGGACAAATTCAAATGTATGATAAATGATACTCTCTTCATTTTAAAATAATTGAATTTGTGAAGTAATATACACATATTAAGAAAAATATTCAAAAACAAAAATTAGATCATACTTTTCACTATTGTCCTTTGTAAAATAATAAATATTTAGTGTAATTTATATCCTAAAAATATAAAATTTCAATAATTGAAAGGACAGATATGAAAAGAATTTAAAATATTTATTTTAAATTTTGAACAATTCAAATATTTTGAATCTTGAAAAAAATCTCAAAAATTTAAGTAATATGAAACGGAGAAAATAGTTAACTTTAGCTTCTCTTTTTTCGTACTACATGTGCATTTACTTATTTTTTTACGCTCAAATTATTGACCTAAACTTCTCAAAGGTATAAAAACACAGCAAAAATTTGACAAAGATCAAAACCAATTAAGTATCAATTAAATAGCTTTTATCGCTTTTAATTTGTTAAAGTCAAGCTTATTTAATTTCTATCGAAATACATATTAATTTGTAATAATTAAATTTGGAAATAATATTATAAATATTTCTTTGAATTTAACTTTGTAATATCAACTTTTCAAGTGTTTCACGATATTATCAATAATTATTTTATCCTATTTTTTACGAATAAATAAAAAAAGTTACACTTTGCACCAAATTATCCTTTTTACTGTATTTGAGTCATATTTAAAAATTAAATTCTTATTGAGAATCTGAAGTCAGCAGGCACCAATTCAGTCACTGTCCTACTCCACGGCCCCACTGCTGACCGGCGACCGGCGGAACAACTAGAAAGTTCCCAGCCTATTTTATACGCAAGCCATATTCGTTGTGGTTATATACAAGGTCTTTAACTGATAAATTACTTTCTCAGTACTCCTCGGAAGCCGTCGCCGTGGAAAATACTCTTCACCAGCAACATGTCTAGTAAGTAGTCAGCTTGCTTGTCTATAATTATCCTCCTTTGATTGATTGATGTTTCCAATTTTGAGCTTTTTTTTGGGTTAAAAACTGAGCAAATTAAGAAATTATATTGGAAAATGGAATAGAGACTGGTGATTTATGTAAAAGACTGTTCTTTTTTCCTATAAGCGAGCATGTGAAAGGCAGTAACTTAAGGTTGATTTCAGTATAAAGCGAGTTTCTATTTACTGATTAGCTAAGGAAAAATCTTGAACGGAGGTTGGATTGGACAAATGGAATCCAAATAGAATTTATTCACCATTCACCAACTTGAATAAAGAAATGTTTTTTTTTTCCTTTCAAATATGTGCTATGACTAGTTAAGTTTTATAGAGCCGTGATTCGACCAATTATGGTGTATGGGGCGGAATGTTGGCCAGTTAGTAAATTTCGCGTTGAGAAGATGAAAGTTGCAGAAATAAGGATGTTGTATTGGAGGTGTGGGCATATTAGGAAATGTAGGATTATGAATGTGGATATATGGGACTAGGTAGTAGTGTCTTCAGCGTTCGATGGAGGATAAGATAAGGTAAGTGAGATTGAGATGGTTTGGGCATGTGAAAAGGAGATGCATGTATGTCCCAATGTGGAGATATGAGACGTTGGCTATGGATTGTAGAGGTAGGCCGAAGAAGTATCGTGAATAGAGGTGATTAGACAAGACTTGATGCAGTGTCAGCTTATCAAAAACATGATTGTAGAGATAGTAGGTTATGAAGGAACGTATTGGGGTAGGAGGTTTATAGGTTGTAGTGCTTTGTCTTGCTATCCGCCCATACTAGCAGTTATGGTATTGGTCTTATAGTTTTTTATACTTTGACTATCGTAGTATTTTGCTTTATCATGCTTTCACTTCCATTGCTTTTTCTTGGGGGTGGGGGGTGGGGTGGGGGGAGAGGGGTGGACTACTTTGGATTATTTTCCTTTTCGAGGATCTATCACAAACATCCTTTAGCTCTGAGATAGGGGTAAGGTCTGCGTGCATCCAACCTTTTCCAAACCCCATTTTGTGGGACTACATGGATATGTTGTTGTAAAGTATGTGGTATGACTAGCAACTGTGAGTCATCATTTGTTGGTTGTTGATTCTGCTTTAAACCAAACCAGCAAGCTGTTTACTTGCTAACCATTCTGCTTAAATTCATAGGTAAGACCGATATTGCTTTGCCACTGGATAAGTTGTCCTTGGATTTAATAAAACAAGTGGATGGGCCGCAAAGTCCTGAAAGGAGGTAAGTTTAGTCTGTGATCTTGGGCTAGCCTTTAATGTGTGATTTGATGTCTAGTAGATTGTCACATCAGAGTTTCAGTGTTGGCTAAACTTGTTTTACATTTACCTTTTGTTCTTCCATTAGAGCTGCCAATTCAGTATTGCCGTGAATTATGCTTGTTTATGACAGGATTTAATATTAAGCTTCCGAAATGGTAGTTTTCACTTTTTTTCCCCAGAAATGTACTGTTATTTATGTTGGGTAGGCTCATAGGTCAATCACCATAATGGACAAGCTTGTTACAAGGAAGCAAAGTTGAGTAGTTTCTGAGTCTACTTTCCAATGTGGAAACTCTCACAACTATAGTGTTGTAACCCTCCCATGTTGTCTTAAAAGGCATGCATTAAAAAAGTGAAAAAAGCTAGACCTGAATATACAAACTTGCCTACATGCTTAGTTTTATTAGGGATTTCATTTTATTATTTATTCTTGCCCTTCTTCCTTTGATTCAATCCCTGCTGTAGAAACTTGATAACTCTCTCTCTTCTTACTAGGAAAAGGACATATGTAGTTCTTGTATCAACAGGAAGTTTCAATCCTCCAACTTACATGCACTTGCGCTGTTTTGGTACGTACTATCCAACCTCTACCATGTTTCCCCCACTGATCTTTTTTCTTCTTTTTATCCCTTTATTTCTCCTCGGGGGAGGGAGGGTTGTGGGACTGAAGAGATGTATGTGCATGTGTACAAAAGAGAAGAATCTTCTATGTTTTTTCTTCTATTCAGATGAAAGCAACAAGCCATCTATAGTCTTAAGTCCTCCGGTACATGAGCTGCTCAGAGTTAATATGATGTTAGAATATGAAGTTCATTTGATATGTTTATTGGGTTTTGCTAAACTTTTGGCGATATTGATTCAGAGTTGGCAAGAGATGCATTGACTTCAGAAGGATTTTGTGTGATTGGAGGTTACATGTCGCCAGTAAATGATGCATATAAGAAGAAGGTATCTAGCATATCTCCAGCAGTGGAACTGCTCAAAATGTGTAACTGGAAAGGGGATTAATTAAAAGAATAATTGTACAACTAGCTTTGCTATGTTATTACTTGCTTCTGATCCATCACATGTTGCTATATAAATCTTAGCCTATATTGTTTCTGGTCTGGGACCTGAAATTGCTTTCTATTAGTACATCCTGTTCTTAGTCATGAGGTGTGGTTTCTTGCTTTCTTACATTTTTGCAGGTCAAATGTATATTATAAGAAAAATGAACATGCTTTCTATGTTGTGTCAATGTTACTGACATGCAAAAAGATCATAGTAATTTATTTGCTCCTTATTTTTGCAGAATCTGTTATCTGCTGAGCATCGTATTGCAATGTGCCAGTTGGCCTGTACAAGCTCAGAATTTGTTATGACAGATCCCTGGGAGGTCTCTCACTCTTTCTATTTATCTCCCTCTCTATCTCCTCCTCTTCTTCCCTACCAGAAAATGAATCCCCAAATAATAAGGTCCTTGGTAAAATTGCATCACCTAGTCTTGTATTTGATGTATTTACATTTTACACCAGTGACTCAGCCTGGGATAAACTACCTTACCTTGATCCTTTCAATGGTTTTTCTCGAATTATTTGTGCAGGCAAGTCAAGATAGCTATCAACGAACATTGACAGTTCTCTCCAGAATAAAAACTGCTATCAGTGGTGGAAGTTTGACATCCACCGGTAAGATTCATAGCTGGCTTAACTAAGTCTATGTTGGAATAGCTTGATAGCAATTCAGTTTGATGGTCAATTATTACACAAGAAACATGCAATCCTCCCAAACCAGTGTTTTCTTTTTGATAAATATTCTTCCATTTCTATGGCTTTAGTGAAAGAAAATTTCATTTCCCCCCTTCCAGCCTCCATGCTCTCAGCCCCAACTCCCCCT